>JAOSBN010000003.1:9966059-9981419 GCA_027563595.1 Erythroxylum suave
TTGCTAATATTACATACCGACGGAAAGTATGAACTTTCCGTCGGTAATTTCCGTCGCAAAAGGACGTTTTTCTTGTAGTGTCACGTACCTTTTTACAATGCTATTCATGCTCTCCCTTCGTTGGGTAGTGGTTATGTTTGCACAAAACATTTGGTGTCTATAAACCAAAGTCCATTTTTCCTTTTTATGAAACATACGTTTCAACCAAGCATTATCTTTAAGTTCATATTTTTGCAGCATCTTATTCCATGCGTTGGAAAAATCTTTTTCTTCTTTATAGTCATATATGCATGAGCTGAAATCCCGCAAAAAATCTTTAAACTGAGAAAAAACACCACTCAAATGGATTGCAACATTTTAATAAATGTGCCCGATACACAATTGATGATGAGTTTTAGGCCATCTTGAAGCTAATACCTTTGTGATCGTCGCATACTAATCAGTAAGAATAGTTGTAGACTTTTTCTCATCATATAAGAGTGTAACACCAAAAAATGTTGTTTGCTTATGATGGTTCACACCGACAAACAAAGCAAGTGACCGACCCTCACCATTCTTCTTGTAAGTAGTATCAAAGCAAACACCACCACCAAAGTCTAAGTATTCATTCCTCATCTTTGCATCTGACCAAAATATATTAGCTATCAAACCATCTTCATCCACTTGAATGGCATAACAAAAATTAAGATCTTCAACCTGCATTTTATACAAATATTCTAACATGCCTCTTGTACCTCCCTTTTTCATGTCTCTTGTTCTTTAAGATCTTAAATAATTCTTATAATCCTTTGGAATGAAGCCAACATTATTTCTCCCACATATTTGTCTCACCATAAGATCATGGGATGCTTTTGGAGGAATTCCCACATCATTAGCCATTTCAATTTGCATTGCTACAACTGAAGATATCTTTCTGTGACTTCTATGCAAATGCATTTTGTTAGGACTTGAAAGGTAGTGATGCTGATCATCGACAAATTAAATCCCTTGAAATTTTCTAGTTTTCACACTGTTAACTTTCATTCTTGCCTCATAATCAAATCTTGTTTCTGAACGTGAAGCTATTACATACAAATCTCTTTTATCTAACATCCTTTTACCTTTAGCACTACAACAAAAAATCCTGCAAATTAATTTACCAAATTTATCTTTGTGACTTTTACTTCTTCTTATTCAAAAGCTCACATGTTTGATATAAATTAAATAAAATTGATAAGCTTCTTCTTTCGTCTCGAACTCCATGTCAAATTTTTGTACTAACTCTCTTACAAAAAATGAGTGAACTTTGTTCAAATTCTCCTCAGAATTTGAATCACCAAATCGATTGAATTCAAATTACGAGTCTTATTGGCAGCCAAATTAGTTGAATTCATATTTTGAGTCTCATTGTCAACCAATTTAGTTGCATTTATATTACTACTCTCATTCCCAACGCCAATATCATTCTTATGCTGCTCCTTCTCAATTTCATATTCTAATCGACAGTATGGAATAGATCTATGTTCTATTTCTACACCTGTCAAATTCACAAACAAAGTACCAGTGTTGCATTGTTTTCAGATAAAATTATTAACATAACGAAAAAGGAGTACTAAGAAAATATTAGGGGGTATTTTAATTTGCCATGCATACCTTATTTAATTCCTATAGAATTAAAGGTTTCACGGTAAATTATTCCCTTAAAATGAATAATATGTTTTAGAAGGTCTTAACCACTAGTCAATGTTAAGCAACTCAACCTTTACAATATATGTTGGGTCCCGATTTTAGGATTTTATATTTTATTTTGATTTTCTCTATTTTATTAAATTATCTAGTATGAAAATAAATTAGAATTTAGGAATTAGGAATTTTTGAAGTCTAATAAGGAATATTTTGAATTTTCTATGGTGGTAGGAATTAAAAGGAAGAATTAAAATTAAGTGAAGGAGTTAATAGGAAATTTCTAATAAAGAAAGGGTAAATTGGTAAAAACACAAGAAGATGTCTTAAATGAATAAGATAAAATAGGAAGGAGACGTGAGTGTGTGGTAGTCTACTTAAAAGAAGAGAAGGAGAATAAAGAGGAGAGTTATGGAAATTCTTGAATAAGGAAGGGCAAAATTGTAAAAACACAAAGAATTTCATTAAATTGAATAAGACAAAGAAGAGAAGAATTGTGAGTTATAAGAAAAGAAGAAGGAGGAGTCGTGGGTTTTAAGAAAAGAAGAGAAGAAGAATCGTGACTAACCTAGAGAAAGAGAAGAAGGAAACGAAGCAAGGAGGAAGAAGAAGAAGAAAGCAGGAAAAAGATAAAAGGAAGGGTTTTAGCTAAATTTTCTTGTAAGATAAACCCTCTTATTCTTGAGTTTTGATAGAAGAAAGAAGTAGAAAGAGGTAGGTTTTATGTGAAGGAGATGTTGAAGGAAGTGGAGAAAAACTAGGTCTTGTTATATGATGAAGATGAGGAAAGAAAGAAGAAGAATAGGAGGTTAATATTAGAACTTAGTTCTCTAGCTAGATAAACATCAAGAAGAGAATAAGTGTGAGTTTATTCTTGATAGCTAGGTTTAAGGAAGCTTTTTGTGGGTGTGTTATTAAATGAAAATATGATTGTTCTTAGGGAATCAGGAATATAGACGTCAATCGCGCGAAGAAGAACAAGCTTGACTTTTGGGAATATCAAGCTAAATAGGTGGGTAATATATTTATAGTTTGTGATGATGAACTACATTGATTATGTGCATGTGTGATGAGTATGTTGTTTTATTCATTGTGAATGTGGGTAATATGTTATGGTTTAGTGGCGATGAGTTGAAATAATTGAGGGTTGTATGTTAAATATGTTTGTTTTGAATCATTGTGAATGTGGGAAAGATAATTCGAGAATGTATATTGTGTTGCATTGTGATAATTTAAATGACTTTGTATGAATGAAAAAGAAAAGATTTATGAAACATGAAAGCATGATCATACATTCTACATTGTATGAACACAATGTAGAATGTATGATCATAGAAAAATCTATTATGTGGGCGAGAGAGAAATCTGTTTCGTTAGTCAAGTGCACGTTGACCTATAGCCTTCTCTCGGCTGCCCGCTTGTGGTCACGAGACCTTAAGAAAATCGGACTCGTTTCGTCTCACGATATAAACTTTGGTTTCACCGTTTTGTTCCACGGAGCTCTCGAGCCACTATGTGTGCATTGCATTTTTTAACATGTTAAGTTATAATGCATTTTGAATGTTATGATTGACTATAATTTTTAGCCCATTTGTTTTGTGATAATGTGTTGTGTTATGGATGATTAGTATGGGGTGTATGGTTCATTAGCATAGACTATAGATATATTAGCCACTGAGTTGTTTGGTTCACCCTACATTTTCTACTCCTCAGGTGAAGAACCAGCAGAACAATAGAAGCCTTGCAAAGTTTTTGGCATAACTCCAAGGATTTAAGATTTTGTAACTAAGTTAGTGACATTCACTTTTAGATGATCTTAGAAGCATGTCAGCATAAACATTATTGCATTATTTTTGCGATCTTGTTACTATTGCGACATTGTGAAACAAAGTATGAAAATATGTAACTCTTTGTTGTTGTGAACTGATACTTATATATATATGCAAAATTTTTATCTATGAGATTAGTTGTGTGCTGAATATTAGGAGATAATGTGATGGTTTGGTTATGGTAAATTGTGTAGCAGAGGAGTTTGGTATGTAAGAAAACCTATGTTGGTTCAGGTCCTGTGAAATTGATGTGAGAATGGTTTAGGAATAGATGAGTGAAAACAGAAAATGTGGTAAAGTTGTGATCTGAAACTGTGAAGGATAAACTGCACTGATTTAGGTAGATTTAGGCTAAGTAGTCATATGAAAGTTGTAGATTTTTCTTTTAGCTTTCTATCGCCATAAAGATTGAAATTTTTGGACTTCAGATGCAGAAGTTATGACCATTATAAGGTAGCTGTGCTTGGGTGTACATTTATGCATAATTGAAGTATGAATTTGGTTGAATGGTAACCTTTATTTAATTGATTAAACTGTATTGATACCTGCAGAATTAGGCAAAATTGTCTTCATGAAAGTTGTAGGTGTTGATCTTAGCTTTCCAATGATATATAGTTTGTAATTTTTGAGTTTTTTGATTGAGAGATATGTTGATTAGAAGTAAGGGTGTTTGACTAGGAAGTTGCGATTGTTACTCGGTACGATCATGACGTCCCAAGAATTCACCCGAACACGGTACGATCGTGACGGTGTCGAATTTCTTCAATATCGCGATTGCGACGAAGCGCGATTGCGACAATGCCCTTTAGCCCCAATGTCGCGATCGTAACATGGTACGATCGCAACCCAGCGGAAATTTTTTTATTTTTTATTTTTTGTTTATTTCATTTTATTTATTTAACCCAATTTCTATAAATTCTTTTTACACCCAAAATCATTATTTTTGTACATTTTGTTATGGTTAATTGATTTTATAAAATCATTTATTTTTTAGTAATCTAATTATACGACCAAAATTATTGTATGATCCCACCACAAATCTTCCGTGTCTAGATTTTTAATTAAATTTAAGGTTATAATTTATTTTATTGAAATATTCCCAATTATTATTTTATTGCAAATGAATTTCAAATTGTGACATGTAGTCGCCATAAAATCCATACGGGAAGCGGGGCCAATAATATACATTAATTATTAGTCACGTATATCTATAAACAAAAACTATAAACAAAACAAAAAAAATGGATTCTAATGAATTCCAAATATCTTCAATACTTACTGTAAGGAAAACATAAATAACAAATTCAATTTAACAACCACTAAAGGGAAACGACTAAAATACCTTATATCTCTCCACATTAAATTTAATAATAAAAGTAAATAAACAAAATGATGTATTCTCAGCAACAGAGTCAATAGGGTCTACTAAGTCATTCCTCAAGTATTGCTTAAAGATAGAGATACAGAGAGAGGGAAAGGTAAAAAAAAAAAATAAGTAAGCTCAAGAATTGCTTAAACACAGAGATATAGAGAGATACATAGAGAGGGAATGATAATAAAAATAACTAACAAAAAAAAAACAAAAATTACTTGAGAAAATATTTGAAATTGGTCAAAATATTACCCTTCATCTCCTACTATGATCTTCTACTTCTTTACCAGCAAATTACATTTGTCAAAACGTTAACGTTCTTCCCCTACTGTGATCTTCTACTTCTTTACCAACAAAGTTAATTTGCTCTGTGAGAAGGAAAAAAAAAGTTTCAAAGATATGAAAATCGAATAACAAACAAGTTAAATGGCAGGAAATCTTAGTTAAACATTACTTTAGAAATGACAAACAATTATTGATTACAATCGTCATCATTATGGTAATCTTATTTGTAATGAATATATTAATATTGTATTTTTGTAATTTGTTAATTTCATTTTAATTCATTAATGCACAAATAAATAAATATAAAAAATTTAATCGATAATATCCACTCTTTTTTACATTTATTCCTTAATTAATTTCAATTATTACATTTTTTGTTACCATTACATTAGTAGTATAATCGTATTAATTAATTCAAAATAATGGTTGTTCTTCCATACAAATTGAAAATTCACAGCATTGCATGGCCGTGAGTTAGGCTACACGATCGTGCAGCATATAAATTTAGTGCTCCATCTTAGTCTCAGAAACAAAACACTATGGCAACAAGGTGACTTTTGTATTGTGACAAAGAAAATGACAAAGGAAATGCTTCATCATTATTCATGCTTCATCGTTCTCCCTAATTCGATGATAAATTTACAAAGGTAGGAAGGAGGCGAAAAGAAGAGACTGTGATTTCTGTAGTGATACAAAGAAGATGACAAAGGACATCGGCTAGGTCAACTTGGCTAATAAGCTACGATTTTGGGAAGAGTAATAGAGTGTTTAAAATTTAAGAATAATGACGACGTTTTTGAATTAGACAAAATAAGACAGGATTACATTAGACGAAAGATCTAGACTCGTGAAAGAGACGGTAAACGATATAGTTTTCTTATCTTTTTCTTTCTATTTTGATTTCAATAGAACTATCATATCATAGGAAAATCTCCATTCATATCATAATTCCTCCAATATGACCAAAAAAAGAGTAAAAAATTGATGGAACAAGCCACGGATGTACCTAACTGTGCCGAGATTGAGTACCTTAGTCGTTGCGTTGTCCCCGTCAAAACCTCCACGTTAATTTCCTACCTTCTTTGCTTCATCTGTAAGATTTTAATACAACACCTTTATTTCTATTTTTTTTCATTTTCTATTTGTCTCCGTTTCAACTAATTCGTCTTCTAAATATGGATTAAAAGCAAAGACCCGCACCAAACATAAGAAATAATAAGGAAACTTACACTTCCTCTCTTCCCTTTTCTTCTTTTCAAGTAAAATGGAAGATACAGTAAAGGGGTTGAGAGTTTGAAGTTGCTTAAAGCAGCCTGAGTTGGGTATAGTATGTATGTCCAACTCTCTTCATAGACAAACCATAGGTTTGGCTCAATATGACTTATAACAGACATGATATTCATTGAAAGGTTTGAAATAATCTACCTTTCTTTCTTTATTTGAAACTATAAGATATAATAAAGACTCATGGATCCAAAGCTTATCTTTGTTTGTTTAATAATATGGAAAAAAAAAAACAAATCTTCTGAGCCTGGAACTAACTATTATTTTTACCTACCCCTTTCTTTTTCCATTATCTGTAAACTACTCCACCAACTTTTGATGCTTTCTCTCCTCAAAAGTCGCATTACATTTTTTGGTACAAAGACTGAATTTAACTCATCAGTCATCACAACCAAAACTCAATATCTCTTGAGTCTCTTGGATCTCTCTCTTCCTCTCTTTAGAACCATGAAGTACTCAAAATCTCAGTCCCCAAGTAACATCAAGCTCATCATTCTTTGTTTCTTCATTCTACTCCTCATCTTCTTCATTGTCTGGTCAAATTTCTCATCTTTTCAGCCACATTCCTCTCCATTACCAGAAACTCGTGTGTCAAATTCAACTACATCCTTCCAAACTGATCAAGAATCAGAATCCTCACCTACACTCTCCTGTTCCCCACCTCCATTGACACCAACATGCACCAAGACCCCACCTTCGTTAGCTAACGCTCTTGTCCACTACGCAACAACAAACATCACCCCACAACAGACCCTCAAGGAAATATCGGTCTCACTGCGAGTTCTCGAGAAAAGATCTCCCTGCAACTTCCTAGTCTTTGGTCTAGGACGCGACAGCTTGATGTGGGAATCATTAAACCACGGTGGGAGAACAGTTTTTCTTGAAGAAGACAAGAGTTGGATTGATCAGATCACAGAAAAGATGCCAACTTTAGAGTCCTACCACGTGACATACGACACCAAAGTACACCAAGCCGATAAGCTAATGGAAACAGGAGGCTTAGAAGGCTGCAAGGTCGTGACTGATCCGAGATTCTCCAAGTGCCCACTTGCTCTTCAAGGCTTTCCTACAGAAGTTTATGATACAGAGTGGGACTTGATCATGGTTGATGCTCCTACGGGTTATCACGACGAAGCTCCCGGGAGGATGACGGCTATATACACTGCCGGATTGATGGCGAGGAACAGAGAGGAGGGAGAGACAGATGTCTTTGTGCATGATGTTGACAGAGTTGTTGAAGACAAGTTCTCGAAGGCTTTTCTTTGTGAAGGGTACTTGGTTGAACAAGAAGGGAGGTTGAGACACTTTGTAGTTCCTAGTCATAAGACTCGCTCAGGTAGAACATTCTGTCCTTGAAATTATACCTCTTTCTTCCTCTCTTTTCCTGTTTGTGAGTCTTTTCTTTTTCTTATTTCTTCGGCCCGCCAATATCAGAAAGAATAACTTGGTTAATTCAAACCCATAAAGGAATTCTTCATCAGTTTCTATGTAGTTTGATGTTTAATATTATTAAGCAACAACTGGATTAAGTTGTTTAAGTATTTTAGTGGTAACGACAACTCTAAATTTCATTCATTGAGTGCCAAAGTTCCTGGTTTGCTTACCTTACAAGAGAAATGATTAAGTTTGGTTGATAAGAAATTAGTGGTTGCGACATATTATTCTGCAAATAAATAAATAAATAAATGATTTGACTTACTTTAACCAAATGTTTTTAAATATTTATTAATTATTTTTGGAGTAGAGGTGTTAGCCTTCTATTGAGAATCATTGAACAGGTAATCTTGGAACGAAAGCTCAACCGCTATTGCTAGTTTCAGCTAATAATGTTCCAAAACTTTTGATCAAACAATATGTTTTTTAAAAAATCATGTAAATTAATATAAGATAATAGTTGATATTTTGATAATGATCGAACAATATCAATCCATATTCGATATCATGTATATATGCATATATTATCCTTATTGGCTTTAATTGAAGAGTGAATCCTACAATAATATTGAGAATAACAACAATAATCTAGTGAATACGAAGAGTCTAGAGAGATCCAGTAGTAGGCAATCTTACTTTCAACTAGTAAAAAGGTTATTTCCAATAGACTTACAGGAAAAGAAAAAAGAAGAAAAAATATACAAATATATATGTAAAATACACATACATCTATTAAAATAATAAACAATAATAATTAAAAATAAAATAAAACTAAAATAGACATAAAATATAATAATATAAATAAATAAACAATACAAGAAAATAAGGAATTTAAAGACACAAAAAAGTGAAATTTTTAGACTTGCGAATTTAAGACGATTTATCAAATATCGAAAAAACAAGCGTCACAAAAAAATATTTTCAACGGTTTTCTCAGACACATAGATGCATTGAAAAACATACATTTTTTACACATCTAAGTATCAAAAATCTATTTCCCGTGTTCGTATTTTTCGGGGCCAATGCTATTTTAGACACTTTGTATAATCTTTTATATGCTTTTCTTTATCGATATTTTTAACTTTTAAACAGTTTTTTACGTCAAAAATTCCACCATTTTTTAATTAAAAAATAAGATTACAATTTGCTTTGTGTATCTTTTTTAAGATCACTCGGATGCATATTATTATAATAAATTTTACAAATTAATCTAAAATATATATCAACATATTATTATGATAAATTAACACTTTTGTTATAAATAAATAGTATATTACACAGATTTATATGTATATAATAGCACAAATTAGTTAAAATAGAATCATTCTAGAGTTTGATTGATATTTACTTTGGCCGCATTAACACAAATCAGATGAAATATGAAAAACAATCTTATAAGCAAACATTTTTTAAATTATTAAAAATTTGCAGTGCCCAAACAGAACAACCCATGATCTCATAAAGATATCCATATTCAAGATTTAAGAGACCATCACCAAGGAACGGGTCATGTGTATTAGAGACCACATGATTTCTTCCATCAAAAATGAGTTTTCTCGCTCTTTCAGCACTATCAAACTGCATGAAGCACAAAATCTCAAGATTATAACTATTTAAGCTCTTATTTTAAGAGTAATATAGCACTTAAGGGATAAAGCATTATTACAAGTATCCATAAGCTCCACAACCCTTCTTTCTTTGCCAACTCCTTTAACATTTCCTCCTCTGGGTGTACAATCCAACGTGAAGAAGATTGAGCACGCTTGTAGAATTCGTTTTCCATGGGGTATAGATGATCTTCCATAAATTTGATTAATCTATTCCTCAGGCCTAAACCTTTACTAGGAACAAACTTCCCACTCTCATTTGAGGGGCCTTGATGAATGCTCTCCCCACATGGTTTCATGTAATCTCGTGCAAATGGAAGTCACTAGCAAAAGAGAAAAGTATCATAAGCAAAAAATTTGATTAAAAGGTTCTATTGCCTTAATTAATAGGTGGATGTTGTGCACAAATAAATTAAGCACTCTCCATGGTCTAATAATTTGCTTCTCAATTGTGGCCACAAGTGACATAATATAGGAGATCCAAAATCAAAGTCGATGTTATTGATAACAGTTACAACATGGAAAAACTAGGCAAATTGCTATACATCCTGTTTTCTTCCCTCAACAAATATGTAGATGCAATCCATTTTGAAAGGAAAATGTTTCACATAGAAATGTGTCGTGACTTAAACTTTGTACTTCAGCATCAACCATTCTGCCCCTTCCCCATCTTCAGAAAAGGAGAAGGACAAAGTGAAGAATAGTAAAAAGAGAGTATCATAGGAGAAAAAATCCCATAAAGAATACAACTCAACCAAACCTATATTAGCTCACCTTATTATTTTAGATACTGCAGTGTGGTAAATCACCCCATTAATTTAGTTCTATGGACATATTTCAACATGGTTTTCTACATCAATCACTAAAGCAAAGTAAAACATCATAAATACTATCTAATACCAAATGAACGAAGACAATTGTAAGATCAAAATGATTTAAAGCATTTGGTGAATCAGATACAAGCGAGACACAAAGTAATGAAGGCACTTGGTTAATGGTAGAAGCTACCAGATGGAGGGTGACATGAAGCACAGATTTTCTTGCTGTATAATCCAACGCAAAGTCTATAAGACAATTTGCTAGAGTTCCTGCATTTCGAGCACGCTCTCCTCCTGAAGCATTACCTTATAAACAGAGTGGTGATCATTATTATGTTAATGCACTTAACTTTAATGATAAAAATGTTCGTATCAAAATTTGGATAAAAAATCAAATTTTCATCTAGAAATTACCATAATCCAACGACTATGTAGCCCAGCAAAGATTGATGCACCATGGAACAATCCAAAGGCAACATAGAACTTCCATTGATTGGTAGGCCAAGCTTTACCCTTCAGTGAAAAATGAAGTAAATCACATGTTAGTATAGACTTTACGTACAAGAAACTCGATACACAAGAAGGGGGGTTGAATGGTGTATCCTTTTTTATGAATATAAAATCTTGCTAAGAACTTTTCTAACTTGTTAAAAAGATATCACAAGGATTATACGAAAATTATTACGTAGTTAAATTTCAAATAACTTCTATATAATTGTTTAACAACAAAATAAACTGAAGTAAAAGGATAGAAGATAGATGCTGCGATTTTTATACTGGTTCACTCCAAACCGTGGGCTACGTCCAATTCTCAGAGTTCGTCTGAGTGTTTCACTATACTTCAAACATTTACAAGTATTCTTTCTTCCCTTCCAGAGCCTCTTCAGGTCTCTTACAAAGTATTCTTTATGCTAATGTAGCCTCTCCAAGCTCTCAGCCTTTTCTTTCTCTCACTAGAAAGATATGGTGAGCTTTTGTTACAGTAGGGTTAGCTCTCTTAGTATTGCACTACATAGTTTCTTTTTTTTCTAAGTAAGGACTGAAAGCTCAAAGATCACTGATTTCTCAAAAGTTGTAAGATTCGTTAGATTGTAAAATCTTCGACTACGACTAGTATTTATAGCCTAAGTATCTAACTGCTTCTTGATCCTTGATAACTGCTTCTTGATTCTTGATAACCGTCATTTAGTTGAGTTCTGTAACTAACTCTAACTAAGTAAGTGTCTGACATATTACTCTATCTTCATGGTATCGTCTATGTCTTCTTTGCGTCTGTGATTTCTTTGCGTTTGTTTTGTCTTTGCATTTGTCTTGTCTTTGCATCTGTGTTTTGACTTCGCGTCTTTGTTGTCTTTGCATCTGTATTGTCTTTGCGTCTATGTTGTCTTTGCGTCTGTTTTGTCTTTTCGTCTATGTTGTCTTTGCATCTGTGTTGTCTTTGCGTCTTTCTTGTCTTTGTGTCTGTGTTGTCTTTGCGTCTGTGTTCTATACTTTGTCTGCACACTTAACACACTTGTCAAAACGTTCATTTGTTTCTAACATTATTATTATTTGATTGTCATCAAAATTAATCATCGTGAAGTCCTCTTGACTTAACAAAAATCATCCATAAATACTTTTATAAAATTTTCATTCATGTTTGCAAATATGGCCATTATGCACCTTTGAAATGTGGTAGGTGCTTTGTATAAACCAAAAGGCATCCTTCGATAAGCAAACGTCCCATAAGGACAGGTGAAAGTGATCTTCTCTTGATCTTCTGGGTATATAAATATTTGATTATACCTTCAATACCCACCAAGAAAGCAGTAACAAGATTGACTAGCCACCCTCTCAATCATTTGATCCATAAAATGTAAGGGGAAATGATCCTTCTTGGTGGCCAAATTTATCCTCTTATAGTCAATACATACTTGCCAACCTGTGACCATCCTTATGGAAATCTTTTCTCCTTTTTCATTCTCTATCAGTGTGAGGCCTCTCTTCGTCAGCACACTCTGTACTTGACTCACCCAATCACTATCTGAGATGGGGTAAATAATTCCCACATCTAAAAGTTTCACCACTTCCTTCTTCACAACCTCTTGCATAGTTAGATTTAACCTTCTCTGTCTTTCTCTTACAATTCCACATCATTCTTCTAGGTTAATCCTATGCATCACTACGTTGGGGCTAATCCTACTAATATAAGAAATTTGCCACCTTATAACCCTCGTCCTCTTCCTAGTGGTCTCCACCACTTCTTTCCTTGCTTAATGTTGATAGTAAAAACTATTTACTTGTTTTACGCTCAAAAACCACAAGTGACGAGTCGTGACTTGTAGTCAAACAGAATGGACATCGATCCCACAGGGATTGATGCCCAGTCATTGCTTAATTTAGACACAATTTTGTTTAAGAAATGAAATTGTTAAATGTTAATAATCTGGAAAATTAAATTAAAATTTGGAAGACTAACATAGAGTAATAGACAATACTAAACTGTAAAATGATCAGAATTCAAGAATCTGATAACTAGAGATTATTATTTTTCTATTTTGTCTCCCTTTTATTTTATCGATTAAATTATATCTTACATTAGATTTTCAAATGTACTAATTACCTCTCTCAAGGTGTAACTATTTGGTCCCTAATTGAATTAAATAGAATTAATTGGATGATCTCTCAACCTACCCAATGACTCGATTGATTCAACTAGTTATTAAATTATCCTATGGGTGATCAATTGACTAGCTGAGATCTCTTTTCTAACTATTCAATTAACGTTATGATTGCTAGTTTATAGGTCATCAACTCTCGTTATACAATCCTACACAAATTTCATCTTACTCACTCTCTTGATTTGTTGTAAGATAATAATTAAAAATAATAATCAATAAAGACAACTTCATTCAATTCAATAAAATAGGAGCTCTGACAAAATAGTTCAAAAGCAATCCTTAAAATTAAATCAGCCTAACATGGTCTCTATAACATCATAAACATTCAAATAAACCATTTTTATAAAGAAAAGAAGAGGTCGAAGTGACAGAAAATTGAATATAAAGACTCCTTCTCTTCTTTGCCAAAATTTGGAATTTTGGTAGTGATGTGCTATTTTGCCTAATCTTGATTATGATCCTAGTTTTCAATCCTTCTTCAAGGCTCCAAACCTGTGTTCTTCACTCAAAGATGGTGTTTCTACAAAAGGGTGTTGTCTCCCTTTGAAGATGAAGGCTTAATTATCCTTTTATAGTCCAAAAATCCTACATTTAGTGAAGCCCCACATAAGGTCTTGAATTATAATTCCCATGACTATGGAAATTTGTATGATTCCCACGATCCTGGGAATTGGTCACAGATGCACTTCTCTTTGATCTCTAATTGAACCTCCAAGTTGCTCCATCTTCCTTCCTATATAAAAATAGTCAATTCTTATGCTCAATTAACATCAAACACACAAGAACGACAATGAAAATCAAACTTAATGAAAACATGCAAAATGAATCCTAAACTACAACAATGATCAACAATTATGCAAGAAAAAACATGCCAAATACCTAGAAAAACATGTACTAATAATGCACACCTATCAATATCCCCACACTTGAATCTTTTCTTGTCCTCAAGTAAAATAAATACAGCCAATCAAGTCTATCACTTCATTTTCACAAAGATTAAAACATACAATCCCTTGAATTTAAGCCAACTCAAATATCAAGTTAATGCATATATCATGACTACTTTTTTATTGGTGTATACAAGCAAACTCAACAATTGACACCATCAGTCAAAGATAAGTAAATATTCACAAATGAATCTTCCTCACGGTTTTCACTCATTCTCTTAAGTGTTTAAGGGTTAGTGTTTCACTCAAACTTCCTATAGGGAAATACACTACCATAGGCTTGCTAATATATCAATTCTCCTCTACAATGATTGCATACATAAATAAATCAAAAAGACTTGTTTAGGGTTGTAATGTGGTAAGGGTTAAGGTGGGTCAAAAGAGGGGAAAGAGGGTTAAGCATAAGCATAAGTAAGTAAAAAGCAGATATAATAGGATAACAATACATAACTCTGAGACATACAAATATATCTAATATTTTGCACTTATTGATGTTATTCGCTTGTTCTTCCTTTTTTTTCTTTTTCATTTTTCTTTTTCATTCTTTCATTTTTCTTTCTTTTTCTTCATACATGGAAGAACTATGAATCAAAAATAACACATATTCAATGTAGTCCATAGTAGAAGTATACTTACTTATCTCGGTAAAAATTTCACATAATCCCAACTAATATTTTACTTAATACTTTACTAAGCTTGTGAATGGGTAGGATAATGAGGTTTAAAGTTTTAAAATTTTGGGTTTTTCAAGAAACAAAAGGTTATGGCTCAACAAGTGTAGCAAGGGATAATCAATGAGTAGGTCATTTAAGCCAAGGGTTAACACAAAAAGGGACCAAATTATCTCTATTAAACATACATCCAGTAGGCACAAACTGATTCAAAGCAAGTTCTGAAGGTAGTAACCTAAGGAAGTAACGCTTAACAAAGAAATGAAATGACTATAGATGGAGTCATATGGCTCAATTCTCACTTTGGCTCAAATGAAAACTCATTATGCATCTTTACACTATCTCATTATTTAAATGTCAACTATGACTAAGCTTATGTAACCAACTACTTTTCATCACTCTATATGGTTCACTTTAGCTTAATCCTAGTTCAAGCATGCATTCAATCTAATTCCAACTAACATTACAGAATGTCATGGCAATATTTATCAGAGTGACTCAAGTGTGGTTCCATTGCTAATATGAAACATGATTGCTGACACAAAGCATATGTAATATGCCTAAACATGGATCCTATTCAACACAATGCAAAAAATGCAATTGAGAAAGTTGATGTCACCTCCCCACACTTAAAGATCACATTTTCCTTAATGTGACAAATCAAACCCAAGTGAGTGAAAATGACATTAAACCAAATAAAAATGAAAACAATTTAAACAAAAGAAATTGAAACAAACAAATCATATCAAACTAAACAAAAGAAAATGAATTCAAACCAAAATTAAAGAAAT
>JAOSBN010000003.1:9997521-10010110 GCA_027563595.1 Erythroxylum suave
TTATAATTATTGTGAATTTTTAATTTTTGTTTTTAAATAACAATAAATATTCTTATTACTAATAATAATTATAAATTCAATAAAAATTAAAAATAAATTATTTTTAATAATTTATATAATAATTATTAATAAATTATTAATAAAAATATCTTATTTTTAAAAATAAATAATATAAAATTATCAACTAATATTTATTATATATATTTTTAACTATTAAATCAAAATTTATTTGAAATTTATATATTTAAAATTTTTTTAAATTTAATTATATTTATTAGTAATTATTAAATTAATTTTATAAATTAAATTAAAATTGTGATTATTATCTATTATTATGATTTTTGGAGACATAGTACAACTGTAGTCTGTAGAATGATAATGGACTATTTTGTAATTTTTAAAAAAATTCAAGTACTATTTCATAAATTTAAAAAATTACCCGAAACGGTATCTGGTATTGAGCGGTATCGGTACAGTACCACTCCAGAACCTAATCCGGTATCGAGTCCGGCACGGTATTTACAACATTGCTATTAACTTTAGTTTTCTTTACTTGTATTAAAAAATGCACCAACAATAAACAATAGAGATTAAAATTGTTTCTTCCACTTCTCATTAATGCTTACAAGATAAGGTATGTAAAGGACTATTTTTCATACTACCCTTGATTGTTTCCTTTGCCCTTTCTATAGCAACATAAAAGTAATTCATTGTTAACTTCTCATCACTATTATGTAAATAGATTACTTTTACTAAATACTCACAAACTCGAATCACAAATTAATAATGAGACCATAATTCATGATATTTAAGTATAACCATAGAAACCTCTATTATAGTATTAAACATGACATGCTAAGATACATCTCACTTATTATTTGTAAATATTTATCTCAACTCCTTCTCTATTTAACAAAATACTAAAGTGATAAAATTAAGAAATTAGTTACAAATCTTGTAATGATAGGATGATACAAATTCCATCCAATTATCAAATTCAAAATATATGCACAATTATCAATGATGTTAATATTTTTAAGCTCAATTTCTTTTACAACTTCATCAAATATCTCCAATAAAGTATTACATTTCTTACAAGACCCGATGTATTAATTGAATTTAAATAACATCATCCTTTTAGCAAAATAAACTAAAAAAAACTCATAATAGGTTCATGTCTCCTATTTGTCTAACCATTACATATGGTTGAACAAAAATAAGTTGCCTAAGTCCTTTCTCTTTCACTCAAAAAACTTTTTACCTCACTAATATGGCTACTTAAAAGATTGCTTCTATAGTTATCATTTGAAGATGTTTTACATCCTGGACTATAAAAGGCAATAGCATCTACCATAGACTAATAATAATGAGATTGTGTAGTATTAAGTGACACACATATATCATACCATTATCTAGACATTGTAATCTTCATATTATGACTTGCTTCTTTTGATTATAATCCATTCTGAATTAAAGGTTAAGATTCATGAGTTGTTCATAGAGTAAAAAAATTAGACACTCGTCTTCTTTTTTTTTCCTCATATTAGTTGCAACAATCTCTTATTTGATAGAAATGCCAACTTTAATATTGTCAATATTATCTAAACTAGTGTAAAATGAGCTTCCACTTTTAATTTTGTAGTTCAATCTATGCCTTTTTTTTCCCTCATCCTAATACACTTCAATCAAAGTTTTCATATTTAACTATATATTATAGCTAACTTTCTTGTAAGGTTTCGTATCACTTTTTATCCTAAATAAAACTTTCCTTAATTTGTTTATCCTTCTAAGTTTCAAATATTTATCACGATACAAACATATAGTACAGTTGCTTATACTAAGAACCAATCTTACAAGAGTCCAAGTTGAATCATCGAATCTTACAAGGATGTTTAATTGTCAAAAGCACTTGAATTTTCCTATATATATAAAACAATTGTAGATGAAAGTAAATTTACTTAAAGCATATTGATCATAGTTATAAATGATTGTCCATTAGAAGGGAACAAGCTAAAAAGCATTTGCATTCTTAAGCAATAAACTTTAATTTTATTAGTTAGGTCTATTATGATGCACATTTAAATTTTATTCTTATGTAGTGTTTAGGATACTCAAACTTGCTTTATTATTTGTCTTACATAAAATTGAATTCCATATTTTGCACTTATTTACTCTTTTTGTATTTTATAGGAGCATGCCAACAACAAAGATTCTCATAAATTTTTCTTGTGATTTCTAGCAGTTTAGTAAATAAAATTTTCTAGTTTTGGCTATTATTTACTTTTTTTATAATGAACAAAAGATCAATTTTTATAAACATTAATTTTTATTTAGTAATTATTTAGCTAAAAAATATTTTTACACCAAGCATTATTGATTTAAAAGGAAGTAGAAACAACTTTAAGCTTGATTTAAAGAAATGATTGGCTGCACAACTCCAAATTGAAGTGGTTGATTACCTAGAAGCCTTATTACTATTCACTCCTTTGGTGAAGAAATGTAAAAAATGTTTTAGAGAAATTTAGATAAAACATGATAAACAGAGGCCACATTGTTATTTTAAAACAATGCTATATTGGTTGACTAGACAAAGTTAATGATTAACCAATGAAGGGTGTAGGTTGACCAACAACATTAACCAACTTCATAACAAATTCACTAGAGCAAAAGATTCGTAAAGGGAAAGGTTATACTGGTTGACCACTTAAGGATATAATTTAATCACAAAAAGTAGGTGGTCGACTAATATATGGTACCAAACTCACTGGAAAGAAGAAAATGTCATATGCAAGGATATTAGTCAACGAGTGGCTATATGGGCAACAAGACAACTAACAAACTCATTGAAAAGCAAAAGTGTTGGTGTTTTTTAGGACACTAGTTGACCACATTGAGGTCATGGTTGACCAATATGTCTTGATGACAAAACCACATATGATAAAACATAGATAAGATTAATTGAGGTAAAGAAAGACCTTAAAAGAGTCTTTTGACATGTAGAATTTACATCAATTGTCCCTAATTCTATTCTAATTATGCAAAATCTATCCTCACTCATAGGTTTAGTAAATATGTCACAAAGAAATCAATGTCAATGTTAAGTCCTTGAAAAAAAAAGCTCTTTTCTCTTCGATGGCCAGAAACTTGCTTCTCCACTCTTGTCCTGCTGATCTTACCTAGAACTGCTTATCCTTCTGCTTCTTCACTTTTTTCCTGCTGATCTTACCTAGCACTGATTATCCTTCTTTTACCCACCCTTTTCATATATTGCTTTTTGTCTTCCCCTAAACCCTTCTTCTGCACCAGCAAGGTACCTCACCCATCCACAATCCCTCTTCCTTTACTTACCATTCCAGTTCTCAATCTTTCACTTAACTAGTCTTTTTGCTTCCCCCCTTTCTTTACCTGCATACACCTTCTTTCCTCCCCATATCTATTGGGGTATCTTGGTCATTCTGCTAGTCTTATTTCTTTCTTAGGTATTTGTTATTCAAACCTCCCTTTTGACACTATCATCCTTTTCTAGTTAACCATATTTGCCCCTCTTCATTGTTCTACCTCTCCCTTCGAATTTCCACCATTGCCCTCCCAAACCTTGGCTGCCCCCAAACTCCCTCATGCCTCATCCTCATCCACTTCCTTTGACCTTAAGACGAGTTGGAACCAAGTTATTGCTGATGAGGGAGACACTAGTCTTCACTACTCCCCTCCGAAAGAAGACCAAGGTAGATGCATTGTTGCCCCTGATGCGGGTCCTGCAAGAAGGGGCTCATTCATGGGAGCCCTCTATCATTGGCTTCTTCCTGGAAAGAAGACCCCCTTTTTCGATGCTGCAAAAGTGGGCAACCAATAATTGGAAGAATAAGGGACTACTAAAGGTAATATTAGTAGATAAGAACTTAACCTTATTTAAATTTTCCTCTAAAGAGCAAGCAGTTAAAGTTTTGGAAGATGGTCTTTGGCATATGCTAAATCTCCCTCTGTTTCTTCAAAGTTCGCAGCCTGGATTCTAACCTGAAATAGGAAAGTTAAAGTAAAATATGTATAACGTTCCATTGGAATATTGGACTACAAAATGACTTAGTATGATAGCAAGTTCTTTAGGGCAACCACTATGCATGGATGAGTACACTGCAAAACGGAAAGGCTAGGCTATGCTCAATTATATGTCACTACGGATATTTCTAAGGAGCTGCCAGAACGTATACCCATTATGAGATTAAGCTATAATGGTTCCTTATATGAAGATTTTGTTACGGTTGAGTATCATTGGAAGCTATCTTTGAAGCTTCACAGAAACGCTGGGTACCAATGGGGAAAAGGTTCAAGGAAGGGAGCTATAAAGAACTAGTGGATCTTGACCTAGATGATAAAGAAGCCATTGATATACAAGGGATTGGTCAAAATGGGACACAAGATGAGTTAGTCTTGAGAGACAAAAACCAGATGGATAAAATTGAGAATGAAGTGGTGGAAACCTTTCAACATATGGCAGTAACTACCGGATTAGATGAAGAAATCCAGCAAAAGCCCAACTCAGTTACAAACACCATAAAAGAAGACTCTAAGGTAGGAAAGCTAGTGGTTATGGGGGGTACTAAAGAAGAAGATATGGAGGCTACCCCTTCTTCTTCAATTTCACCTAATGAAGAAGAGAGGGAGAATGTCAAACCTTTTAGCAGTGTTAAACGGAGGAAAGGTAGGAGTAAACAAAGCTCCAAACCTATTCCATCATGATAGTAGTATGGAATGTAAGGGGCCTTAATCGCCCTAAGAAAATATTAGCCTTAAAGGAAATTTTGGCCAAGGAAAATATATTAGTTTTTGCTATTTTGGAAACAAAAATTAGAACGGAGAATCTCACGATTCTAAAAAAGCTAGGAAATAAGTGGCAACTCTACACCAATCATCAAGTTGATGTTCTTGGTCAAATCATTGTAAGGTATGATCCTAAAATGGTGGATATTCAGGTTTTAATGGTAGAGTCACAGGTTATGCACATGAAATGGAGTTTTGGTGAGCATAAAGCTTCTTTTTTTGCATCAGTAGTTTATGGATTAAACCATGTGTTTCAAAGAAAGGAACTTTGGGAGAGTTTAGGACGTTCAAAGCCAAGGTGGCAGGTCCTTCGCTTGTTTTTGGAGATTTTAACTCTACGCTCTATCGGATGGAAGCAGAAGGTTATTTCTCTTTAAGGAATCAATCTGCTGATTTAAAAAAATGTGTTGATCAGTTAGGCATTCTTGATCTTAAGGAAAATGGCCACTTTTTCTCATAGAGTAATAAGCAGTCTAATGGATGGGCACTTAGGGAGAAGCTTGATCGTGTTATGATCAACCAAGAATGGCTGCAGCTTTACTCGAAAAGTAAAGCCTCTTTTCTAGACCCTTTGTTTTCGAATCATACCCCAATGTACGTGGGGGACCTATTCCTAAAGATGAAGCATTTCCATTCGTTTAGAATCAATAATTAGTTAGTGAATGTAGAGAGTTTTCAAAACTGTGTTAGGGATGGAGCAACAACTTTTGTAGGTGGAACCTTGCAATTCCAATATATCCAGAAGCTGAAATTAATCAGAGAGGCTTTGAAGGGTCTGAAGAATCAGACAAGGGAGAGCACTTTTCGAGCTATTTCAATAGACAAAGATATCCTCTCCTGACTTCAGCACAATTTCTCCCTCAACCCAGAAGATAATCTCCTTTTATTTCAAGAGAAAGAAGCCTAGTCTGTCTACTTACAAGCTCTTAATAATCATGCTAGTCTTTTGGAGCAAAGGGCTAGGGTGAAGTGGCTTAAAGATGGAGATAGGAATACTATATTCTTCTTCAGTTCTATTATTGCAAAGGAGAACTACAATTTAATAAAGGAAATTAATCTACCTGAAGGGAGGAAGTTAAGTAAGAATGAAGATTTGTTGACAGGATCTAAGAACTTCTTCAAGGAATTCTATGCCTCTCGGCCTGTATCGGTGACTGTTTAGTTCTTGGAATCCGTTATTCCTAATAGGCTCTCAAATGAAGAGAGGACCTACTTAACTAAAATAGTGGAGGATGTGGAGATAGATGGGATAGTCTTTCAAATGAATCATAAAAAAGCTCCTGATCCGGATGGTTTCAATGGTTTCTTTTATTAGAAGGCTTGGACTAAGGTTAGCCCTATGGTGAAAGTAGCTATCAAAGAGTTTTTTTCTTCAGATACTCTCTTAAAGGAGATCAATAAAACCTATTTTTGCTTAATCCCTAAACTAAGCAATCTAGCTACCTTGGAGGACTATCGACCTATTGTATCTTCTAACTTCATTTATAAAGTGGTTGCTAAGATTATTGTCAACGGATTGAAAACTGTATTGGGGTCCTTGATTAGTGACAACCAAAGTGCTTTCCTACAGGGTCAACAAATTAGGGACAACATTTCCATAGTACAAGGACTATTTAGAAGTTACTCAAGGAAGTGACTTCCAAAGAATTGTGCTTTCAAGATTGACTTTAAGAATGTTTTTGATACTGTCGAATGGAATTTCTGTTGAGGCTACTAAAGATAAGGGGGTTTCCAAAGGAGTTCATTAAATGGGTAGAAGCTTGCATAACTTCCCCTTCTTATGCTGTATTGGTTAATAAATCTCCTACAAAACATTTTCATAGATATAGAGGACTCAGATAAGGCAATCCTATGTCACCTTATTTGTTCATTATATGTATGGAAGCCCCCTAACTTCACTATTAAAGATTAACACTGCAAGGAGTTCTGGTTTTAAACATCATAGTCGATGCAAGAAAGTCTCATTAGTAAATCTATGGTTTGTAGATGATCTTTTCCTATTCTCTAAGGCGGATGAGACTTCTATCAAAATTCTTGTAAATTTTTTGAACTTATTCAACTCCATGTCTGGTCTCACTGTTAATTATAACAAAAGTCATTTTGTTCTCTCCAAAAGTGCAGATCACTTGGAAGGTTTAGTTTCTTCCTTATCACGTATGCTAAGAAATCAAACTACTATGTGCTATCAAAGACAGCCAATTATTTCCAGAAGGATACAATTTAGGGAGCGTTACCCCCTCATAGAGAAAATTCAAAAGATATTATCCTCTTGGACCAACCGAGTTCTATCCTTTGGGGGACGGTTGCAGCTGGTCAACTATATACTTAACTCTATGCATACCTATTGGTCCTCTAATATGGTGCTGCCACGGGGAGTTATCAAATCTATAGAACGGCTGATAAGGAACTTTTTTTGGGGAGGAGGTGGCTTGACTAAAGGGTATGCTAAGGTCAATAGGTTGATGTTTGTAGACCTAAAAGGGAAGGAGGACTTGGAATTATTCCTATCAAAGTGACTAATAAAGCTTTATTGATGTAGAAATTCTGGTCAATATTGCAAGGAGTTAATACTTTATGGGTTAATTGCCTTTGAGCCTATGTTCTTAAAGGGTAAAGCATCTGGACTATTAATCCTAAGTCCTCACACTCTTGGTTTCTTTCTCAATTAGTGAAGATTAAGGAACATTTGAGTTCTAAAATATTTTGCAAAGTTGGCAATGGAGAGAAGGCTAGTTTCTGGTTTGATAATTGGCTAGGAAATAGGTTCTTAATTTCTAATCAGTTTGCTATTAAGCTCCTAAGTCATCTACCTTTAAATGCAAAAGTAAGGGATTTTATAAGGGAGGGTTATTGGGAGGAATTCCTAGCAGTAATTCAACATCTTCAACCTACCTACCCTCCTAATATGTTAATTCTTGATCAATATTTTTGGAAACACGATCCACAAGGTATTTTCACTACAAAAAGCTACAGGGAATGGCTGTGTCAGAGAAACACCACAGTGGAATGGTATGAGGTTATATGGAATAAAGAGCTTAGGCCGAGCCAATCATTTATCCTATGGCTTATTGTTCTGAACAAACTTAGTACTATGGATCATCTATCCTACTTGGATTCTATAGCGGATTGCGTCCTATGTAATTTAGGACATGAAAGTAAGGATCATCTCTTTTTCAAGTATCCTTTCTCAATAGACATTTGGTCTTGGATAAGACACAAATGTATATGGCCCCTAAGTTCATCTCAATTCACAGAAATCATGCAATGGATTAACAGATTAAAGCTAGCTTCTCATCTTAATTCTCTTATTAATCTATTCTCCTTTGTGATTTGTGTTCAAGAATTATGGATAGAAAGAAACATGAGAATATTTCAAACATCTAGTAGAACACCGATTCAAGTTAGAGACTGCATCTTTGATAAAGTTAGAGAACAAATTATCTCCTCTAACTCTATTAAGAATGCTCATCCCAGATTGCGATCGAATGGAGAATATAGAGACTCATGCAGGATAGAGAATATTTGTCATGACAAATGACTAGTCTCATACAAGTTTCTACATTCAAGGCACGAAATAGTCATTGGGGGGTGGCAAAGGGTAAAGGACACTTACCTACTGGAACGAAAGGGATTCCCCATGTTGCATTTGGGTTTGACTTAACGATTCCTTGCTGATCTCTAGTCTCCGCTATAGTTAGAAAATTAGTTCTAGTTTTTTTAAATGAGGCTTTTTACTACAGACTAGTCTTACTTGGGTGGTGAGTCATCCCCTTTGTCCTTCATCGAGTGTCTTTCGAGGAAGGTAACAGAATGTTATGCCTTAAAATGGAGTAGATCTTGCATTCTTGAAGCTCAGAGTATTACCTTGTTATCCACACTGAGCTCAGAGTAGGCGTCTTCTGGAAAGACAAATTGCGGGATACAATCCTTTACATTTGACATCGCTCTCCTTCCCAGACCAATCCATTGTCTATTGAGGAACGAATAAAAAGATTATGCCCTAAAACCGATTAAATCTTGCAATCTTCAAGCTAAATGCGTTACATATGCTTGGATCTCATTGAGCTTCCACTAGGAAGACCAATCAATCGTCCTCCTCCGCCATCTCCTAGCTTGCCCGATCGAGAAGCTTCTAAAATCTATCGTGAAAGGTTTAGTTGATTTTGGCCTAATTGTGTAATGACTTAACCTCTGTGGTTTCAATGCCATCTTTTTGTAACTATTTTGTAAGAACGCCAACGTATCGTTTTGTGCAAGTGAGCCATGAGGGAGGTTCACGTGAGTGAGAGCCTCATGTACACATCTATTCTTTAATGAATTTTAATTTCTGTCAACTAATTAATGTTGTTTATCTATGAATTCTAACTCAGTATCTCCATTTTGCATATGATCTCTAATAAAATGGTATTTAATTTCAATTTGCTTAGTTTTTGAGTGATGAATGAGATTCTTTGTAAGACAAATGACATTAGTATTATCGCACTTAATAGGCATTTTAGTAAGGTCCATTCTATTGTCTATAAATTGTTTGCTAAGCTATAAAATTTGTGTACAACAACTACCAGCTGCCTTATATTCAGCTTCTACGATTGATAAGGCAATCAAATTTTGTTTCTTACTAAACTATAAGAATCATACAATTTCTAGGAATTAAAAAGTACCATATGTACTTTTTCTATCCAAAAGACTACTGATAAAATCTACATTTGAATAGCCAATTAAGTCAAATGATGTATGCTTAAAATACCAAATTCCTAATCAAACGGTACCATATGAATATCTAAGAATGAACTTAATAGCTAAAAGGTATGATTCCCTAGAACTTGATTGTAATCTAGCATACAAGAAAACACTAAACATAATATTGGGCTTACCAATCATATCTCAATAAAGCTTTGCATCAAACAACTTGCCCTCTTTATATTTATTTAAATTTTCTATTATTCTCATATATGTGCCGAATGATTTGGCTTAATTAATAAAGAGATGTTCCTTCATTTTCTTGATTTGGAGTCTAAGAAAGAAGTTAAGCTGTCTCATCATACTCATCTCGCATTCCTTCCTTATACACTTAGAAAATTCTCTACGTATACTCTCATTAGAGTTATAAAAGATAATTTCATGAAAAAAAATTTGAACAATTAAAATATCATACTTGTGCATTTTAATAAAGAGTGTAGTGTCATCCTTACTTTTAGAGAAACCATTTTCTAAAAGAAACACGCTTAACTTATTATGCCAAGCTCTAGGAGCTTATTTCAATCTATATAAATTCTTAAAAAGTTTGTAATCATGGTTAAATGCATCATGTTTTTCAAAACTGGGAGGTTAATCAACATAAACTTCTTCTTGAATAAAACCATTTTAAAAGGTATTCTTAACATCTAGTTGACATTTATGTAGAATGAAAATGCAAGCAAGAGCCTAATAGCTTCTAACTTAACCACTAGAACAACACTTTCCTCAAAGTTTATACCCTCCTCTTGATTGAACCCTTTTGCTACCAATTTAGCTCTATTTCTCATAATAGTAACTGATTCATTTAATTTGTTTTAAAAACTCATTTTGTATTTATAATTTGATGATCTCTAGTTTTAGGTAATAAAGTCCACACCTTACTCCTCATTCATAGCAAGAACCTTTCATCACTAAGAGCTTCTTATATAGTCTTAATTTATATTTGAGAAATGAAATCAAGATAAGATAAACCTCTAACATGAGAACATTACCTAAAATTTAATATGGAGGATGGTTCTTCTTAACTTTCTAATCCCTTGGGAGCTCCTTATCATTCTTTTTTTTCTCACTTAGTTTAACAAGGCGTTCGTAAGAAGTGTATTGGTGATCACTTGTTTTCTTTAAGGGCTAATTTATGTAGTCCCTTGGATATTCCTACATCATCATCTTTAAGATATTTCTTAGATGCATAAGGGTTAGATTCATCAAAGACAACATGTATAAACTCTTCAATAACAAGACTCTTCCTATTAAACACCTTATAAGCATTTATAATTAAGGAATATCTAAGAAAAATTCTTTTATTTACTTTGGAATCAAACTTCCATATTATCTTTGGTATTCACAATATAGCACTTACATAAAGAAACTTTAAATAATTGATTTTTGGATTCTTCCTATGCCAAATCTTAAAACAAACTTTATCTAAGATTAGCATTATATAGATGGAACTTTAATATTGAAGCAAAAAGTAGCGTGAAAGTTGATATATTATGACTAATAGTTCATTTAAAATGTGACATTTAGTAGCCATATTTCCTTTCAACAACTCTATTTTAGTGCTGAAAAGTTACAAAAGATACCATTATCTTCACAAGGTATCAAGCTTGTCATTTTCATACTCCCTACTATGGTCACTTTTAATAGATGTAATAGAGAGCTCCTTTGCATTTTGAACTCTTTTCAAAAATTTAATAAACTCCTTAAAGCATTAATCTTTTTCTGTTGAAAATGAGACCCAATTAAATCTGCTAAAATTATCAACTATGATAAAGACATAAAATTTACCACATAGACTAGCAACCCCAGTTGATCTAAACAAATTTATATGAAGTAATTGTAGAAGCCTAGTGGAAGTTACCAACCTTTTGCTTTTAAATAAGTTTTTGGTTTGTTTTCCTATTTGACAAGTAACAGAAATATTATCTTTCTCAAATTTAACTCTTGGAAGCTCATTAAAAAATTGCTTATTGTTGAGGATGGAGATGAGGTCTATACTTGTATTTCCAAGTCTTCTATATTAAATCCATACATCTTTACTAATAGACATTAGGCACTTCATATTTTGGTTAAAGAAATCATCAAGATCAATTATATTTATTTCTTTCTCTTTTGTAAAAACAAAATGTTATTATTAATTATTCTAGATATAATGAATTATCTCCCCTTAAAGCTTATTTTTAGCCTCTGCAATATTGTTGGCCCACACTTAAAATGTTATGCTTCAATTTATCAACTAAAAGTATATTATCACTAATGGTGTGATCTTCCTTGCCAACTTTATCAATTCTAATTATCTTACCCTCGATAGTATCTTCAAATATGAAGAATCCTCCATCTTTATCTCCAAACATTGAAAGTTAGGATGCACCATTATTCATATACCTTGAGCATCCATTATCTATATGCCATGTATTCGTCTTTTTTTAGAGACGTATAAAACAACCCAATTAATATGTTTTAGGTACTTAAATGAGCTTGGGACCTTGGGTTATTAGTTTCATTGTCCTTTTCATCCCGATTATTTGAGGTTTTATTCATTATCATTTGTTTTGTGAAATATATTTCGTTAATGTGCCTATATTTATCGCAAAAGTAAAACACCATGTTATATGTGTAATATGGATTGGTGGTATGATGATGAATCCTATGATTTTAGTGCATGAATGCATTCCTTGTTCTTCTATATGTATATGAATCATAGGAAATACTCCTTTGGATAAATAGATTGAATGCTCCTTTTGGATAATGAAGAGAGATTGCATAATTGCGTATGAGGCGACATGTTTCTTCCATTGTATTGATGGTTATGAGGACTGTAAACATGTTTTATGATATTACTCTAGTATGAGGCCTAATGGGTTATGAGTGATGTTACATGCTATTATGTATTTTTGCATAGAAGTCGTGTGTATTCTTTCCTTGAGAATGATCTAGGACTAAATTATAAGCCATATGTGAAAGCATGATGTTTACTTCTATAATGAGCCTTAATATATTTGTGATATGCATGTGTACGCTTAGATGTAGATGC
>JAOSBN010000003.1:10010210-10033526 GCA_027563595.1 Erythroxylum suave
CGTATAAACTTTGCGATAATCTTTTAACAAGTTCAAAAAGTTCTCATTATTTCTTTTGATTTGTATTTACGAAAAGGTTACACCATTCAACCCCCCTTCTTGTGTATCTAGTTTATCGTATACAAGTATCTTATGGACGTGTGATTTACTTCACTGATGAGGTGTTAATAGTGACCTTAAGTACAGATGGTTCCCACTTCTTTAAATACAAATTGTTTGAGTTTTTCTATGATTCAGGGAACTTCATTATTACTCATTTTATTAACAATTTTTCATTTAAAAGGGCATTATTATAGTTAATTGGTTTTACTAACTTAAAATATTATGTCCTTTTGGTCATCCTGCAACATGTGGTTTGTTTACAAGCTATGAAAGTGTTTTGTAGAGAAAAGGATGAAATCAAGTCACTAATTATTGATCTAGGATTAAGTTGAGCATAAAGGATACATCAAGGTACTGATGTTAAATAAGCGCTACATGGGAGGTGACTCATGAATTAGGATAAGTTTTAGTTTATTTTGCTTTGATTATATTTCATGTGTTAGTATAGGATTTTATTTCATGTTATTTTATTTACGATTCTTTTTATCCTTTTCTAATTTTTTATAAGTATACCGTTAACATTGGATGGATCTAACATTGAAAAATCTTCACAATCAAGAAAGTACAAAACAACCCCCCTTACTTTCATATATACTTGTATTTTGTACATTGAGGACACTATACAATTCTAAGTATAGGGATGAGTTAAATGAATCTTTAATTGATTTCTTTAAGCTTATTATAATCTTGATCATCATTCCAAAGGTGATAGGGTTGGGTCCTTATTGAAAAATATGGGGAAGACAACAAAAATGATAGTAGCAAATGAAAGGTGAGAACAAGATTCACATTAATGAAGGTAAGAAGAGAGGATCATGATATGGAGAAAAAGAAAGAAGAAAATGCGAAGAAGAAGAGAAGAAAAGAGAGCATTTGGCAAAGTAAAGAAAACAAAAGAACACTGGTCTTTCAAATGGTAAATAATGATAGTTAGGTGTGTGGCATGGCAAGTGACACTTGTCACTTGCCACATGTCACCATCTTATGGCTCTCATTTGGTCTCTTTTAATATCTAGTTCATTTGCCCTCCAATTTATAATCCAATTTTCTATGTCACATTCTAATAAATCTTAATGTCACTTACCTATACTATCTACTACCATTTGACATTTATTTCTACTACCATTTATCAATCGTTATGCCACTTGGCATTTTTCCTGGTCCAAAATTACTCATAAATATCATAATTTCCCCAAATTTTAACCAAAATTTCTAAGTCAACAATTTTACTCACCAAATCAATTTTCAAGACATTTTATTCATTATCCACATCATAATCACTTTAATAAAAATGATTTATACCCGGAAAATGTTAAATGAGTACATGAACAATCATTGTAATGTGTGAAAATTTCAAATTCATGTGTGTGTATGCTAACATTATGCATGAGTATGAAGTGCATTTTTATAATCTCTCATTGCTATTTATCATTTACAAAAATCTAGGGTTCTAACCCTTAGTGTGGAAATAGGATGTAACAAATGATTTCTTAAATTTTTGCTTAAGTGATATAATGTTTATAAGTGGTCATCAAGAATAAAGTTAAGTGGCAATGGCGATCTTATCATCTATGTCAATTTTCCTTGTTTAAATTTAAATTACAAGGAAGAATTCTAAGATTTGTGCAACACTATTTAACATCTATCAATTAATTTTAAGACTTTATTCATTAGATGTGAAGAAACATAAACATATTGATTGAGTTCCTATTTGGGAATTTAAGACAAAAATTGATATTTTGATGGTTAAGTTTACTTAGATGTCAAAGAATTAAAGAAAATGTTTTTTATATGTAATTAATATGAAATATGCTCATTAGTTCAATTGATTAATTGATGTATATTTGTAGGGATTGATAAAAAATTTTCTTTATAGCAGGATCAATCTCAATTACTTGATACGAGTCACACCACAATTTAAGATAGGAGGAATCCATTTTTTTTTAGGGAATTAAAAGTTTTATAGACCGATTGTGATCCTTGTCATCTACGAAATTATGTAGAATATAGTGGATCAAATACAGTATTCTCAGATGATACACTGCATAAATCTTTATGTAATTTAATAAACTTATGTTAATATCTTTGTGTAATCAATTTGGGATTGGGATTGATTTCCTAGTATTGACCTTCTCAAACCTAGATATGATTGTGTCAACTCTTCTTTTTGGCCATAAACTAGAGTATTTCCATACTTACACCAATACTAGAAGATAAGCAATTGTAGGCTAGGAAAATTATGTTTTATTATAGTAATTGGTATTTAAAACGCTTATTCTTATCTTATTTTTCTCTCATCATATATTTGAGTTTTTTAATTGGTGAAATTGGTGTGTATCTAGGTTAATTAATTAAGGTACACATTGTCACTGAATTTGTTGCTTAAAATCCTTAGGATTAACCACCAATAACAAATTTAGATCCTTTATGGAGTTTTTATGATAAGATTTATAACTAGCTAAAGCTAACATTCTTCAGTGTAATTTTATTACTAATCGAAATGACCATACGGTAGTATAATTAACCTAAAAATATTTCATCACAGTAATGCAAATATAAATATTGCAATATTATTCTGAATTAAATTCCATAACATTGACACTACAACAAACTAGACTATAGGCAATAAACAAAAGCGTAGTTAAATCTTCCGAAAAAAGAAATGCATTATATTCGTCACATTATTAAATTATCGTCCTCACTTTCTCCATCGTGAAATAGTTTAGACAATATTTTATCAAACCGCAAACATTTTAAAATTATTAGCTAAAAATCATTTTCATATCAAAAGCACTATAAATATGTAACTACTTATAAAGAAGAAGTCAGTGTTAGCAGGAAAAAAATTTGATGTTAAATGATAGGCAACAAAAAATGTAAAAAAATATTATTTAGCTATATATTATGCTATAGTAGTTATAGATTATTTGCTAAATTTTAGTAATTTCATAAGTATATTCTTTAACTACGAGCGTAAGAAAGTGTAGCCAAAAAATGTTTGCAACATTTTGCATAATCCGTAATAATGAGCATTTTGCAAAGTTTTCTATAAAACATCTCAAGATGTTTTTTACTATGAATTTTTTGTTTATTATTATTGTTTGTCTTGATATTTGAATAAATAATTTTTAGATGCTCACCATTAATTTTATTTAATGTCAGTATTAAGTTGAGTTCCAATAAAGCAAATAAATATTAAGTTATAGAGAAGCATTATTAATTCAAATGTCAATGCATCTAATATATGGAAAATCCATCAAATTGTATCAACAAAACAAATGAAAAATATAACATAAAAGCTGATACTTTGTTCCTAACTAAAATATTTAAAAAAAAGTATGAGTATTCTTTATAGTTTGTAAACAAAAAATAACACTATAAATTGAAATGTGTTTAGACATAATGTCAAATATTTTAGTAGAATTATTATCTAAATTGATACCCTACAACAAATAACAACCTTAGTTTAGGTCAAATAAAATCGTTATGAGAAATTTATACACTAATTATATGCTTCAATTTAAAGCAAACACCATATAACTTTACTATTTACAACATAGCTAAAATGTTACCTACCATTTCTTGGGTAAGATTGACAATCACTTGCATCTTCATCTATTCTGTAATTTAAGGAAATAAGTATTAAAGTTATATTATAGTATATATGGGAAGTGATAGTATAAGGGTAGGATTTAGGATTAATACCCTTTAATTTTCTCTTCATTTCCATCATAATTAGAGTCGAGTAACCTTGAGTACAACACATCTTGTTTTGGCAATTTAGCTTGAGTTTCTTCTCCTTTGATTGCTTTATCCTTTAATGCAAACTTAAAGTTGTTTTCCTCTTAAAGTTGTTCCATGTTTGTCTTATATGTAGAGGTTTAAATAGTTGGTTAGGGGTCGTAACCAAGGCTTTGAACATAACCTGAACGAGTACCATGTATTGTATCACAAATCTCATCCTCACTGAGCTCAGTACCCTCTGATTTAGACTTCTCCAACATCTATTAAATCTTATTCTAAAATAAATGAAGAAAACCAATATTCAATCAACATATTACTACTATATTAATAGTTTATATATATATATATATATATAATTGAATAAGAAAATTGAACAAACTTTTATAATTACATAGTTGTTTCTGCTTCTTGTGAAGATCATTATTTACCTTTCTAATATTAAATGAGTTTATATAACATGATCTTATCACACTTTTTCCCTTCTAATTCCTTCTCACTTTGTTTTATAAAATAAAAAAATCAAGGCACAATAACTAATTTAATGTTTATTCATTAAAGTACAACTTATAAACAAAGATTTTACATATTCATGTTAAATAATTATAAGGTATTTTCAATTTTTATCTACTCACCGTTGCCTTCTCATTTTTTCTTACATTTAAGAGAAAAATTTGTTTACTTGCCAATTCATATGACAAGATTAATGCAATCAAACATTAAGGCAAAAAGTTCAAATTTAAACTTTCAGGTCAAACCAATAATTATATAAACGATTTCAATTACCAATTTTAAGTTCTTTTTAGTTAACTTCGTATATTTTCCTATTTTAAGTGGCTTTAATTCTGGGGAGAAAATTGAGAAGCCACCATCTTGATCAAAATTGAAGCAACATTCTTTTTTATAAAATCATGTCTCAATGTCATAAGTAAATATCACAAAATTTTAAACAATTTTTGACACATAAGCCCTTACAATAGAGCCTTCAAGTCAAGCTTTATTGCGCACATAGTTCTTAAGAGAGCCCAAAAGCCTAAAATGGTATTTAAAAAATTAACATTTGTTACTAAATAATAATAAAACACAATAAATGTACAATTGAAAACAAATTACTTTCAACTGGGAACAACAATCAAAATTGAACTAGGCCATAAATGTTTTCCTTGTATGGTAAGTGAATTAACAAATGCACCATAAAATTAAAGAATGATGGTGAAAAACTAGTTCAAGCTTACAAAGAATCAAAGAAATGGCTTTTTCTATTTGTTCAAGTTATTTTAGTTTTATTGTCTCATAACATAATTTCTTAAAAAATCATCCAATTTACCTATAGTTGATGACAAATCCTCCAACAAAAACTAATGTATTCTAACATAAAGTAACAAATGTAAAAGCACATGACAATCATATCTCTTCGAGCCTGAAACTTTTCCATCATTTTCAATGATATAATGGGCAATATTTGAGGCATGCCTACTAGGAAACTTCATTGATTTAAGAAAATGGGAAAAAATGTTTGTTTCTTATTTTTTGACATAGTGTAATAGGTAGGTGGAATCATGTATCACTCATCTTCTCTCCCTTTTAAATGTCAACCTTTTCTTAATTGTGTCTTTCAATTTATCATCAATACCCATAAAAGTTCCTAAATGATTCTCAAAAACATTTTTTTTCTATGCATAACATCAAGATCATGCCTCAATAGCAAATTCTTTCAATAACTCAAATTGAAAAATATAGTTTGTTTAATTCTAATTAAGATCAATAGAATTTGCTTTTTTTTATTACTTAGGTGTTTGCCAAGTATAAACTCTTACAAAGGTGATAATTGATCTAGCACATTATCTCCTAATAAGTGCAAAGGAGCTTCACTATGTGTTACTTTCCCATCAAATAATTTACTTCTCTGGCATCTATATCCATGCTCTAAGTAACGATGATGTCCTATATAACATACTTTGCTTTATAGCCTTATATAAAGATTTTAATGATTACACATAGGGCATGGCATATACCTTTTAGTACTTTATCCAAACAAATTTACACATAGAGCATGGCATATACCCTTTAGTACTCTATTTAAACAAATTTCCAAATGTTAAAAAATCATTTATAGTCTACAAAATAGCAGTTTGCATTTTAAATTTTCACCTTTTACACCATTATAATCTTTTAACCCAACTTCCCAAAAAAGTTTAAATAATCAATTTAATGGTTCCGTGTATAAATTAGTGTCTTTATTAGGAGTAGTAGGCCCTGGAATAAGTAAAGAAAATAAGGAAAATGCCCTGTCATGCACTTCCATTGAGGTAAATTGTATGGAACAAGAATTACAAACTACATACTGTAATAAGTAGTCATATTACTAAATGGATTAAATCCATCAGAGGCCAAACTAATTCGAACATTATGACAATCCTCTTTAAACTATGGAAACTTCCCATCTAGGTTATTCTATGCCTTTGAATTTACTAAATGATGTATGACACTATCATCAATGCACTTTTGTTTATGCCACCTCATATCTATAAATATTTGTTATGATATAAGTAGCCTTTTTAGTCATGGTTTAATAGAGAAGTATATCAAGACTTTAAGGGGAATCTTTTTCCCTTTCTAATAATCTATTAGTGTCCTCAATGTACCAAAAATTGTACATTCTTGAATATCATTAAAGCCATTTTAAAAGATAGCCAAATCATAATTACAAATATGCATTGATATATAGCAAAAACCTAGGTCCCTCAACAATTTTTTTAACTTAATAATAAGACTTGGGTAATTGTGGCCAATTGGTAATGCATCTTTGAGAAATTTAAACATGTCAAAAGATTTGTTACTGTACCTATTATATACCTTTAAGTGCAATAACTTCACAACAAAAGATACTTGTGAGAAATTAGAGCACCTTAGATATAATTCTTCTTAAGCTTCTTTCAATAACTTCTACAAATTATCTTGTGTAATTATGCAAATGTATCAAGCATAATTATGCAAATGTATCAAGCATACATACTATTGTCATCCATAGTCTCCGTATAATTTCTCACATCCTCCAACATTTCTTGAATTACAACATCTATATTGTTATTGTTATTGCCATCATCAACTCCCAATATTTCATCACCTTGATCAAAATTTCTAACATCACTAGCTTTACAATGTTTGTCAAGATAAATCCATTAAGTATAGATTTATCTGTGCCTCTGATTAATAAGTGATTAGGAACCATAACTTGGCTTTGACTATTGAAATTTCGGCAATTTATGCGTGGACAATGAATTTGACATTCTGAACCTATTTGATCTTTTTTGTAAATTTTATGGAAGTCTTCACTCCTATATATTGACTGGACCATATTTTTTATAAGTCACCCAACTTTTATCCATAAAGTTATACAGTTATAAGTTATTTACAAAATTAGTGAATGCAATTTACGTAGCAAATAATTTTCCAAAAAAAATAGGTTGCAAATAACATAATCTTAAATTAAATTTTTCATACAAAGTTTATATTTTGCCAAAGAATGCAATTGCTTGTATGAAAGTAACAATAGAATGGAATAAGAGCAAATATTATACATAACCAAACTATAAAGTATTTTTAAAAATGAGGATAAGAGCAAATATTATATATAACCAAACTATAAAGTATTTTAAAGAATGAGGATCCAAAAGAAGAATGTTTTTATATAAACACTAGCATAATTATGTGGATCTAGAAATGTTAAAAAGATTAGTGAACATATAGAAAGTACTTTAAAGGAAATCCTAGTTTCTAGATCTATTTGCTTGTTAGTGAAGTTAGCATAAAATATTATGAATTTTTTTATAGTTATTGATGTATCTTTCACAACTGAATATATTGACAAATTACGAGTATGATAATAATAAAAGCTAGCCCAGGATTGGGTGCTACAAAAGGACAAAAGTTGACAAAAATACATTGATTTATTAGGACTGGTTTAAAGATCCAACTTCTAAAACTAATAATTCCAACGTTTTTTTATATTGGTTATATGAAAACCAAAAAGTGGTGAACCAAAATCACTATGTTTTCTCTTAATGATTAATTTACTTAAATTACTTAAGCAAGGTAGTAAGGTATAAATCTTGATTTGATATGGATTTTATGAAAGGCTAAATAAATGAATTAAAACATAGGCACCTATCAAGGTCGAAACAAGTACATCAAGGTCAAAAAAATACTGAGAGCTATCCAAAGAAATAAAAACAACCTTACAATAGGTGAACATTTAAAGCATCCACTATCACAAGTAGAGCGAACCTAGTACACTAAGGTAAGCTATAGGAGATTCCATTTACAAGTTATATTTGTACTGATATATGTTTCAAGTTCCTCTATTAGCTTAATCTCTCTAATCTAGATTTAATATGGATTTAACCACATGACATGACATTCTATGAATAAGTTGAATCATTATCAAATTTTTCTAGGCTACAATAGAATCATTGAGGGAAAAATATCCATAATTTATAATTTAATAGCCTAAAACTTGTTATAACATCTACTTCTTTGTTTTGATTTTTTTAATTTATCAGAAATTATATATATTCTTGATAAGTTATATTTGAATACTTTACCTATTTACATTTACTTAAATTGTGTAGAGAAATTTTGGCTCAGTACCAATGCCAACTGAAGAACCCTTTTATTATGTCCTAAGGAGTAGTTTTTAACCAATTCCCATATGCAACAAAGGAAAAGATATTATTGAACTACTCCTTAAATTTTTCTTTTCCTTAATTAAGTAGTTAAATCTTTTCCAGATTGTCTTCCTCTCGGGAAGTTTTGCAAGAAGTCTTTAATTTGTACTCTTTTTAGTTAAATAGAGCCTTTTGTTTCTATTTAAACTCCTAATTCGGACTAAGCTGGTTTATCCAGCTTTAACTTAAGCTTGTCTATTGATAGTAATAGATTGCATAATGTTTTAATAGGTAGTTTAGTATGTGTTTAGTTGTTAAATTGAACAATTAGTGCATATTTAGTTTAGGATTGTGTTATTTAGTTAGACATTTGTGTTTTGAGTGTTTTATGGGTTAGAGTATGCCATTGAGCTTAAATTTTGTGTATTTGAGGTGCCTTGATGTGATTTCTAGTGTTTTAGCTCAAATATAAAAGAACGGAGGAGATTCTAAGGAAGCCCAAAGGAAAACCCAAGGCCACGATCATGGCTTAGTGGAGGTGCCACAATCGTGGCCACATCTGCCAAGATCGTGATAGAAGCAAAATTTGGTGCCATAATCGCGGCACTATGGGCTACGATCGTGACCTGTGCAACAAAAGATGTGGATAGCCTTCTAGACTTAAGTTTTCGAGGGACTTTTTAGCCTTTTTGGGCACGAGAAAACCCAAGGATTTACCTAAAATGGAAAATACTATATAAAGAATGAGAAATGACCTAGAAAACAACTCCAACCTCTGACACTTTGAGAAAGATCCAAAAAGAGAGGAAGAATAACAGAGAAGGAGGAGAAAGGAAGAGGAAAAAGAGGTTGTTATGTTGCCATCTTCTCGATCGATTCTGACCCTTCTAAGTGACTCCATTTTATCATTATTGCTCTTTCTTTTGAATGTATAAGATGGATTTGATAGTAATGGATTATTTAGTAATGGATTTGGGTTTGATGTTGATGTTTTAAACTTCTTTAGGGATTTGTTCTTGAATCAGTGTTAATGTGATTTCTTTTGATGTTAATACATTAGGTGTTGTGATTATTTGGTGTATTTGCATGCTTCAGTAATAAATCGAGAGAGTAAACGGATAGCAAAATGATTAGATTGGATAATGAGAGTTGAACAATCTAATAGATCAAGCAAATAATCAAATTGAGAATTTAAATGTAGAGAGATTTTGTGTGAGGACCCGGTTGTCTATTAGAAGGCTTAAGATCATATTATAATTATAGGTTTTTTGATAATCGAGAGATTGAAAATTCCATAACTTAATTAGTTGTTATGATTTAAGGTTTAATTATTATAATTCGAGAGAGAGGAATCCACCCTTCGAAAGTGTAGGACCAATACCATGTTAACTCAAAAGTAGTCATGTTAGCATTTGATGATAAGATAAATCCCCCTTCTCATATTCGGCTAATCTTCCTTGTGTGATTTCCATTGTTAATTTGATGGCGCTCAATTTGATACTCTTTAAGTGTTGATTTTACATTTTTATTCCAATCAATCATCATCAGGTGTTTACTTTTCTGTGCAGTTTTTATTTTCTTTTTAATAATTATTTAGGCCTTAGATAATTCGAATTAGATTAGTTCAACAACTCCTCGAGGGATTGACACCTTATAGTATTTTTTGGGTTTTAAATAGATTAAAACTTGTCTCAACATTTATATGTTTTTTTTCTTATATGTTATAGGTTTTATCTTCTTTGTTAATAGGTTTTTAGTTCTGTTATCTTATCCAATAAGACTTGTTAATTCAATATGCTTATATTTTCTCTTCTTCTTTCTAATAATTTATTGACTTATTTATCAAATATAAAACTAATAAAATATCTTAGTTGTTTAATGATCAATAAAAATTCTATTATAGTTGTAACTCAAATAACTAACCCTTAAGTTCTTTACTAAGTGTAATATATATGTCTTTGTATATCAGACTTTTTTTTTCTTATTGCTACTGTTTGTAAATAGCTTGCAAAATAAAAATTCAAATTGTAATAGTTACCCTTGTTAAAGCAACACAAATAGAAAAAATCTTGTAGGTTCGACACCCCTTAGTCTCCTTCCTTCCAAAATTGGTGTAGGCAGTAGTGTAATGAAAAAATGCAATATTGTTGATTTAATGTAGGAGCCCTTAGCTTTTGCAAAACTATAATCATAGCTTTTATGGGAGATTTCATACCAAAACTATATGGCTATATATAGATAATTTAGGAAGTCAAATTTGAACTTAAATATCTAAATATTTGCATATAGTCTAAAAATATAATAGCCACACTTTACAATAAATTAAAAGGTTGACATTAAAAAATCCATACCATCCATTCAAAATGTAATATCATTAGACTTTTCCATCCTCACATCTTTGTTGAAATTGGAATTTGTCAAAATTTTAAGTGTTAATTCATTGTAAGTTTCCTCATAGATTTAAAAAAAGTTTTAGAAACTTGTATTATTAATCATTTCCTCTTATTCTACATCCAGACCTATATGTACTAGACTATTATATCATATTATTCTATTTAGTTCCATTTTATATAAGATTTCATACCTCTATAAGTGATGTTTTATAGAGAACTGAAACATTGCGTGTTCCAACTTTTGTGGTGCTCACTTTTAGAGTTTAAACCTTCCCTTCTTTCCCCAAGACTCTGGGTATTACTATTAGATAATATGTCACTCATCTTTTCTTATTAAATTTGCACCAACAACTGAGGTTTCACCTTATTCTAGAAACTCTATGACCTTCCTAATAAAAATTTTTTCACACTTGAGGTAAAAGGAAACTAAACATAACCCTGTGTGTGTGTGTGTGTGTGTGTGTGTGTGTGTGTGTGTGTGTGTGTGTGTGTGTGTGTGAAAACAATGTTTTTAAAACTAAACGGGACTAGTGGTTGAACTTATACTAAACATCATCATTTGTCATCATCATAACCATCAGATGAAGTGGTTGAAATAGAGAGATTTTGATAAATCACTTTGCTTTTGAGATGGGATTTGAAATTTAATATTGTATAGCCTTCATTTCTCTAGAGTTCCCTCATCAATGATCCCTAAGGAAGAGGAATAAGTAAGCCCTTATAAATAGCTTCAAGCATTATCTTCCTAGCTGGAATGTCTGAACTATAATAATGGTATCCCATTCTTTTCTCACCTTACTAAATTAAATACTTTCCATTCTAAAGTGGCGGTAACTAGTAACAAGAATGAATCAAACAATTTTTTTACTACTAAAATAACATCACGATTTTTTAATTTAAGGATATATGAAACAACTATATCCATATAAACTATAGTTATAAAATATGAAATATGTCATAATAATTACAATTGAGACTTCAATTTATCGATGAAAAATTTACAAACAAAGTATATATAAATAAGAGTTTTTACAAGATTAACAAAACCATTATGCATTACGTTCATTTGTGTGTTTTAATGTAAAGTTTCGTTATTGAAGGTTAGCACATATCACACAAAGAATTGAAATTACTATACATCACTTACTCGTATAAATGTTTGCCAATCTCCATCAACTCCTTCCATGACCACTTATATACCATATACATGACCAAAAATATATTGAAAGTTACAAAGTACTCTCAACATATAAACATGAGCTTACCATTATTAATGATCTTGAGTTCCAATCCCCATACCAAAATTCTAGCACTTGTAAATCCCACTAATGTTGCTAAATATCAACAACAAATAATAAATGTTTGTTAATCTATAGAATTTAACTTTATACTAATATGTATAATAGGCAAAACCAATACCAAACTCAAATTAACATAAATAACATATTGATCTTTCTTGTTATTTTTCCTCAGAAATTTTGGCACTTACAAGATAGGGAATATGGACAAAGAAACTTAGCATCATATTACATATTAATAAATACCAGCACCTACCACAAGACATGTGCCCACACTCCTACATAAACAATTCATGACGTTTGACATAACAAAATTGACTTTATATTATTATATACAATGCAAACAACATGTGGATACATAATATATTACTATATACTAATGCCTATACCACCGGTGATATCGATAAATATAATTGTGCTATAAAGACCTATGGAGTTGGCTTGTCCTTCCCATCATATACTAACATCTCTAACTTTCAATCCTTGAAATATTGGCATCCATAGATGATGTTTGATTTTCTCTTAAAAGAGTTTGTGTCGTTTACTACTAGATCCTCTACCTGAATGGTGGTTACACGATTCCTACAAATCTCCCCCAGGGCCACATTTTTTTCCTATTAAATATTGTCTTTAACAATACTGCTAAAAGTTTTGTCCATTTTTTAGGTTAACATGAATGCTAAGGTATCCAAATTACTGAGTTTGTTTTAAGTAATAGAAGGTTTTCCCTCTATATTTTACATTTATGATTCCATTTGTATTACTTACATTACCCTCAAAGACGGTGAATTAACTCTAATGACAAAATGATAAACACAACTCATAACTTAATAGAACAATAATAACAATTAATAAAGTAAATTAGCAATAAAGGAACATAAATAAAGGGAATGACTGAAACTTTATTGATCAAATGGAAAAGAAAACAAAATGGTTCAAAAAGTGACTCTTTCTAAAGAAATATTCACATTATTACCAAATTCATGCCCCTTGAATATGCTTTTCCCAAAAATATAATTCACAATTTTAACATTCCTTAAACAAACATGATATGTCATATCTCTAAAACATACCACAAAACAAAATAACATACTTCACACACTTGGTATACAAAAATTCTTAATTTATTAGCGTTCCTTTATGATTCTCAAGCCCAATCACTTTCAGCCTTACTTTACTATCCCTAAACTTGGGTCGAGTGCACCTATACTTTTCTTCTTTTGTCATATGTGAATTTGACTAGAGGCCTATCATGGTACTTAACACTCAAATAGTTTCTTCCATATGCAACCATGCAAGCATTTAATAACCTTATAAAGGTAGATAAGTATTAATGCTACTTAACAAGTTGATATAAAGCATCAATAGACAGCTACTTGGCAACTTATTCATGTCTACACTTGTGGTACTTCAGTATAAAGATCCATCACCACTATCACTAGCATTATCATCATCTAAATACCATAAGCAAAGGAAACAACTTTATTATACATCAAATGGCAGCACTAATGTTACAATTTCTTTAATTGTTGACTAAAAACAATATACAAGAGTAACTAACATTTTCTTCATCTTTTAGTGCCTTTAGATTCCTCTTGTTGTTTTCTATAAAGGTCACAAAATCTAGATCCTACAAACACCTAAGCAAAGTTACTCATTACTAAAGGCAGTCTTTATATCATAAAACAAAAATTTTGATGTGAAAAATTGAGAGAATAAAATATTAATTCTTAAAATTAAGCTTCTAATCTTGATTTGAATGGTATGTAGAACTCTTATATGGTTAAAAAATCATCTTATAGCTCTAACATATTTAAAAAAATCATCTAACCAATAAACAAGCACACATGTTAGTCAGATACATAATAATTGGGGAAAAAGTTTACTTTGAGCAGGCAACTACAGCCTTGTATCTCAACCTCTTTAGTTTTTTTAATTTTCTTGGCAAGTTCTAAATGAGCTTTATTATTTTGCATAGGAGAAGGACCATGAAATTTCTTGTGTGATGAAAAAAATAACTAGAACATAAATATAACAGTGAAAAATAAAAAATTTCTATGGGAAAACAATCAAAACAAATGGGCAACATCCCTTAACCTTCTTGATGGCTCTCCAATTTAGTTTCACCAGCAAAGGTAAAGCTTTCATCTTAAACAATTCATATGGGAAATTTCGACCAAACCAATCTATCAATATAAATGTTTTCTTAAGTGTACGACCCTATTTTAAGACTTTCGATGATTGTTGACGCCTTTATGATTCATAGGAATGACGAAAGAGTGGGTGAAACCCTTTATGGGGAGACATGTAAGGTGTTAAACACTTGTGTCCTTAATTTACACAACCATGTGGATCAACCTTGTAGATCACTAGAGCTATGTGAAGAAACATATGAAGGCCTAAGACATACATGATCATGTACACACCTATGTGCATAACATATACGACCATGTGTGACGATCGTGTAAATCTATATAATGGTGTACATCCATGATTCAAGTGACACTAAAAAAGACATGGTCACTTAAATGATCATGTATATAACCATGTATGATGCAGAAAACCTAATTTGGGATTTAAAAGAGGAAAAGACATAGGTTTGCTTATTGTGAGGTATAAAAACACCAAAAGGGAAAGAAAAAAGCAAGTAGTTTCTAGTTCCCATCCTTGTTTGATTGATTTTGGAATTGGGTTGGGAGTTTGTAGATTTGCACATCAACTTTAGTTTCAATCCTAAAACTTTATGAGACAACTTGTTGTTGTGGGATGAGAGGTCAAACTTTGTAAATCTCTATATATGATTAGTGGATTTGTTTTTTAGTTTAGCCCATAGTTTTTTTTCTCTACACTGAAGGGTTTTAATGTAAATCTTTCTGTTTACTTCTTGATTAAGTTTTTATTCTCATACTGATATTATCTTATTAAACTAGCTTAGAGTATTTTGTTGTTTCTATTTAGTTGACCTTTTATAGAGTTGTGTTTCTGTGTTTTTCTCTTGTCTCCTAACAAGTCGTATCAGAGCCATCATGATAAAAGGTGGAAACAATTCCATGTTCAAGTTGAAATTAACAAACTACTTTATTTGGAGGCCTAGGATGGAGGACTTTCTATATTGCAAGGATCTATTTTATCCTATTGATGTGGATAAAAGGGTGAAAGATGGTGTTCCTTCAAAACCTAAAAAGATGTCAGATAAAGAATGGAAGAAGATAAAGTAAAAAACTCTAGGCACGATTTGACAATGGATTGATATCAACATATTCAATTATGTATCTTAAAAAACCAATCTTTTTGAGTTGTAGGAAAAGCTAACAAGGACTCTACGAATAGAAGATCACTCATAACAAGGCCTCTTTGATTAAAAGACTTGTAAACTTAAAGCTGAAAGCTAGGAAATCTATGTCAGAGTATCTACGTGATACTAGCTTATGACAATAAAGATCATTCTTGATGACAAGCTTCAAACCTTGTTCCTATTGAGTTTGTTATTAAATAACTGGGAGACACTAGTGGTAACAGTTAGCAATTCAGCTCCTAAAGGTGTACCCTCTTTGGATGTAATCAAAAAGAGTATGCTCAATGAAGAAATTAAAAGATAAGAGATAAATGTTAACAACATGTAAGCTTTCTTAGTAAAAAGCAGGGGAAAAAGTAAGAGCAAGTGTCCTAAAGGGTATGGCAAGTCTAAGAAACGATCAAAGTCTAGAGGTGACGAAGATGTTACATAAAGAGGTTTTGTTATAAATGGAAGAAGGATTAGAAAAGGCAAGATTATCAGAATGATGGAGAAGATAAGATTATAGGCACAACTACATCAAACATAAATGATGAGGTATCCCTAGTTTGTGCAATAAGTGATTGCTTATATGTTAGTGATTCGGCTTCTGAGTCTCTGATTGACAAGGGAGCATCAACATTGTGTTCCAAAAGTGGAGTACTTCTCATATTGTAAGAGTAGAGACTTTGGAAATATACAGATGGGTGATCAACTTTCCACTAAAATTGTCAGTACAGGTGATGTCTGAATTTAAATAAATGTTAGATATTTACTGAACTTAAGAGATGTATGACACATTCCCAATTTAATGTTAAATTTATTATCAATAAATTTGTTAGATTGAGAAGGATCTAAGCATACTTTCAGGGATAGGAAGTGGAAACTATCTAAAGGAGTAATGATTGTTGCTTGAGGAGAGTTGCGTTACACATTATACAAGACACAATTGAAGGTGTGTGGTGGTGGTGAAGCATACACGGTCGAAGAGGAAACTTCCCAAATCTATGGCATCGATGGTTAGGGCATATAAGCAAGAAGGAAATAAATTACTGACTAGTAAATCCCTTATCCTAGTTAAAAACTTTTTACCCTTTAATCCTTGTGATCATTGTTTGGTAGAGGAAACAATAAAGAGTCTCTTTCAAAAAATTATTTATAAGGAAGATAGAGATACTGGGGATGGTGCATCCAAATGTCTATAACCCTATTAAGGAGGAGTCACTAGGAGATAACAAATATTTTGTTACATTCATTGACTATACTTGGAGGAAGATTTAGGAGTACATATTGAAAGCAAAGAGTCAACTATTTAAAACTTTACAAAAGTTTCATATCATTGTAAAAGGAGAAGTTGAGAGGAACCTAAAGTATCTGTGAAGAGATAATAGAGGTAGATATACTTCAAAGATGTTTGAAGAATATTATACATCGCATGACATTAGACATAAGAAGACCAAAGCATAATGGTGTTGATGAGAGGATGAGTAGAACTATTGTGGAGAAGGTTCCTTATATGCTTGAAATGTCCATATTTCCAAAGACATTACTAGTCTGAACTATAGTCTATTTGATCAACTGATCTCCCTCAGTTCTATTGAATTTTAATATTCCCAAGAGAGCGTAGACTGGTAGAGATCACACATATTATCATCTGAGAGTGTTTGATTACAAGGTATTTATACATATACCTAACGTTCAAAGGTAAAAGTTTAAATCAAAGTCAATAACTTGCATCTTTGTTAGCTATGGATATTAACAATTTGGATTCATAATATATGACCCAGGGAAGAAGAAGTGGTCAGGAGTAAGGATTTGATATTTTAGGAGCACAAGAGAGGTGTGAAGCATATTTGTCTAAATCTTTTGATATGAAAGATTCTGAACTTGCAGAGCAAATTTTGGAAATAATCCTAGACAAAAAGATTAGAAATTATAGTTGCTCAAGAACGGTATATTGAATGGGTGTTAGAAAGGTTCAACTTGAAGTATGCAAGCCAATTATAATGCTAAGCTAATTATGCTACTAGACCTCACTTCAAGCTGAGCAAACGTACATGTCCCTTAATAGAAAAGGAGAAAAATGGTACATCTTATATTCTATGCTCATCTATAGTAAGGTCATTGATGTATGTTATGAGGTGTATAAGTCCATATATTGCACAGATTGTTTGGTTAATGAGCAGATTCTTGTCTACTAAGAAAGATTTACTAAAACGGTGGTATGAATTTTAAGATATTTGAGAGGTACTTCAAAATAAAGTTTGTGTTTTAGTGATGGGGAGCCAATTCTAGAAGGTTTTATAAAGGTAGATATGGCTGGAGATCTTGATAGAAGAAAATCTACTTCAAATTTTCTGTTCAAGTTTATAGGGGAGCCATTTTATGGCAATCAAAGCTACAAAAGTGTGTAGCTTTATCTATGAATGAATCAAAGTATATAGTTGCAGTGGAAGCTAGTAAGGAGATGTTTTGGTTGAAAGGATTTCTTTAAGAGTTATATGTGAAGCAAGAAGACTATATAGTATTTTCTGATAGTCAAAGTATTATTGACTTGAGCAAAAACACTATGTATCATTCCTACACAAAGCATAGAGATGTTAGATATCATTAGTTGAGGTAAGTGATTGAGGAGCAACAATTGATGTTGAAGAAGATTCATATGGACTTAAATGGTACTAATCTCCCTCAGTTCCATTGAATTTTAAGATTCCCAAAAGAGCATAGACTGGTAGAGATCACACATATCTTCGTCTGAGAGTTTTTGGTTGCAAGGCATTTATACATATATCTAAGGTTTATAGATAAAAGCTTAAATCAAAGTCAATAACTTGCATCTTTGTTAGCTACGATTATTAACAATTTGGATTCATAATATATGACCTAGGGAAGAAGAAGTCGTCAGGAGCAAGGATTTGATATTTTAGGAGCACGAGAGAGGTTGCAGAGCAAATTTTGGAAATAATCCTAGATAAAAAGAGTAGAAATTGTAGTTTCCACAAGAACAGTATATTGAATGGGTGCTAGAAGGGTTCAACTTGAATTATGCAAGCCAATTAGCATGCTAAGCTAGTTATGCTACTAGTCCTCACTTCAAGCTGAGCAAGCGTACATGTCCCTCAATAGAAAAGGAGAAAGATGGTACATATTATGTTCCATACTCATCTACAATAGGGTCACTGATGTATGTTATGAGGTGTACAAGGCTAGATATTGCACAGATTGTTGGGTTAGTGAGCGGATTCTTGTCTAATCTAGGAAAGATTTACTAGAACGGTGGTATGAATTTTAAGATACTTAAGAGGTACTTCAAAATAAAGTTTGTGTTTCAGTAATGGGGAGCCAATTCTAGAAGGTTTTATAAATGTAAATATGACTGGCGATCTTGATAGAAGAAAATCTACTTCAAATTTTCTATTCAAGTTTATAGGGGAGCCATTTTATGGCAATCAAAGCTACAAAAGTGTGTAGCTTTATCTACAAATGAAGCAAAGTATATAGTTGCAGTGGAAGCTAGTAAGGAGATGTTTTGGTTGAAAAGCTTTCTTTAAGAGTTATATGTGAAGCAAGAAGACTATATAGTATTTTATGATGGTCAAAGTGTTATTGATTTGAGCAAAACACTATGTATCATTCCTACACAAAGCATATAGATGTTAGATATCATTAGTTGAGGTATGTGATTGAGGAGTAACAATTGATGTTAAAGAAGATTCATATGGACTTAAATGGTACTGATCTCCCTCAGTTCCATTGAATTTTAATATTCCCAAGAGAGCATAGACTGGTAGAGATCACACATATCATTGTCTGAGAGTTTTTGGTTGCAAGGCATTTATACATATACCTAAGGTTTAGAGATAAAAGCTTAAATTAAAGTCAATAACTTGCAAATTTTGGAAATAATCTTAGACAAAAAGAGTAGAAATTGTAGTTACCACAAGAACGGTATATTGAATGGGTGCTAGAAGGGCTTAACTTAAAGAACGCAAGCCAATTAGCATGCTAAGCTAGTTATGCTACTAGACCTCACTTCAAGCTGAGCAAGCGTACATATCCCTCAATAGAAAAGGAGAAAGATGGTATATCTTATGTTTCATACTCATCTACAGTAGGGTCACTGATGTATGTTATGAGGTGCACAAGGCTAGATATTGCACAGATTGTTGGGTTAGTGAGCAGATTCTTGTCTAATCTAGGAAAGATTTACTAGAACGGTGGTATGAATTTTGAGATACTTGAGAGGTACTTCAAAATAAAGTTTGTGTTTCAGTGATGGGGAGCCAATTCTAGAAGGTTTTATAAATGGAGAAATGGCTGGAGATCTTGATAGAAGAAAATCTACTTCAAAGTTTCTGTTCAAGTTTATAAGGGAGCCATTTTATGGTAATCAAAGCTACAAAAGTGTGTAGCTTATCTATGAATGAAGCAAAGTATATAGTTGCAGTGGAAGCTAGTAAGGAGATGTTTTGGTTGAAAAGATTTCTTTAAGAGTTAGATGTGAAGCAAGAAGACTATATAGTATTTTATGATAGTCAAAGTGTTATTGACTTGAGCAAAAACACTATGTATCATTCCTACACAAAGCATATAAATGTTAGACATCATTAGTTGAGGTATGTGATTGAGGAGCAACAATTGATGTTGAAGAAGATTCATATGGACCTATATGGTACTGATATGTTGACTAAAGCGATTCTTGGAAGCAAGCATGAGTTTTGTCTCAAGTAGTTGTTAAAAACAAAGTTTTAAAAATCGGACTGGACTGGCCGGTTTGACCAAAAAAGCCTAAACTAGCCATTTATTCGGTTTGTTTCTATGTAATAACCTCTAAGTATACAAACCGGCCAGTTTATAGGAGAATTGGTTGATTTTTAAACAACTGAAGCAATCGATTTATCAAATATTGACCCTTTAGATATCTAATGTTTAGTAGCTCTCAGATTACATTTGGACTCTCTCACCTGTTGTCCATCTTCTCTACACCATCTCTCAGACTCTCACTGCCTCTATACATGTAGGTAAATATGACTTGGGGGTAACCATAGATGCAAAAATTGATTTTTATCTGTTCTCTCCTTAGGCAACTACTGTGAAGTTTTTCTATTCGCAGATCTCTCATAGCTAGTCTGAGATAAAGAGCTTGTTGAAGCAACTTCAAACTCCTTCCTTAGTGACTAGGTACTCTGATGGAAGGGCTTATGTCTACATCCATCCTATGTTCCTTACGCTCAAGTTTTGGTTTACTTGGCCATGAAATGTTTATGTTTTTTCTATTTGGGATTTGTCATTATTATTGTATTTTCTCTTAAATTTTGGCTTTAATTTTTTATTTCGAAGGGGTACTACTCTTTTCCTTGGTACTACTGCGCTTTTCTTACTGAAAAGGAGGTTGGAAGAATAGTATAAAGCTCCAAATTGTATAGACTATAGAGTTCCAATTTGTACCATTTTATTCAAGTTTCTGTTCAGAGATAACAATAAGGTAGTAATAGTTTCAATATTTTGTTTTATTCAAGTTTCATTGTTATTGTGTTTTCTGTAACAATTAGAATAGAACTTTATTATATACTCTATTAACAGTTTTTATATATACTCTGTGAACTTCAATTTGTTGTGTGTTATTGTTTCAATATGTTAATAGATAAGGAGATAAGGATCCACTAGTATTGATTAATTAGTTTTCTGTAATAGTTACAACTCCGTTTCATAACAATCTCTGATTTTAGTATCTAGGTTATGTGTACTCTTTCAAATATTCAATTTGATGATCTACTAGCAATATTTTGGTGAGTTAATTTGAACTTTGAAGGGGAGCAATTGGTGGAGCAAGTTTTAATAAGTGAGTAACATTTGTTCTACCATCAATGTATCCATTCTGCTTGTGTTTGTCTTCTTTGTACAACTATATATGTATGTTCCATTCTACTGTGTTTGCATTTTCCTCTCCTGTTCCTTCCTTTTCTGGTGTTTGAGAAGCAGCTTTGGATGATAGTAGCTTCCCATATTTGTTTTGCTAGTAAGGAGGGTTGTGATGATCCTATATGCATTTCTGACTACTTCTTTATATTGTTAGAGGTTTTTTTAGTATTTAATTAAAACTTAAATGTATCATTGTTTGTATAGTTAATCAAAAGGATAGGAGAATAGTTTATCAATCCTTGGGCATTTAAATCCTTTGAGAAGAAATGGAGGATTTGACAACATTTAGGAGGTGGGCTTTATCAGGTTGTGCTCTTTAGAGGGATTTAATGAACTCATTTGTTCCTATATGTATTAATATGTATGTTCCATTTTGTTGTGTTTACATTTTCCTCTCATGTTCCTTCATTTTCTGTTGCTTAAGAAGCAACTTTAGATGATAGTAGCTTCTGATATTGGTTTTGCTAGTAAGGAGGGTTGTGATGATCCTATATGCATTTCTAACAACTTCTTTGTATTATTAGTGGTTGTTTAGTATTTAATTAAAACTGAAGCGTACCATTGTTTGTAATTTTGTATAGTTAGTCAAAGGGATAGGAGAATAGTTTATCAGTCCTTGGGGTTTTGAGAAGAGAATGGAGGATTTGACAACATTGGGAGGTGGGCTTCCTCAAGTTGTACTTTTAGAGGGATTTAATGAACTCATTTATTCTGAAATGACCAAAAAAAATATATGAGTTAATATACATTCTAAAGTCAAAAATATCATAAAAATTTTGAACTTAAAAAAGAAATGAAAAGAGAAGGCCTCAATTCTATGGAATTGAAATCAAGAATTGAATTTATTATAGGACATTATAGGACTTATTGTGCCCTTTTGAAAATTAAAAGACGTTTATGCCACCACTCGAACTCGAACCGAGATGCCCTAGCACTGCTTCCTAAGAGCAGCATGTCTACCGATTTCACCATAGCGGCTTGCTCGAAATTATAATAAGCTATTTTTATACATAATTCACTTGAAATGGATGGTTAACGTCATTCAATTCTTACAACTCATTTCTTACTTTGTTAAAGAATTGTTAGTTTATTAGCAGTCCTCATTCCCTTCTTGAGGACAATGACTTGTCGCTAATCCCTTCAAAGCTTATGTTTATTAGGTGGTAAACAATTTGCACATATTTACTATTTAGTTAAATGAATAATCTCACGTCCCAAAACCATTTTGCATTACAAGTATGGTAAAGAAGCTTTTTTTTTTTACTCAAGGGTGTGATGGCAGTGATGCTTATGATATGAGTGTTCTGAAGTTCCACAAAATATCAGATCTCAATTCCATCTTCTCTATCTTCTGCTACTAATCAACTCAATTTCATTTACCACTTCCTTATCACCAAGTATACTATAGTTTCTCAATATCATATTACAATCAAGTACTTCTCATATTATCCTTATGGTTTAAAAATAGAAAAAAAAGTATATTAGTCATTCATAAAACCTAATTCTAGGATTTTTTTTTACTAACACTTGTTAAATCCATATAAATATTGAACACCATATGCCTCAAATCATGTATGCTACATATTTTTAGTGTAACTAATAATTGAAACTTATGGTTTATTTTTGTTGGTCAAGGGAATTAATAGTTAGTGTCTGCTTAAAACGGATTTTGTAATTTTAGAATTTGATCAAAATTACAATTTCAAGTATAGGAATTACAATAAATATATAGTATCAACCCAATTATGTAATAAATCTATGGAGCAAAGTTTAATAAATATGTTGGTTTTTTTAATCCATTCTGCTTTTGCCCTGACAACAGTATACCCAGTTGATCGCGGTTTATCTATCAATCCTAAGATTGATTCTTGGAAACCGGTCAAAATCAATTTATACCAAGAATTGCAATACAGGATGCA
>JAOSBN010000003.1:10040057-10058251 GCA_027563595.1 Erythroxylum suave
ATCTTCTTTATATTCACTTTTACTCAATTTCAAATGAAATTCATGGGAGAATAAGTCAATAAATATGTTCTTTCTTCGAATTAAAAAAGCATGACCTTAAACTGACACATGTCTTAATAAAAGTGTAACGTCATATTATGGAGTATGATTTATACAATATTAATGAACATATTTAACCTATTATAGATCTTTTAGAAGCATTATGATAAGTATTTCAAGAGTTATAAATGATCAACCATTGCTTTTCTGGAGGTAGATCTCCTCTGAAAAATAACTTAAGAATTTATACTAAAATCACCATTGTAATTTTTTTTTCCTGTTCGACTAGATATGAATTTATACTAAAATCACAATTGCAATTTTTTTTACTTGTTAGACTAGATATTATAAGTACATATTAGGTAATATACAGGGACTAGAAACTTGTCCACCATAAATATCTCCTAACGTTTCAATTGTCAAAATTATTTTTGCAATATTGTAGTGATGAAGATTTAACTGGGGACATATATATCTTTAAGCTTCTAGGTTCTTTCAGTAACAATATGAGTAATTTTTCCTTTTTTTAAAACAAAAACCTGACAGTTTGATTAAGGGTCTTTTGGTAATAATATGCGTATTTTTTTCTTTTTTAAAAAACAAAAACGTGATAGTTTGGTTATGTTACGTTATTGTGTTGTAACAAAGTTCTTATGCACCCATTTCGTGGCTGAGAGCAAGAGAGTCAGATCGTGTTGGACAACCTTAAAAAAAATTGAATTACAAATGAAGATTGACATGTCTATTTTTTTCATGCTTTAAATGGGTCTAAAGGGAAAAATTAATTAAGATATTCAGAAACCAATTTAAGTAAAGACAAAATTATATTTATTCAATCAATAAATAACCCACATCTTACGTACAATAATCTATAAATGTGAACAAGAGTAAGCATAAGCTTTCACGCGTAGTTCATATGGCTAAAGAATATTGGGCCTAGGGCATTTTTAGACAAAATATACTTTGAACCAGGATCTAGCCCAACTGTGTGTTGTTCTTTTCTAAAGCCGACTTTGAACACACAAGTTGAACAAAGTACAATAAGAATAGTCAAAGTCCAAGTCTTTATTTTGAAGTAATCGGCGTGCAAATTAGTTTCTTTTAGACTTTGCCTTTCCGTGAAGATTGGAGGACAAGAAACAATTTAGTATCTACGTCAAGCTTGACTTGGAACCAAGCCCAAATGCAAATTTGGTTAAAGATTCTTCTGTTTCTTCAATAACTTCAAAAAATAACTCGTCTGTTTATCTATTTTTGTACCTGAATATAGCAAGTATTTCCAAGTGCATTACCTATAGTTCATCTTCCATTTTGTGATTGGAGTACGTCTTTCTACTGATGCTCACTCCATTGTTAGTTGACGACTGGTTTGGGAATGATTTTAGCAGTGAGCATTCACTTTCTTAAAATTAACAACTCATTAGCCTCAATTATCATTAACAGCTACCATTGGATTATCAAAATTATTAATACACGTTTTCGTGCATTCTTCGTTATATTGTTGTCTTCGAATTAGTTCCTAATCGAATTAATTCTTCTCCAAATTAGGAAAAAAGACAAGGAAAAGATTGACATTCAAAAATGGACAATGAGTTTCTGGCCACCACATGAGACTTGGAGACGCCATGTTTGATCTTTTTATCCTTTTAAGAAGACTGAGAACCAAAAAGGGGTAGTCAAACTTTGTTGGCTGTGTCTTTGCCACGCTAAGACATGCAAATACAAAAACCTCTTCCACATATTTGCTTCCGTCACTCACGACAACTTCACACTAGACCCCGAAGTTTCTTGTTTCTTTGCATCTCTGGGTCATAAAGTACACTTCCCAAGTCTCTCCACTCCCAACTCTTTCATTGTCTCTCAGCCTACAAGCCTCAACAAGAACCTGACAACTATTATATGTATGTTTTCGTACTCTACTTTCCAATAAGTCCAACCCCTGACATCCATGCGAATGGATGACTAATTCGAGCCCTTTCACTTATCTGGAAGAAAACAGGTGGTGACGTACCCTGCTCTATTTGTAATTTTGTATTTACCACCCAGCAGAAAATTCTGAGATTTCTTTCGATATTAATGGTCACTATAGTAGCTGTAAATTGATATGTTACTCCCAGTTCTACAGTTTAATAATTTAACTTAAAAGGAAATTGATTTCGGCTACCTAGCTAGTGCTACAATCTCTTAGATGTCACGTGATGTTACTGTTCATAAAATGCATGGATATACATGATTTATAGACTTGAAATGCGTACTTTCTTGTTTGCTTTCTCAAAAGGGTACGATTATAACATCAAATGATTTTAACCAGAGTGACTATGGTATAGGAAAACCTCAGAGAATTTCTGATACAACAGAGAAGGGGAGAAAGTATGTGAAATGCTGACAGCGTGTTAAAATGTTTCAAACAAATCCAAATTGTGACCGTGGCAAATGTGACAGTGCAGCAGTAATTTAAAACGTTGATCTCAAAATGCTTCTCCTCTCTGGTCCAGGAGTTTGAATATGAAATTTAAACTAATACGTGGTTATAGAACTAACAACCAATTTATGATATACCCGGTCACATTCATGCATAATTGGTCTTCTAAAAATGCTTTCTTTTTGCCTGTCTTGAGTGTTAAAAACTGAGAACGAACCAAGAGGTTATGATTATATTGTACAAATTCGCACTAGCTGCCAACCACGTATGAGCCGCTACATGTGGTCTCCAATAATACCAGCACTTAACTAAACTAATGTATAAATCACAAACGAGTACTGCAGGCCAAGCAAGATTCGCAGCTTTTTGTTGACGTGTGGAAACACCATTGCTTTAGTAATGGCTCCGATCCCGAGTACCCTTTGTTTAGTACAAAAGATATTAACCCGGAGATTAAGTGAACTCCCCCGTTGTCACCAGCATATGCTATCTTGATCATGCACTTTCACCATGTATTAAAAAAAAAGGTTTTATTCCTCTACTTTTTGTGATGGACATTCCATCATCTACAGTTGATAAGGTTAACATAAACTACAGGATGTTAAAGGTACGACCTTTTCAATTATTAGTCTGTGAAAGGTACGCCTTGTAAAAGTTCAAAATGATCCAAGTCCATTCAAGTGGCATAGGATTCTAATCTACTAGCAATCCACATGTTATTTGTCCTTTTGAAAGGCTTATTGCAAAAGAACCACACAGAACCTTCCCACCATCATAAGAGTCCGAGGAGAGTGTCAAAGCTTCATGTGGAGGGTGGGACATAGAAGCAATGAACTTTAAAGAAAGGTTGATGGTTAATAGTCCACAAAAGGCAGTGGGTCTATGGTTGGCTTAAGGGTTTTGATAGGGGTACAAATTTGCGGTTAGTCAATCAACGGTGAAACATCCGCGCAGCGTCTTCTTTCCTTTGAAAAGCATCTTCCTTTACTTGGTATTTTGACAACTTTTGGCCACTTACCTAAATGTTGACCTGCGTGTGTCATTCGCTTACCATGAAAATGAAGGGTCTGAGGTGAGAAAGAGAGAGATGAGAAGGAATTTGGAGCGTTCAAAACATGTAAATAATAACACCTTGACAGGCAAGAACCAAGATGATACGGAAACCTGATAAAGAAAAAAATTTTTAAAAAATACAAGTATACACCACCTTGTTTCTCTTCCAACAGCCATGATTGTGTAATAAAGGGCTAACCTTTTTGCTTCATTTTCAATATTTGGAAGATTACAAGTACAAATCATTGGTTTTTAACACGCAACAAAGAAGCAAAACACGTAGAAACTAATAACTTACAACAAAGCGAGGAAGTAATTTTGTCAGCTAGAGAATACAAATCTTGGAAGTTGTTAACATCTAAAGCAAACTAGTTTGCAACCTTTATTTACCGTTACAAACTGTACATGAAGCTTCTCTTGAAACACTCTTAAAAAGGTTGCTAATTCAAACAAGAAAACAAAGAAACTGTTAAGTACTAAAAAGTAAACCAAATAACAGGAGGTGAAATGCCCTCCTTAAAGCTTTATCGATCAGTCAATTGGCCCTTTCAACATGGCGTATGAAAACAGTCTCCAGATCAGGAGGAGTAAAGAACTCCCTAACCCCAGTACAGTTACACTGCAGAGTCGCTTTCCGCTTCCTTGGAGCCGGAGGACACGTCAATCTTGAAGGTATTCTGGTTTCTTCACTAGTCGGCGTCGTTGAACACTCGTCTGCTTCGCTCTCTTTCTCCAACGATTTTGTGTATACAGGCTTTAAGGGCGCTCTTAAGGCAATTCCGGCGATGACCCATTTTTTACCGTCAAATTCCAAGCCACCGTCTACTTGAGGCTTCTTAGAAAACCCCATGTTTTGTATTCAAAACTGACACCAACCCTTTGAAGTAATATAGCAAGTAATAAGGAATAAAGGCAAACACAGAGAGAATAAAGATGGGATTTTCAGGATCGTGTGAAGATTGGTAGAGAACCAAACGAAACCAGAACGAAAGTGGCGAAGAAAAGGAAAAGACAGATTAAAAGCTGGTAAACTAAACGAAAAGGAGATTTGGTTGCTTGAGAGATGGATAAAAAAGAGTTAAAAAGAAGCAAGCTTCGTAAAGTTGGAAGCGAGGGGACACAAGCCAAAAGGAAAGTTTTTCTGCTTTAAGATAGTAAATATTAAAGCGTTAAATGTGGGAAGAGTAATGTTCAATGTTCTGCATATACCAATCGCATAGAGAGAGAAAGAGAACCCGAGGAAACTCGTGACATAAGCTCATTCAATCTTAAACTAAGTGGAAACTTAATAGAGTTTGTTTGAGTCAGAGGGAAAGACTGAAGAGTGCCCGTAAATATAGCTGACCGCGGGCAGCAACATGGGATTGACTTGCAATTTGGCGCCAAAACTTTTGGGTCTGGTGATCATCAACAGTACTCCTTGATTCTTGATTTGGTAAGGTGTATGGTACGTGTATATGCCCATGTTATAGTCATCAATGGCGTTTTTGTTCCTTCCCGTCTCTTTTAACATAGGGAATAAGAAATCCAGCAGTTGTTTTGCCTTTCTTATTCATTGGATGACTAAAGGCATTTGAAGAGTTGAATCCTCAAAACTTGTAGGATCGATGAAGGATCAAACATTAGCGTTTCTAGTATTAATTACTCTTATTTGAATAACACATTGTGTTCCTCCCCTGATTCATGGATTTAAGCATTGTTTTCTTGATAGTGATGTGTCTATGTGATCCTACTCCCTTGATAGCGATGTTACACTTGCATTTGTACCATTGTACAAGTAGGCTCAGTCAGATTCCAGATTGTAATTGGTCCTTTCCAAACTTGCATGTTTTGGACTTATTTCTCAAATCTACAAGCATGAATTGTCCTTGCAACTTTTGTGGATTGGTTTGCTGCATAGGGTTTTTCACTTTTCTGTGGCTAAGAACTAACTAAGTTGCCGACCGACATGACAAACATCCAAACCTGCATATTTGACTTGCACCAGAGAGCCTGCGGTCTTTGGGATGTAATTGGAATGTAAGCAAGTTTCGCTAGATTGGATGGAACTTTGCATAATTCTGGTTCCTTGATCTGGACTCCAGTGACAAGTGCCTGCTGATTTCCTAGCTATGTGAAAAAAGTTAGCAGCAACTGGAGTTGCTAAAAAAACAGCTATGCAGAAATTAAAGGTACGCCACCAAAGTTACTTTCTTCGATGGTTAGGATCGTCAGAGTTGTCCCTTGACAGCTATCTTATATTCCATTTTCCATCATTTCACAGATTCCATCAGCATACGCATCTTTTTTATTCCCTGTCAGTAAATGTAAAAAAGCATGTTTTGAGACGTGACATCACTTCAAAAGCACTTAGGATTAGAAATTTTGTGCTTAATCGAGGATGAACAATTTCGACCTGTACTTGCGGATAACACTAATAAGAGGAAATGTTTCGTTTTGTTTAGTCATCCAACGATCTCGAGTCTTGACTCTTTGACACACGTAATAAACTAGTATGAGTAGAGCACCAGCTGGGCGTGGATGCAATGGACTGGAAGTGTTCATTTCTCCTTTTTCCAATCATTTAGAAGCGACCACAACAATCATACAGAGAAATCATAAAGAGGGGATGGGGATGATTTCTCCAACAGAATAAAGTTTACGATCATATATAATTCAAGAAGCATATGCCAAATGGCTGCCTATAGCCACAAATTATGATACAAGTTGTCATTTAAAGCATAAATTACATCCTTGAATAACCCCTGTAGTCGTCGTATTGTTCCATGAACTCGTCATTGAACTTCTTGAAACTGGACATGATGGCTGGCATGTCTTCCTCAGCTGGTAAGATAGTTGTTCTCAAGTGAAAGACCCTGTGAGGACAGGACAGGACAGGCAGTCATTAATAGCATTCTTAAAAGGTAAGTGCAGAAAACAAAAGCAGAATATGAAATTCTTTCTTAAAAGCATAAAGATAAAAAGGATAGGAGATCCAATTGCTGTCAAATGCAAACTTCGGGGATAGATTGTAACACTTGAAGCCCAGAGAATGCGACAGGAGATCATTGTATGCCAACTACAGTTAAGGAAAGAGAAATTCCACTGGGCAAAAATTTCAGTCTTTTTCTAAATGTTGTTCCAAAGAAGCCAAAGAGAAAAAGAAAGCCTTTTATTACTCTGACTAAAAGTAATTGATGAAGGAATAAAGTTAGAAGCATCTACCCTTCTTTCTGTCCGAATCCTGAACCAGGCACTGTGGAAATGCCAGTGGCTTCCAAAAGCTTGAGACAATAAAATACATCGGGAACTTTTCCAGCCTTTTTGGCAGCCTCTATTGCTGGCGGTGGCAACCGGATTTGAGGAAAAGAATACATGGCACCTAATAACAATTCATCATGTCAGTAGAAGTGCCATCAACTATAGATTATCGAAGTCCATGAAAAGCAAGCTAATAATACATTTAACAGCAAACTAACATACCCTCCGTAAAATTGCAAACCACATTTCTGCAGCTGTTGAATCCATCAGTCATTATCCTTGCTCTTCTCTTCAATGATTCAAGGATACCTTTGCTGCAAGTTTTGATGTTTATGTAAATTGTTAGCCACTCATATGGTCACATCCTTCACATGACAATGAAAATAACACACCTATACAGACTAAACGGTAGAAATTTAACTTGACTCTTTGATTCTTATTACAGGGATTGTAAAAAGAATTTTCTCTCTGTTGATAAAATTTTACTCCTAAGTGTTATCCGTGTTGAAAACTTTCAGAAAAACAATCTGATTAGCATGAAAAGAAGCTCCAAAGGAACAAAATATAAGCATGTGTACCTTTCCCTAATGTACTGATCATATGAAATATCTCCAGGTTTGGGCGGGTTGACCATTAGTCCCATCTGTAAACAAAAATAAATAATTTTTAGCAATGAAAATATGAACAGATAGAAAACTGGAGAACTCAGTTACATAATAAGGATTACATAAACATTCACATCGAGCTTACAAATATCTGAGCAGGAACATTTGGGCTGAGTGATATTGATGCAATCTTATAAATCTCGTCGACTGTCTGCACCATCAATCAGTAATGAACAACAATAAATTGGAGGCTAAAATCAATTGAAATTTTACGCTAAGGATCATTAATATGTACTGATTGTGAAAATAGGCTTTGAGACTACTATGTTTGATCAAAAGGATAACAAAAAGGAAAATAACATAAATTTGCTTTATATGATTGAATAAAGCAGTGCAATCTTCTTCAAGCATGACCTTATAGAATAAACCCTGGATAAAAACTTTAATATTAAAAAATGATACTCAGTCTCATTTAACTTATGCCCTACTCTGTTAGATGCAAATTCTATTCCTAAGAATGCATTGATCATGTTTGCATCACATTGATGGCAAAGAATGCATTGATCATGTTTGCATCACATTGTTGGCGTATTACTCAATAAATACAAGGAAGCAAACCTGTGGAGGGATGTTAGTCATCTCAAAGTACCCTCCACGCTGCCCACATTCACCCCAATATCCTTTGGAAACAGTGTGGAAAGAAACAAGCTGGATTTCCTTGCTTATCGGTGGTCCCATGTCCATCAAAACCTTCAGAAGTTCAAACAGTGAAGTGTTTATGCCAGTTGAAACTCCTACTAACAAATATTTAGATCTAGTAGCCAAAAAAAAGTACCTTTCTTGCACTAATAAAGGGGCGCTCATTCTGATATATGTTCTGTTGATAAACTTCATCTCCAAGAAGGACCAAGTTCTCTTGGTAACAGAAGTGTAAGATTTCTTTCAGGTTAGCTTCACTAAGGCACTGACCAGTGGGGTTTCCAGGGTTAATAATCACCATAGCTCTTACCTGGTCATGTTACAACACAGAAGATATTTATTTGGTGGTGGTCAGCATCACATGACATTGTAGTCAGGAGAACAGTTTTCAAAGCGCACACCAGAAGAAAATTGGATGTCACAGTATTGTATGCAAACAGAAAGAAAAAAAAAGATATTCATTATCAATCCCTTAAACGGACTATGTGTAATTTATTTTCGGGGAATGGGAGGATAATTTATTAGAGATTTCTATTGTGTCAATCAGCCCTTGAGTAATTTCTGTTGAAACAAATATTTGGGGATGGTCGCAGGTCGGAAGGTTTCAAATGGACTTCCCATTCATTGGATAGGGAAGGTCACTAAGATCGGTAATGAATTGATTTCAGAGTTTAAATGCTCAAGAACAGACAATGATACTTAGAACTGAAATCTCAATAGCACAAATGAAGAAATCAGCTCCTTCATTTTGATCCATTCCCCAATTTCCAAAGTTTGACATTATGGTTTGAACATACTCCTATACCTGTACACATTGAAGGCACAAACAAGCAATTGTCAAAGCATACTCACAGTAATTCCTTTGGAGCGAGCTTCTGCAACTGACTGTCTGAGATCATTGACATCAAGACCCCAGTTTGCCGTCTCTTCCAGGAAATAAGGCACAAGGGAACCACCAAGTAGAGATATAGTAGCGGAGTAAAGGGGATATTGAGGAACTGGAACCAGAACCTGCAATATGCAAACTATTTTTAGGAGAACTATCAGAAAATTGTGAATCAGGATTGGATAAATGGCAAGAAAAGGACGAAGCAGAAAAAGAAACCTGCCAATTCGTGATTGAAAGAAGCCTGTGTTCTATACATGAGGAAAACAAAAATTTTATGTAATCTCAATTTTTCATTCATTGTACACAAGTATATTACCCCATCTCCTGCACCACGTATAATTGTATTTAAGATCTGCATCACACCTTTGCTGGCGCCATCAGTGAGAAAAATTAGTTCTGGATCACTGTAAATAAATCATGAAATGATTCAGTTTGAGACTTGGCTCCACGGCTAATAACAAAATATCTGAACAAAAATTTTTTTACATTTTTTTGTTTTCCTTCCTTCTGGAATGGGGGTAAAAGAGACAGATAGGAGAAGATGAAGCAAAATTGCAATATCACCTTGGATATCCATCACGCCTTCTAATAAACTCAGCCACCTCCTTTCTGATTCCTGGAAGACCTCTTGAATCACTATAAGCACCTACATATGATAGAAAGAATGCAGTTACATAACCAGTTACCAATATGATATTGCTTTAGTCAAGTATTAAAAGTTTGGATGCTACAGAACATATATCATTTCAGGCCTGTAAATGTAAGATGAGGGGAAAATTTAGAATAAGCTGACATAAAGTCATAACGACCACTTAGAAGAAAATATTAGTTTTGATTAGTCAACAGAGACCAGGCCTTTAATAAACTGGGATGGTGGGACAGGCCAGAATCTCTCTCACAACATGGAAATACACACGAGGTAATGATACCCCATGGTTATTTTGAAGTGTCATTTCAGATAGCTTGATGCACTTTTTTGAAATAGTATGCAAAATATGAGCCAGAAAAAAAAATACCTAGACCTCCAGAGGTCATTGCAAGATAATGTTTGGCCCTTGCAATCGCGTCTGCAGGGAATAGCAATCCTACATTAGGATCATCTAGGAGAAATGGAGCTTGGCAGAGAGCAACAACCTGTAAACAAACATTCCTTATTTTTAGACCAGAGCCAATTATGTGTTACATGATACTGATTGTCAAGGAGCGCATGTTTACTTCATATGTTTAGAAACAGAGATTATTCTACCACATCAATACCTGACGAGGAAAGCTCAGAGGCTTCTGACCTAGAGCATGCGGATTGCCAACATTTGTGAAAATAATCTATAAGCACAAATTTGAATAGTTAGAAACACATAATCACACCAAACACGATAATGGAATGCAAATTTCTCAAAGAATTAAAAATCCAAACAATTAAACACAAAGTGGCATCTTATGAATTTGGATGACACCAAAATTTTAGAAGATTCATGAATTTGATAGCATCAGATGATAGAAAACTATCAACAAATTCCAAGGTATAATGTATTATTTTCTGATAGCACTTGTAAGTATTAGAAAAGTTAAAGTAGTTCCATGGCAGATAAGACATGGTGCTTAAAAATATATTGTAATGCCAAGTAAGAAACTGAAATCCAATTAGCAAAAACAGCACATACATCAATTCCAAGAAGTACTCAATCAATCAATATACACCAGAACAAAGAGGAACAACTGAACTATTAACGCCAGTGAGAACTAGAAAGACATCCCACTAAAACAAAATTGAGACATCACAAAACAAAGAAAAACGAATGACAACTCCAACAGCAAAGTCGACGAAGAAGAATATGATATTATGTTGAAACCATCAGGTGCCCTTAGGAGAAGAGCCACATAGGGTTAATAAACAACTAATGTAACATCAGAATGCTTCCAAAGAATAGATCCAACTAATTCTTCGAGACACATACAGACATATGCCTTGAAGCAATGAAAAGGCATGCAAAGTAAAGTATGTACCTTTTTCCCTTCCTTCTGAAGCTCAGAAGCTCGAAGATATAGCTCTCCTCTAACAGCATATTGGACCTTTTTCACATTTTCGTTCAACGATTCATAGTCTAAAGCTTTAGGAGCCATGGTTGGTAATTTACCTTCTTACCAATAACTGCTTGCTGAAGAAAGCCAAATATAAGATTATTCAGTTCCCACCCCAGAAGCTTCACAGCAAAATTATTAGGGATGTCATTTAACAAAAATGAAAAAGAACACCACTTATACTCTGTAATCAACCATTACCAGACTACTTAGTTGCCAATCTCCCAAAACTTCATCAAGAAAGTCAAGAAAACAGCAATTGTACCTTCCTAATACGTATTCTTATAAGCGACACGGAGTTAGATGACTCTGCGAACTCCTTATGAAAGAACAACGATAAGAGCAAGAAAACAGAAGAGACCAAGGTCAACGTAGAGAAACAGAAAAAAGAATTATTAAAAAAAAGTGATTACGCAATAGTAGATGATCAAATAATCCACCGCCGATGCATTTCTAGAACTAAAACTTTGCAAGCTCCAAAAATCGTTTGCTTTTCGTCACAAACGGCATAAAAATCAAGAGAATAAAATCAGGAAATAAATGTTCTAATGAGCAACAAAAGAACCGATCCAGAATATTGACACAAAATCGAAACCCGGAAAGTTTAAACAAAAGAAGTGACGCCCACTTGACCAGCACTCAAAAATTCCTGACACAAATCAAAAGCTCAAATCTTGGCAAGGAAATCACAGTTCAGATGACTACCTGTGTAGAAGTCAGCTGTTAGTGTTCCTCACGTGGGCTGCAGCCAAAGTGCTGAACTGAGAAATATGTTTACAGGTGTTAGATGTCACTTAGTTTTCTTGAGTCAGACGGGAAATCTAAGGTCGACATATGATGTCACGAAATGGCACTACAAGAGCCACTGAAATGGGGCAATATGGATTATATAAAAATCATTTTTATTTATTTATTAGGATGAAGGGATAAATTTGGTGATACAGGAAGTGTGGTCTAGCTTCAAACTTTTAATTTCTTGGTCTGTATCGACACTCCTCTTTTGGATTTATGGTCTTCATGCAAGTCGTTCTCCAAGTCCCGACAGCTTATTGTGGCAGTGGTCGATCTGGGTGACTATTTCCCTGATCTCTTACTCTGGCGTTGCCTCAGCTAGAGGTCTAATTTCAAATAGTGCAGAATATTGGTGTGGCAGTTGTTTACAATATTTTGGGTTCATTTCGTCAATCACTGCCGAATTTTGTGGGACTTTAACTGGACTAGAGCAGGTATGAGACTTTGGTTATCGTCCAGTAGTGTTAGAGGTAGATTCGTTAGAGGTTATTAATATTCTATTATCTTTTAACATAATGTTTTTTGATGGTTCATAAGTGATCAGGGAACTTCCGAAGAGTCAGGGTCGTACATGAGACATCCAACTGCAGCATGTCTATAAGGAAGGCAATAGTTGTGCAGATAAGCTGGCGCATTTAGCTTCGAGTACAGCTCCGGGCATTCACCTGCTACACGCCTTACTTGAGCAATGTCTTCAGTTCATTACCCAAGATTTACACAGAGCTATATTTTGTAGAGGCATTTAACTGATAGACGTAGTTTTTTATTCTCCTTATGTATCCAACAAAAAATAAAATTTTCTAATGATGAGTCTTTTAGATGAGTAAAAACTTAATATAAAAGAAATTATATATGCATTATATGTATTAAAATGAAGGAGATGAACCTATTTTTATATAAAAGTAATTTATTAATTAAAAATTTTTAAATAAGGAAAAACTTAACTAATGAAGAACTTGATTAGTGCCTTAATATATTTATATTAATTACCATATGTATTATCATTATCATCGTCCTCAAATTCAAGGTGATAGAGAAAAAGACAATTTGAATTTGAAAACAAGTTCGCAAAATAGAGGGGTAGAGTGAGCTTTGATAATTACATTAGTAAGTTGGTGGTCTTAAGAGAAAATATAAATAAGATCAACCGAATTATGATTAATATGATGATGTATAAAGTAATAATCAATCTCAATAAGTTTTGTACGTTCATGAAATACATCATTATGAGCAATTTGCATAAGACTTCAATTATCACAATGTGGAAGAGTAGCGAGTAGAGATGAAATGCCTACACTTTAAAGTGGCTAGCAAAGCCATAGAAGCTTAGAAGTAGTATCAGCAAAAGCTTTATATTCAGCTTTAGTGCTGAACCGAGAGCCAACATGTTACTTCTTATTGCACTAGGAGATAAGTGAATCATTAAGTAAGAAGCACTAACTAATAATAGACCAATAATTTGTGGGATCACACCCTAATCATCATTCAAATAATCTAACAATTGAAGATGAGATGAGCTAGAGTAATGAAGATCATGAAACATAGTACACCTTTGATGTAACAAAGAATAGCTTAATAATGAGTGATATGAGGAACTGCCATAAGTTGACTAAAAATGGGAGTAACATAAGAAGTGTCAAGATTAGTAAAAGTAAGATAAATAAGACTTCCAAAAAGTTGATAATACAAAGTAATGTCAAAGAGAAGAGGGCTATAAGAAGTAGACAATAAGCTTTAGCTTTAATAAATGTATTCTAATTTTATCATCAATAATACTTGTACAAAAGATAAGATCAGTAACATACTTGGCTTGAGATACATAATAATCAGTAGAATCAGAAGTAACCTTAAAATAAAACAAAAAGAGTTTAGATGCCTATGATCTTTTATTTCAAATTGGTAGCTAAAATTTTTTTTAGCAATGGATACCCTATATATCATCACCAATAATGATCTTGTCATTATCATATAATAATAACATAATATTACCCTGCATTGTCTTTTAAATGAATAGTGCATAATCATAAGAATTGGATTAAATACCAAATTGATAAGTACTCTCTGAATTTAACAAACCGAGACACGAGAAGTTTGTTTAAATCAGGATAAAGCTTTTTGAAAAAGACAAACTTTATTTGGAGGATGATCATAATAAGGAGGAGGTTGCTAAATTGATCGAGAAAGATTTCTTGTTCATATAATTGTTGTTTTTTTACAAGCGTGTGATGTAGCTGTAGCTAGTATTGATTAGTACGACTCAATCTCAAGAGGACTAGAATCACTAGTGCTAATTGTCTCTTTATTATCAAATCTAACAAATTATGGTGATGGAGATTGATCAAATTTAAAATTAAAACAATAAACTAACTAACAAATCAATGTAATTGTATAACTAGAGAAATTAAGCTGAGAAAAAATTAATAAACACAGCCACACTCAAATTTCAAATCCCCCATGACTGCTTATACAATTGTACTAATGTCTTTCTTAAGACTATTAATAACTAATCCTAGGTTGTTTAATATAAATCCCTTTCTAATTTAAAACCCCTAAATTGCATTAATCGATTTATAAACTTCACTATGAGGTTTGACCCTATTATCATATTTCTAGGTTTGAATGCAACTCCTTTCAATGATGCTAGATCCATTAATACAAAAGATTTCTCAATACAATTGCATGCAATCGAACAAGAATTAGCCATATAACAACATTAATTCAAGAATAATAAAGAATGCATAATTGAATATCAATGAAATTAAGTACTAAGTTAAAATAAAATAAAATTAGTATAAGGTTCATCATGAGGTCCAACTTATCTAGGTACTTTATTAATTTTGAATTAATGATTAAAAAACAAACCAATTTGACATGTTTAACAATGAAAACCTTAATCAACCAACTTTTAGGTTCGATTTTTAACTTTCACTTTAATTTACTTTAATAATCATTGTTACTAAAAACCAATGAATTTATTATAATTATCCAGTTTTCGTAGACTAATCGAGTTTTATAAACTAAAATAAACATTATTTTCATTTAACAATCTCCTTTTTAATTAAACTTTAAATTCTTCGATAAAAAAAGATATTCTTCTTCTATCATATTTCAAATTCTTTAAATTTCTCAATCTTTAACTACCTTTATAACATTTTAATAATAGTTGAACCTTTTAAACTTTAAACCTCTTTTCTTACTGTTTAATTTCTAGTCTAGTTTTTAAAACATTGTTCCTAGTTATATCAAATATGACATGAAAACTAAAGAACTTGAAAATCAAAGGAAATACAACAAAATCCCTTTAAATCTTCAAGAAGTTCACTTTAGATCGACCAAAATTCAGTCTAAAGGAATCCGTTTGCTTACTCTTTGTTCTTTCTAATATCCTAAGGCTTCCAATTGTGTCACTTGAGCTTCCTCCCTACTTTTCCTTTTAATCTTGCATTTTATAATTCAATAATTAGGTTTTTTGGTAGTATATAGGCATATTTATGGTCATATACTTTAAAATTCACAAGATCCTCGAATTTAAAGCAAAAAAATCTAAACTTGTACATAGATGTGTTCATCTCCAACACAAACATATCTATGGCCGTCTAACTGTTTAGAACTTTAAACATCTTGCATGAAATATGATCATGTTAAAATACATGGCCATGTGCTTTTTAATCGTGGATATGTTCATAACCATGTAATAGCTAGAACTTTAGAACAACTTGTCTTTATGGGAAAGATGGTCATATTAAAGTACATAGGCAAGTACATAAGCATGTCTTGCAGCATTATAACTTCATCAAAAGAGCTTGAAGTCACTTAAACTTATTTGAATTTGTTCTTTATGATCTAAATAAGTGAATTACGATTTTAAAATAAAACATGAACGAATTAAGTACCAAAAATAATTTAAAAACACTCAAATAAACAACTAAAATACAATCTAAAAATATGAAAAATTAACAACTTATTAATGGCATATAAAGCTCTTCAGTGAGATCTCTATTTAAGAATGCATTCTTGACATCTATCTTAATTAAGGTCCAATGCTTAATAACATCAATGGCAATGAGAGTTCAAAAAAAAGTTATATAGACTATAATAGTAAAAGTCTCCCCATAATCAATCCCATATTTTTTAGTGAAACTTTGGCTACAAATTGAGCTTTGTATCGTCTTATTGGACCATCAGCATTGGTCTTGATTTTATAGACCCGTTTGCAACCAACCACATATTTTTCCATAAGTAACTTTAAAAAATCCCATAAATGAGAAGAAGTAAGTGCATTAATTCTTTTTTATTGCTATGTACCATAAAGGATTAGTGCTAACCTTATTATAAGTATGAGTCTTATAAATAGAAACAACAACAAAATAATAATGATAATCATGCAGAGTGACATTAGGTTAACTTACATGAGAAGAATGACAAATTGGGCGATTAGAAAAAGATTGAACAGTAGAAAAAGAAGGTTAAGGACCTATAGGAGAAAGATTTTCACAATTAGGACTTACAAGAGAGCCATCATAAACAAAAATAATAGTAGGATTAGCAAGGAAGGCAAGAGATTAAGTGATTTTAAGGGAAGATAAAGAAGAGAATATCTTAAGTTCACAAAAATCATTATGATAAAAAAAATATATAAAGGCAATAAAAAGAAAAAGATCCCAACACTAATAACCTCTATGTTCAATGTCATATCCCAATAGATAGTACAATAAAGCTCGAGATTTTAATTTATTGCATTTATGTGACTAAAGATAGGCAAAACAAGAAAAGCTAAAAACTTGAAGATTGTTATAATTAGGACAGTATCCATAGAGTCATTTATAAGGGAAAATATTATTTATGACAAGGGATACAATTAATTGTATAAACTATTGTAAGAATGACTTCACCCCCAAAAAGAACAGGACAATAAGATGACATAAGAAGATATCATATAATTTCTAAAATGTGCCTATGTTTGCATTCTACACGACCATCCTATTGAGAGTAATTGATAGGAATGTTGAATGATAGTGCCACGAGTAGTTTAAAATTGACAAAGGATAGTCTCTCGATATTCTATAGTAATATTTGTGCGAAAAGTTTTGATATCGTAAAAAAAATTGAATTTTAATATTATTAAAAATTGAATAGAAATTTAAAACAACTCAAAAGCATTTTTCATAAGTTAAATCCATGTATACCAAGAATAATAATTAATATAGATAAAAAATATCAAGACCCCAAATATTATAATGAATAAGAACAAACGGTAAATAAAGCTACTAATTTTAAATGGGAAAGCGTGATATTTTGAAAGTTTACTTGAAACATAATCAAATTGATAATGTTTAACAAATTATAGAAATCCACTGGAAATCAGAGGATGTAATTTAGAAGAGGAAATATAATTAAGATGTAAGTTCCAAATACTACAAAAGTGCAATAATAATGATTCTAGATGGCAATTGGAGAGAGACAAGCTCAAGCAATCAACAAACCTTACGCACTGTCCCAAGAACCTTAGTCATCTATGAATCTTGCATAATACAATCATGACTAAAAAAGGTTACATTACATTCAAGTTTACATAACTGACCAATAAAAATAAGATTGAGATATAGTTTTGGCATATAAAACACATCGAATAAGGATAAATAAGATTAAAAGACATTGCATATATATTGAATAGGCAAAATAGAATTATCATTCGTGTGAAAAATTGGTATGTGAGAGGGTATGCAAAAAGAACTAAATGAATTAGACTCATAAATCATATAATGACAACATGTAGAATCAAAGAAACAAGTAGTAGATTTACCTAGAGCGAAAGATAAGACAAGGTAAATAGCAATGCCATGATTAAGTTGTATCTATTAAAGAACAAATTGGATTTCTTGAAAAAATAAGAGGAGAAGTATCCTCAGAAGTAGAACCTTCAGTGGTAGCAATAATAGTAGAAGTAATCAAGGATTGAGAATTATTATGAGAGTTGATTAGCTTATTATTCTTACCTTTAAGTTTGGGATAAGCAAAAATATAGTCTAAAGTTTTTTTACAATATCTAAAAAATCCATTGGAAGAAGTAAAAGTGGTTGACGTAGTATGAGCAATAAAAATCACATCTATAGAGGGGAGAGATCACTTTATGTGAAGATTATTAAGTTGAGCTTCCTCAAAGAGTAACTCTTGAATAACCGCGACAAGATTAGGTTAGCAAAGTGTAGCAAAGAAGAGCGTTGCCAGCTAATTCAGACTTAATACGAATAGTTGTAAATAAATGTCATATACATTGGCGATTGTTGGATCCCGTTTCCGAAGTCCAACTCTTAATCGGAACAACAAATAGACTTGCACATCTTTACCTCATCATGCTCTTTAATACATTCATTTT
>JAOSBN010000003.1:10058351-10080870 GCA_027563595.1 Erythroxylum suave
CTCTTTATTTCTTGCTTTTCAACTTCATTTCAATCAACTCATTCATTTTTGAGTATTTCTAATTTCCACTAAAAATTAGGGGTCCAACATTATCCTAATTTAATTATAATGCAATTGTTATGACTTACATACATTCTTACATTAAAAGTTTCTTGTACGAATGTTGTCTGACAATGTGATATGATCACTAATGTTATTACAATTATTTTAATAACATAAAATCTTGATCCTTTAAAATTATTGAGTTTATTTTGATACAATATATGATATTTTATCAAAAAAAGGATTTTTCGCCCAAGTAGATCATAATATTTGTTTTTGTTGACAAGGAATGACTTGATAACCAGGTCACTTGCTGTTCAAAGATAAATAATATTTTCTATTGCATATGATGAGTGTATGAGGAAAAGTTACTTAATTTTATACTTTTGGCCTAGACCATCTAGGGAGTATAATATTAATTAATTCTCCATCACTTGGATGGATAAACTCAACTATACTAATAGGAACGACTTGATAACCAGGGGATTATATAGTATTGATACTACTATAATTTTTATATGATAAAATAGTTAAATTATCACTCTTTAGTTATACATAAGTAACTACTTGACAACCAAGGGGCTCATTCATGTTTTAAATATTTTATATCATTTAGATAAAAGTCCATGTCTTAATGATACATGATTGTGCCTTATTTTGGTTTTTTTTTTTTTGATAATAAGCATAGCATAAAGAAACAATGTCAAGGCCTCAAAGGTGCCCGATCAAATTCAAACAAATGATACCAAGTCCTCAAAAGGTGAAAAGAAAGTAGCTAGAGGGTCCGGGGCATAAAGGAAGTTAGCACACATGTTAGCTTCACAAAAGACATCACAAAATTCGAGGTTTTGGAACGAATCCTTTAGATCCAAGCAGCATGCCAGTAGAGAAGTAAGGCTAATCCCACCAGGTGTTGAACATAACATCTGCTAAGCCTCCAACGAATTAGTCTCCACCTGAAACTGAGTAACACCATGACGAATGGCCACCTCAAGCCCTGCAAGAATAGCCTGCAACTCAGCCTCCAAGACCGAACATATCCCCAATCTTTTGGAAAAACCAACAATCTATGCACCAGTATCATCACGAATTAGCCCTCCTTCACCTGAATGAGTAGCCAACATTGACCGAGCCCCATCACAATTCAACTTGAACCGCCCAGGAATAGGTGGAATCTAGCGCACCCATCAGCTCTCAAGACGACCCATAATCGGGTCTGTGCGACCTCTAACCAGCTGCGCATGGGAGAACAAGCACACATAGTACGTGATACTCGGCAAGACATCCTGTGGAACACCTTCCCCGTCCGTAAATCTAAAATCATTACGCCACCTCCACGATAGCTAGGCTATAACACCAAATAAAAGTGACCACTGACCATTCCCATGCGGCATCATCAAATTATGCTCCAAATTCATGAGAAGCCAACCTCGCAAATCCATAGAATAGAACTGTAACTGCTCGGAAGCTGGAACAAACTGATCCCAAACGTGTCTCGCCCACGAACAATCTCGAAGGACATGTAACGTAGATTCTAAAGCCCTACACTGCAGGCATGCATCATCCTCAGCACATCCCCTCCAAAAACATAGCCTCCATTTGGCTAACTGATAATATGCTGCCAACCATAAGAATGCCCGTATCCTCTCCGGACCAACCTAAGACCATACACGTATCCATAGTCGATCACGAACCTTGTCATACTCCTTTAATAGCTCATATGCTGACTGCATCATGAAAAAACCACTCGGGCTATTCAGCCATAGTAGAGTGTCCTCAACGTCAGGCTATACCACAACTGCCCCAATAATATCAAGTATCCTAGGTAGCAAAAGACACCACAACTCCTATAAATCGCACTACCCCAAATAAGCAATGAAACAACGTACCTTGGCACCACGCAACTAACCCGAAATGTCCGCACACATCCACAGGTGAAAAGGCCTGAGCTCCTCAATCCAATCATCATACCAAAAGGAAATGCGACGCCCAGTCCTCAGGGACCAGTGACAACCCTGCATAAAAGTTGGCCATACCTTCCTCATCGAGCTCCAAGTAACCGAGCAAACAAGTTAAAACTTTGGCTCCTCAAATAAAACACCATGCTAGCCATACCAACCAGATAGTGCCTGAACCCACAACGAGTGAACCTCAGTCATAAAATGCCAACAAAGTTTCAAAATCAATGCTTGATTCTGCTACAAAGCCGGCCGAAGCCCGAGACCCCTACACTCTTTACTGTGACACACCATGGCCTAACTAATCAAATGGTTCACGCGGCGATCTGCCACAGCTCCCAAAAAAAACCCCCGAATCAAACGAACAATATCTTGTAACACAGATGAGGGAAGTAGACTGGTCTGGATCACATAAGTGGGAATAGCACCCAATACTGACTTGGCCAAAGTGACCCTAGCCGCCAAGGACATTTGCTTCTCCTTCCAACCTGAAAGACGCGCACGCATCTTGTCCAAGATATGGGAGTAGAACTTTCGCACCCCCGACCCTGTAGAATATTCACCCCCAAATAACATCCAATCAAAGCTGATTGCTGAAACCCCAACTGAGAACAAATATCCCGTTGCAACTGTCTCGGTGTGTTCTTAAAAAACATAATCGTTGATTTATGGCACTAACCTGTTGTCCCAAAATAGTGTAGAAAAAGTTCAGACACTGTTGAACGATCAACGCCTACTGTATCGAAGCCTCAACAAACAAGAAAAAATCATCTGCAAAGAAAACATGTGATATTAACTGCCCATCCCTCCCCATTCGAATAGGCTTCCTACTCCTAGCTGACACAGCATCATTAATGATATGTGTGAGTCACTCCATACACAACACAAATAGATAAGGGGACAAGGAATCCCCTTGCCTAACCCCTCGCGACGGCCGAAACGAGATGGTAGGGGAGCCATGCACCAACACTTGTATATATGTGGAGTGCAAGCAAACCCGTATTCGATCAACAAGCCCCTCCTCAAACCTCACATAGAGGAGGGTATCCAAAATAAACTGCCAACTCAAACGGTTGTACTCCTTGGCAAGATCAAGCTTAATTGCCATCCATCCCTTCCTACCATTCTGACGTTGCGTGGCACGGATAATCTCCTGAACCATAACCACATTATCGATAATCTACCGGCCAGGAACAAAACTAGTTTGTACCCAGGACACCAGCCGGGGCATAACCTGCTACATATGCGTGACTATCAACTTCGTAATGACCTTGTATAGGACATTACACAAATTGATTGGCCGATACTCATACAACCCCGAAGGAGTTGATGTCTTCGGGAGCAAGATAATGTAGGTCTCGTTCAGTCCGAGGTCGAGCTCTCCCTTTGAAAAGAACCGATGCACTACCTGCACCACGGAGTCCCCAATAGCATCCCACTGACTCTGATAAAATATCAGTTGTAAACCATCAAGACCGGAGGTTCTCCTCATGGACTTAACAACGGAGTGGATTTTCGCATTGGAGACAGCTTGCAAACGACCAAGGATACCCCAGCAATCCCCCTCTGGAAAACCCTATAACATGGATAACTGGTCCCGGTGACAACATTCCTCCAAACACAGACTAGAAAAACACTGTACAGCCAAATCCCCAAGAACTTGCTCATCCTCCTACCACACCTCTGATGAATCCTGAAGTATGGCTATCCGATTCTGTCCCCTTCACGTCAGAGTAGACATATGAAAGTAATGGGTATTCCGGTCCCTTAAATAAGTCCAATTAATTCCAGACTTCTGAGGCCATAACATCTCCTCCTGAGCCAAGGTCAATTCATACCCAGTGCGCACATCATCAAACGTACTCGTCCTTTCCTCCGACCAATGCTCAGCCATATCCCTGTCCGCTTTCGACAACTTATCCTTCAATACTTTCTTGCGATGTAAGATATCACCAAATACTAACCTGTTCCACTATTTCACATGCCGAAAGAATGAGTCATAAGCAAGCTGCCACTCCATCCCTCCAAACCAATGTCGCTCAATGATCGAATGGAACTCAGGGTGTGTTAACCACGTAGCCAAAAACCGGAATGGCTTACGTCGAGGCACACTTACGCTGGATACTCGCAAGAGAATCAGGCGATGATCAGATTTCAGCCGATGCAAATGGTGAAGCATCGAATCTAGAAACTGATGTGGCCATGCTGTGTTCACTACCACCCTATTGAACCAAACACACAGAGAACCACAAAACCATGTATATTTTGGTCTGACAAATCTCAAATCTGTTAGGCCCAAGCCATCCATAAATGACACCAACTCCTTACAATGTGGCTCCCTTAAGTGAGACCCTCCTGCGCGTTCATCCGAGGAGATGAAGCAGTTAAAATCACCAATTGCCACCTATGGCCTAACAACACCTACCACCAAAGATTGTAAATCTTGCCACAGCTCTTGTCGACGCCCTTGGTTCGGACTGGCATACACAGCCGAACATAAGAATGAGACCCCCACTTTCTCAACCCGCATATGGACAAACTGCCAGGTAGTTTGAAGAATGGAGACCTTACATTGATCCCAGAAAACCCAAATGCCCCCGAAAAATCCCCTAGCCTCCTCGGAAAAGAAATGTGGCCAACCAAGCTTGCGAATTACCTTCCACGCATGAACACCACTTATCTGAGGCTCCACAACAATAAACACATCAGGTTTATGAACTTTCGTCAGCTCACGAAAGACAAAGCTGAAATTGGGATCCAATGGACCCTGACATTTCCATGCTATCACCCACAACCTGTTCTAAACCACCTGGAAGAGCACCAGATCCCAGCGGCTCAATAGGACCATCACCTGAGTCAACCGAAGCCAAAGTGTCTAAGCTCATAGTCAAGCCCTCAACACCTCCAGCATTCATCCCCATATCATGTGTTTGATCCTCTATTCCGGTGCCAGAGTTATGCTCCTGCACCACAACCTGTGATTTCCCAGCTGCAGTAACATTACTGACAACAGGCCCAACAGGATGGTCCTGCGCAGTCATCACGGCTACACCCTGCACTGGGAGCTGCACCTGAACCATCAATGCACCCACCTCATTCGTACCAACTACCTTAACAGATTGATGCAAGACCATCACTAGGCCCTATACATGTGTCGCATCCTACCGCGACTCCAAGTTTGGAGCCAATGCTAATACTGTGTGTTCTGAAGCAGCCTGATGCAAACTTGGCGACGCACCAACCTAAGCCTGAACCTGAACCGGACCCTGTGATGAACCAACATAAACCTGAGACGGCAACACACCATGACGTGGATCCTTACTCAGATTAACTGCATGCACTAGCTTCGGAGGGAACGTGTTAAACACATCAAAACGCGACCCCGTCCCAGAGACTGTCACCCACGGCTGTGCAGGGGAAGAATTCCAAGTCGCAGCAGCATTCGAACTTTCCCCCTTCTCGAAGGAACCCTGCACACTAGAGTTAATCCTAGGCCGACTACGTGACCTCCGTCGCTCCCTGTTTTTCTCCCGTGCATTCACCGATGCCTTCCGTTGGGGTCGACGCCGGTTCACCATCATCTATGGACCAAAACCCTGACCCTTCATAACACTCACACCCTCTGATGTTGGTGAAACTGCATCAGTTGTTGCTACCACCGGTGGAACAAACGGACATGCAATTCGAGTATGCCCTACTCGACCACACGTAAAACATGTTTGAGGGAGCTTCTCATATATCACTCGCTGCCACTTGCCATTCACCCGAAAACCCGTCTTTAATGGTACAGATAAACTGATCTCGACAGCCATCAGTGTAAAACACCCGCGGCTCAAACCTGTTGTCACGCTATCAACCCTAAATGCCTTCCTGATAATATTACCAAAGGATAACAACAACTCGTCCTGATACAACTATACTAGAAGATCAGGAAACCGCACCCAAGTCATCACCGTAGGTGCTTATGCCTTAGTTGGTTCAAAAGCCGGCGTCCATGGTTGCACCAGTAAGTAATGCCCAAGGATGACATACGGACTGCCAAACAAAACCTTATTGACATCGTCCTTATTTCCGAGCTTCATTAGATAGAAATCATTCTCCAAATCCATGATCTTTAGCATAACCGAGAACTGCCACATACCCTTTAAGCGGCTGCTCATGATGTCATAAGAGACCTTCCACCCTAATACCTTTACGACCACCACAAAACACCATGGGCGGTTCAAACGATCCATAAGGCCAGATGAAAGTATGACGTCATCAACTCCATCCGTCCCCAACGAAAGAACATAATCGTCTTGCATGAGAAACTTATCAATGAGATCGATAAACCCGCAAAGGAAGCGTCTCTTGAGGGAATTAATGATGTTAATGCATTTGATGCATATTTTAAGTAGAATGAACAAAGTACTAATACCAACTGTATTCTTCTGGCATCAATGAGTTCTGAACTCCAAAGGAACCATGAAGGTATGAATCCTTCCTAGATCATTGACCATCTTAAGAAGACGTATGGGTCATAAAGTAGGACTATTAGATACTAGTTATCTAACTCCCTATTCAAGCCTAAATTGAAGCCCAAATCTCCTATAGGACCCCATGTTCATAAGATGATTGATCTTGTAGAAAAACTTGAGAAGTTAGGGTATTCACTAAGGAAAGAGCTACCACAAGATTTGATCTTACAATCTCTTATTGATAATTTTTCACCATTCATTCTTAACCTAAACGTGAACAAGATGGATTGTGATCTTTTTGAAATGCTCAACTTATTAATCGATTATGAAAATCAAGTAGCATCGTCTAAGAAGGTGAAAGTGTCTGGGTTTATGAATCTGGTTGGTAACTCTTCTAAGAACAAGTGGAAGGGCAAAAAGAAGCCCAAGAAAAATCATCTTGCACCCAAGGGTGTATGGAACAAATTCAAGGGTAAGGAGAAGAAAGCTGACCGAAAGGATGAGGAATGATTCTTTTGTATAAAAAAGGACATTAGAGGAGGAACTGCCCAGACTACTTAGCTACTTAGAAAGGCAATAAACAATTTGGGACATTTATGAAAAAAAATTTCATGATTTCTTTAACTACTATTGATTCTGATTATGAATCATATGAAACTTGTAAATCTTGTCTCAGAGGCAAAATGACCAAATTTCTTTTTACTGGAACTAGAGAGAGAGCTAGCGAACTTTTAGGACTCATACATACTGATGTGTGTGGGCCTATGAAAGTTCAAGGTAAAGGTGGATATTCTTATTTTATCACCTTCACTGATGATATGTCAAGATATGGATATGTATATCTTAATAAGTTTGGATCATTTGAAATGTTCAAAATATTTCGTAGTGAAGTTGAAAAACAAACTAGTAAGAGTATAAAGGCAATAAGATATAACCGTGGTAGTGAGTATCTTAGTGATGATTTTATTGATTATCCAAGGTAAGATGGAATCTTGTCTCAGTAGAATGCTCCAGAAGCACCACAACACAATGGTGTTTCGGAAAGGAGAAATCGAACTTTATTGGATATGGTGAGATCCAAGATGGGTTCACTGATCTCCCTATCGTCCTATGGGGATATGCTTTAGAAACTACTACCTATTTATTAACAAAGTTCCCACTAAAGCAGTCACTAAAACTATATATGAGATGTGGAAAAGATGTAAGCCTAACCTAAAACATTTGAAGGTTTTGGGTTGTCCAGCTTACGTCAAGAGACTGCTGCTAGACAAGTTGGAAGCGAGGTTTGATAAGTGTAGATTTGTTGGCTATCCTAAGGAAATTATGGGATACTATTTCTATCACCCTTTTGAGCACAAAGTGTTTGTGGCCAGAAACGCAACCTTTTTAGAAAGGGAATTCCTTAATGAACGAAGTCATGGTGTAGAAATAGATCTTGATGAAATTCAAAATTCTAACGAGTCAACATAAGCTCAAGAGCATTAGATTCATATTGAGCAACCTTTACTGTAATGTCTTAAAGTTGACACAATGGGTACTAGTGATAGTTATGTTTTGCATAATATTTTAGGGTTTAATTTGTTATGCATTTAGTGTTAAATTAAGTGTTGAGTATGCATTTAGGGTTTTAATTAGGTTATTTTATGCATTTAAGTGTTTTTATAGGTTAGTTAGAATTCTTGAGCTTAAATTGTATATTTTCTAGGTATCTTAATGTGTGTGCTAGTATTGCAGGGCAAACATGGAACAGCGATGAAGATTTAAAGAGTTTCGGGCTAAAGGACATAGGCCACCATTGTGAGAGAGAAGGAAGAGCAAGAACCAGTCAAGCCATGATCATGCACATTGGGCCACGATCGTGACAGAGAGCATCAAGATAGGCATGATCATACACTTCAAGCCATGCTCATGATCGAAAGGGTAAAGCACCAGCCACGATCGTGATATGCATAGCCACAATCGCGCCCTACATCGGGTTGACACAAATACTTTATTTTTGGGTTATTTTTCTGACTGTTTCGACCCCAAGTTTAACTTAGGGCTACTATAGAATAAATAGAACAATACCTAGCAGTCATCAAAGGGGATTGAGGAGCAAAGAGAGTCAATCAGACAGAGACTTTTTTAAAAGAAATCTAAGAGTGACTTAGAGAGAGATCAAGCGATTGAGGAAGGAGATGAAGAGAGGCACAGAGATATGTTTGATGCGAAGTACTTCCTGGAATAGGCAGTTTCCTATAGTTGCAACCTCCGAGATTCATTCCAATAGTATTCTCTATTGCTATTCTGATTTCATCATTGCATGAGATTTGAATATTGATTGGGATGACTATTGTTGAGTGTTGATTTTTTGTCTAAACTCGCCTTTGGGTATTTTCAATTCTTGAGATCAATGGAATTTATTTGATGGTGTTTATTTCGATTTAATTGTGATTCGATTTTGATTCTTAATAACTTGGTAATAAAATGATAGGGTGAGCCGGTGAAAATCATTGATTTAGGCTAATGAGAGTTAGGTAAATCAATAGGTAAAGAGTTAAATCAAATCGGTATAGTCATATAATGAGAGATCGAGCATAGACTCCTGATAGGTTAGTAGACAACTTCAGATTTTCCTTAATTTCGAATTCAATCCCCCTTTCTCTCACTAGGTTATTTCTAGGTTGGTTTTCAAATTCTTTACGCGGCTTGCTATTTGGTTATTCTTGTATCACTTTAATTTATCAAATTTGTTCATCAATTGGGTTATGTTCTGCATTAGTTATATAATTAGGTATTGCGAATTTAGTTGTCTTAGATTTTAGGACTAAGTCCCTTCGTTGTGGGATTGGCACATTAAGTACTACTCGAATAGCCTGTGCCCTTATGGTGATTACCAAGGATATAATTAGTAAAACTTAACGCATGTAACCTTGAGAGAACAAGTCTTTTGGCACCATTACCGGGGAAGGCAACTTGGTTCTATAGTTTAAGGCATTAGGATAGTTTTAATTTTCATTTCGTTTTCGTTAGTTTCTTGTAGGAATCATGCTCTTGTATGAACATAAGAGCCATGAGGGGTTTAAGTTACACAGCAGAGACTTTAGATTTAGATATCATATGTTTAGAACGAACCCCTAGGAAAGCTCAACGAGAAGAAGAAGAAGAAAATTTCGAGAGAGCACAAATGGCCAAGGAGTTCCATAAAAACATGGATCAAGAAGTCAACCCTGGAATGCAGCAACAGAAGACACTTATGGATTTTATGAGGCCAGGGTTCAATCCTGCAAACCAAGGAGTGGCTAGACCACTGGTTTAAGTAGTCTCTTTTGAAATAAAGTTACCAATCCTTCATATGTTTCAACAAAACGTCCAATTTTATGGACTGACAGTAAAGACTCGAACGCTCACATCGTGAGTTTTCTCGACATCTGTGATACTTTCCAATATCACCAAATGTCGGAAGACGTAGTGAGAACTAGGTTGTTCCTTTCACACTTAGGGATAGAGCGAAGGCTTCGTATCATTTATTAAGCCCTGCTATCATTACAACATGGGAACAGCTAGTACGTGCCTTTTTATATAAATACTTCCCACTAACGAAGACCACCAAAATTATTAAGGAAATTACAAACTTCCAACAAGGTGATAAGGAGTCTATTTATGAAGCATGGGAGCATTACAAGGACTTGCAGAGGAGATGACCACACAACAATTTACCTAAGGAGTTCTTGCTGCAGACATTTTACAACGAAGTTAACCCGCACACTGGAGACAACATTGATCTAGCATCAGGAGGATCGTTAATAAGAAAGATGGTCAATAAAGCAGAGGAGTTAATAGAGGAGATAGCCAGAAATAGCTATTTATGGGCCAATGAACGTATTAGACAATGTATTAATGTTAGGGAGTAGAAGGGAGATATCATTGTCGATCAGATGATAGAAATGTAAACTAAGATCGACAACTTGACATAACAACTCAGCGATATGAAGGCATCATCCTTAGCTACGGTAAAGGTCGCGCAATTGAAATGTTAGCTATGTGGCTAGCTAGATCAGATACGGTGGATTATTAAATGATGAGGGACGACAACATGGAGCAAGTTAACTATATAAGGGCCTATTTCAGATGTGGAGGGGGTAATAATCCCTACTCCAACACTTATAATCCTCGGTGGAACAACAACAATGGAGGGCAGTTTAAACCCCAAGGACAATTGAGCTTCCAATAGGAAAAAAAAAGCTCGATGGATTCGAAATTGAACATAATTTTGGACAAGATAGGAGGAATGGAGGAAGCATATAGGAGGCTCGAGAGTAAATTTGAGCAAGTCACATGGAATCATGTTTCATCTATCCATAATTTAGAAGTCCAAGTGGGGCAGCTTACAAAAGCAACGTCAACTGGAAATGCTGGAACTCTTCCAGTAACACCGAGTCGAACCCAAAGGAGTGTATCATGGTTATAAGCCAAACTCAAGATGAGGGGCTAGAAGAAGAGGGGGAAGGAGAAGGTCAATTTGCTGAAAATGACCTTCCAAGTGAGACTGTAAGCAAATCGGTGCAAATGACCCCACAGATATTTCCGCACAATTTTTTATAAGAAGGAACTATATGCTAGAAAGGAAGTAGAAAAGTTATAAGAAATTGAGCCTAAAAAGGTTGAGGAGGTGACGGAGCAAATACAAATTAAACTGAATTTACAGGAGTCTGTTACAGAGAAAGGAAAGGATAGAATACTGGAAGACACTCTTAATATAGTCAAGAAGGATGATCCAAGGGAATTTTTCATTCCTTGTATTATCAACAAGATTATCATAGAGAGGGAATTCGCGGACCTAGGCACAAGTATAGATATGATGCCTTATACTCTCAACTTAAAATTAGGATTACTAGGGTTAGTGTCCACTAAGTTTATAATTATGACGACTGATATGACTTCGCATAGACCGATGGGAATTTTGCCAGATGTGCTAGTAAAAGTTGGCAAATTTATCTTTCCCAGGAATTTATGTATTCTAGATATTAATAAGGATGAGGATAACCTATTGCGAGTGTGAAAGGAGCAACCGACCTTAAAGGTGATGTTAGAGAGTATCAAGCTCCTTCCACTCGTGTGGATTACAACAAACCTCAACCTCGAGGAGAATGGGAAGACATCGAGGATGTTACTAATGCTTTCTAAAAGAAACACTCGTGAAGGAGGAGGCAAGGCAAGGAAAATGTCAAGGAAGGTGAAATTTGCAATATGGTAGCGAAGGTTCAAAGTCTGAGGGTGATGGCGATGCTACTATCAAACCATTCATTCCAACCACCGTAAACGTAAAAGGAGCATCGAGCTACCGACGTTAATAGAAGCACTACAAAAAATTAGTTATTGGTCAATTAGTTCAATTCAGTAGTTAGGTTTATTTTTTTCGTTGGTTAAATAAAAGTGAAAAGAGGAATAAATCTCATAATCACAGGGAAGGTTACGTAAGCACATAAAGTGAAGTGAAAGAGAAAAGAATTGGAAAAGAAGGACTTTAGAGATAGAGTATATGCAATGGCCACATCCGTGGCCTGGCAAGTCATGATCATGACCTGCGACTGAGATGTCCTTAGTTGATACGCCGGAGGCCACGATCATGGCTTGCGTAAAAGGTGAAGGATGTGATTTTGTATTGAACCTTTTACAATTTTACCCTTTCTACCACCTATATATTCAGTTCTTACTTAACTTTCACCTTCACTTTCATTTTCATTTTATCTCTCTAGAATTCCACTTTCCAAACGCTCTATCATCTCTTTAGAATTTTTCAAACTCAAAATTTTCCAAACTCGACCCAATCATGCCTCGTATCAAGCCAATGGCACAACGAGAGCCACATGAAGCACAACAAGTTGTGGGATGGGGGAGAAGGAACTAAGCAACAGATTTCGGAGCTTCATTCCCTATTTACACTGAGGAGGAAGGTACTCATTTTCGTTCTCTTCATTCTAGGAAAATTTTTGTGCTAAAATATTTCTATTTTGATACATTAGATAGGATCGAAGTACACGGGTGGGTAGAGAACCTAGCTGAGAGGATTCATTGGGGTAAATTCATTAGGCTCCAATTTTTAGTTTATGAAGAGCTAACTTTAGAATTCTTCACAACTGTGACCTTCAAACCCAAAAACACTAAGGAACTATGGTTTAGATTGGGGGGCAAGCATATGAATTGATTGTAGAGATCATGTGCAACCAAAATGATGACTTCCGTTCTTCCAAATACTAGCACGAGCTTACCAGAATCAAGCGTTTTTAAGTGTTCGACCAAAGAACTTTTCACACTTTGGTGCATGGACCATAATATACCAATATGCACATCCACTCATGTGCTAAATACTCTTGCTACAACTCCGCAAAAGCAGAGTAACCATCTGGGAATGGGGTATATAATCTCCACCATTGCCGAACATTTTGGAGTGGATCGGAGCCGATTAACAGTTCACCCGCCAGAATTTCTTGATCACCATCACTTATTTCAGGTGGAAATTATCCATTCCACTAACATGGAACTACGGGTTATTCATGAGAAGACACATGTGAGGACTGGGGTAGGTCAAACAAGTTTGACCTCCACACAGCCTCAACAGGCACAGGCGGACTCAATAAGGGAAGAATCTGACAACGATGAAGAAGAAGACCAATGCTGGAAAAGGGTTTTGGATGCCATTTCTAAAACCAACAAAATGCTTAAGGAAATGTTATGTACGTAACAATGCCAGAGCCGAAAGATCTAATAACTCCATCGGTATTTCGAGGCTCAAGGGATTCAATTACCACCTCCTATACCATCACCACCTTCGTCCCCATATGATCCAAGTCTAACCTAATCTGCCTTTAATTTTATTTATTTATTTGTTTTTTTATTATTACGGTATTTGGACTTTTCTTTTCGATTAGTTATTCCTTTTATCTATTAGTTGTTCCTTCAATTCTTGTCTTCACATTTTGTTATGTGTTATGTTTTTGGCGTGTTTCCTTCATACATTGAGGATAATGTGTTGTTCAAATATGGGGAGGGATTCTGTGTTTTTTGTTGTATTTGATTTTGCATGTCATATGATAGTATTAGGTTGCATATTAGGTTACATTATGTGAAATGAGTGAATGTGTCAATGGCTTAGATTGAGTAAAAAAATTTTAATTTTAGACATAACCTATTAGGTTGTGAATGATCATTAGCCTACAAAATTAGTAAATTAGGGGCCTTTGGATAAATATACAACCTAGTTAGGACATAGTGTAAATTTAACACCCTCTGGGTTATCACATTTATTCATAATTTGAGGCCTTTTAGCTTAAGTAGCTTGACTATTTTTTTTTCATGTAAATGAAAATCGAAAACCAACAAGGTAGGTAATAAAAAATGCATTTAATAACTATTTAATAAATCGCTATTCCGCTAGCCTTCGGGTTATTAATAGGGCTAGTAGCCAATTGATAACATGATATAGTTGAGTAACTGGATTAACAAATGTGTCTTCGCTTAAAAAGGCTATAATGACATTTTAACCAAGCTATTAATAAATGACTTAGTCGAGTAGCCGGATCGACATTCATTACAAATGTTTACCTCTAAGTAAAAGGCTATGTCCCAGGAAAATTTAAAAAGTGTTTCAATTAAAACCCAACGGACTTGTAATAAGCATCAATTTTCATGGAATTATACTTAGGAATACTTACAAAATCTAAGGGACCAAAAAATTATTAATGTATGTGTACAATTGAAAAGGGTAATTAAGTTAACATCAAGGTCTTGATTTAGTTGTATATTTAGCTTAAAGCCCTAACAACCTATTTTGCTTGATAATAATTTGCCATAATTTGAATAATTGTGTCCAAGGTTAAATTTGTTACAAATTTAGTGTTAAACTGAGTGTTGAGTATGCATTTAGGGTTTCAATTGGGTTATTTTATGTATTTAAGTGTTTTTATCGATTAGTTGGAATTCTTGAGCTTAAATTGTATATTTTTTAGGTATCTTGATGTGTGTGCTAGTGTTGCAAGGCAAATAGGGCTTAACGATGAAGATTTAAAGAGTATCGGGCTACAGGACATAGGCCACGATCGTGTGCATAGGCCACGATCATGACAGAGAAGGAAGAGCAAAAAGCAATCAGGCCACAATCATGCACATTAGGCCACGATCGTGATAGAGAACATCAAGACAGGCCACCATCGTGCACTTCAAGCCATGCTCATGACAGAAAGGGTAAAATGTTGGCCACAATCGTGATATGCACAACCACGATCATGCCCTACATCGGGCTAAAACAAAAACTCAATTTTTGGGTTATCTTTTGGACCGTTTTGACCCTGATTTTGACCTAGGGTTGCTACAGAATAAATAGAAGAATACCTAGAAACTGCCAAGGGAGATTGAGGAACAAAGAGAGTCAATCAAACAGAGAGTTTCTACAAAGAAATCTGAGAGCGACCTAGAATTTATTTGATCAATGCAATTTATTTGATGGTGTTTATTTCGATTTAATAGTGATTTGATTTCGATTCTTAATAACTTGGAAACAAACTGAGGGTGGGCTAGTGAAAATCATTGATTTAGGCTAACAAGATTTAGGTAAATAAATAGGTAGAGAGTTGAATCAAATCGGTAGAGTTGTGCAACGAGAGATAAAGCATAGACTCCTAGTAGGTTAGTAGATAATTTCAAAACCAATTTAGGTTTTGGATTAATTGCAGATCGAGAGATCATAATTTCCATAATTTGAATTAAGGTTTATCAATTAGGGCTAAGAATTATAACTCGAGAGAGAGTAATTCATCATATGACCATCTAGGCCCGTTAAACCAAAATTTCCATAATTGATAGATTTTCCTTAATTTCAAATTGAATCCCCCTTTCTCTCACTTCGTTATTTCTAGGTTGGTTTTTGGATTATTTGTGGCTTGTTGTTTGGTCATTCTTGTAGCACTTTAATTTCTCAAATTTGATCATCAATTGAGTTATTTTTTGCATTAGCTAAATAATTAGGTATTGCGAACTTAGCTACTTTAGATTTTAGGACCAAGTTCCTTCCTCATAGGATCGACACCTTAGGTACTAAGTGAATAACCTGGGCACTTACGGTAAGTACCAAGGTTACAATTAGTGAAACTTAGCGCGTATACCCTTGAGCAAACAATCAGCCTCAACCATTGAGGAGAATGGACTGGTTAATGAACCTGTCCAAGAACCATTGCAACAACAAGATCAAGTAGAGAAAGAAACTATTGAACATAAGCATCTTAGAAGGTCTACTAGGGACTATCATGCACCAAATATATTTAAGTTAATGGTGCAAGCAGACGAGGATAATCATATTGATGATATCCCACATATTGATGATGACCCTAAGACTTATAAAGAGGCTATGGCAACTCCAGATCGTGAGAAGTGGATTAAGGCCATGGAATCTGAGTTAGAATCTATGAGAATTAACAAAGTATGGACTATGGTAGATCCCTAAAAGGATATAAAACCCATATGATGTAAACCGGTATTTAAGTAAAAGATTGGAGCAATCGGGAAGGTTAAAACCTATAAAGCCCGTCTTGTTGCCAAGGGATATAATCAAAAGGAAGGTATTTATTATTACAAAACTTTTTCCCCTGTGGCAATGCTCAAATCTATTCAGATTCTACTTGCTATAGCTACATATTATCATTATGAGATGTGGAAAATGGATGTGAAAATAACATTTCTTAATGGAGAGCTCAAGGAAGATGTCAATATGACTCAACCTGAAGGTTTAACGTTGCCATTTTCTCCTAACAAAGTATGTAAACTACAAAGATCCATTTATGGATTGAAGTAAGCTTCACGAAGTTGGAATATTCGATTCAATATAACAATCGCAAAGTTCGAGTTTGTTACACACGAAGAAGAGTCACGTGTACAAGAAGGTTAGTGGGAGCATAGTTATTTTCCTAGTCTTGTATATAGATGACATATTGCTAATAGGAAATAATATACCAGCCATATGAAAGATAAAGATTTGACTATTTGAATAGTTCTCCATAAAGGATTTGGGAGAAGCATCTTACATTCTTGGAATCAAGATCTATAGAGATAGATCAAGGTAGTTGCTAGGGCTCTCCCAATCCATGTACATTGATACAGTCTTAAAAAGGTATCACATGGAAAATTCCAAAAAAGGCTATCTACTGATAAGAACTAGAATTTCTCTTAGTAAGGAGGATTGTCCTAAACCCTAGAACAAAGAGAGCACATGAGTAGGGTCTCATATGCCAATGCAGTGGGAGCTATCATGTACACTATGACATGTATAAGGACCAATGTAGCCTACGCGCTAATGCAGTGGGAGCCATCATATGCACCATGACATGTACAAGGCTCGATGTAGCCCACACGCTAGGAATAGGGAGTAGGTATCAAGGTAACTCAGGTGAGGAACATTAGAAAGTAGATAAAACCATCCTTAAGTACTTGAGAAGAATTAAGGACCAATTCCTCATATATGGAGACTGTAAATCAAAGCTAATAGGCTATACTAATGTTAGCATTAGATCAAATAAGGAGGAACAATGAGTTGGAAAAGTTCAAAGAAAGCTACTGTAGTTGATTCAGTTATTGAAGCAGAATACAAAGCTGCATGCGATGCAGCTAAGCAAGCTGTTTGGATGAAAAAGTTCTTAAATGAACTTGGTGGGGTTCCTTCAATAAAAGGAAGCTACTCCTTTATTGTATGACAATACTAGTGCTATTGTACAAGCTAAGGAACCAAGGTCACATCAAATATCCAAACATGTTCTGCGGAAGTTTGATATGATTAGATTGTTGAGCATGAGGACATTCAAATTCAAAATGTTAAAGGAAAGGAGAATGATGCCAAGTCGAGTCTTTAGGGTTTAATCTAAAATTTTTCTTAATCGTAGGATCATCAAATAAGGACTTTAATAATCCAGTTAGATCAATACATATGTAATAGTATCTATTGGATGGATATTAGTAGATCTCATTTACTAAGTTACATATATAGGTGATGCATATGGATATATGATCATTGAACTAACCAAATTGAGAATTCCCAATGATTAATATAACCTATGAACTGTCAAGTGGGATATTCTCATAAGAGAAAAGGTGTGTCTTTCATTTTTGAACATTTAAGAAACGTATAAAAGAAGTGAGCCTCTCTTAGTTATTATTGTAGGTGTAATAAACAGAGAGAAAAAAGTGTTGCTCTCTACTTTTTTATATACAAATGTTTAAGAAAAAAATGTTGCTCTCACTTTTTTGTCTCTTTGTATGAAAGTTTTAAAACAATAACGACCAGAAGAAATATAGGAACAAAGGAGTTTTTTTATTTTGCTTTTGTGTTCTTATCGTTTTAATCAACAAAAGAGAAAGAAACAAATTTGTTTTGTTCCATTCATCTGTAGCCATATTAAGTTTTGAAAGCGGGACATATTTTTTAGTGTGGAGTGCAAGAGACTTCGTATTTTCGAAGTTCATTACCAATTAATCCTCACAATTTTCAAGTATTTTCTTTTACCTATTCTTGTTATTAGTATGAATATTAAACGCAATAGATCTATATAGGATTGCAATTTTTTCTGCTGCATATGCGATCCTTCAATAGCTGCCACTATCTAGTTAATGTCATCCACTAGTACTCTTAGGCCTTACGTTTGTCCTATAATGACTAAATTGTCATCGATAATCTGAATTTTGGTCTGTTGAGGTAGTTGCAGATAAACTAAATAAAAGGGATGTTAAAGTGCATCCTCTTTCTCAGACACATATACAATATATCAAGAAAAGGTTCCTCTTAGTCACCAACTTGATGCTTTCCCTCCTTATGTATAAAAAACGCACCAGAAGCTTGAACACAAACTAGATTATTAGGAAGCTGAATCTTGACACCTTAAATTTTATAGGTTGATAGGTATGGATACTAGCCATCAACTACTAGTAGCTTATGACTCCATGAACTGCTCTATGTAGAAATCAGCATAAAATGTAAAATGGATATAACTAAGACTATGGCCCAAACCTCCCAACATGAACCTGAGGATAGATATGTCCTCCTAGGATGTCTTTATATCGTCCAAGTCAAGTTTACTCACAAACTCCACAATAAGTTCTTGTTAAACTAGATCGTGGATGTTAAACATATTACACCACTTGTTGAACAACGTGATGTCATATAAACCCGCAAGTGGTACTAGTGATGCCTATGCTAGCCTTTATTTCCTCCTTAAGGTGTGTGTCCTTGAAGTAATAGTGCATGATATAAAGTTAATAGATATACATGTTGGGAAACTGGGTCGAGATTCAATCTCGACCATAGTGGAATAATTAAAAAACTTTTTTTCAATGTTTGATTTCTTGAAAACCAAGATCTCTTTAATTCTATCAAATGATTAACACAAATCATAATAAATCAGAAACTTAATTTGTACCTTATTTCGAAACTTGATCTTTATCTTGTTGTATCTCTCGAATCATTCCCAAAACCGATCCGTTTCAACCACCGTAGTTGCACAAGTGTCCAGCCTCTAATGGTATCTATAGAATGAGTAAAGAGAACTCTGTAACTCTCATAGAGAGGGTTAAGCAAGAAGTGATAGCTCCATAGAGCTTAAGCCTATTTATAATAAGCTTTGAACGATTTAGTAATTTAACTGAAATTAATTTCTAATTTCAATTAAACTTTAATTAGAATTACAAATAATTCTAATTAAATGCCAATTATGTCCATATAAGATTCAATATCTCATATTTAATCATAAAGTTTCTCATACTTTACAATTAAGTCCAACTTGATTAAATTAACTTTGCTCTCTTCAACCCATCGTATATGTGAGATCCATTAGGTTTCCAAATATGTTGGCAATGATTATAAATTTTAATTATAATTTATAATTAGAATTAGATAAATTAGAATTCATTTTAATTTATCTTTAATTCTCCAATTAAACAATTTATAATCATAGATAAAGATTGGCATCTAGTAACGCATAATGACCACCCAAATATTTAGGAATGTCAAAGTGGTTTTGACTAACCTTTTTCCTTGCATGATTTTTCTGTATAATTTGGTCTTTTTATCAATCAATGTTCCAGTTAGACATAGAGCATGGAATTAATGTCTACTCTATTTTAAGACCAATCATATTAGTTCTTTTCCATTAGTTATTGATTCAATTAATGATATTTGCAAACTATTTACAAAATATCATTCCACCTTGGCCACGGATTTCACAAATCAATATTAACCGAAAACAATGGAACATTATCCCTAATTACTTTAGGGTGATGAATCCTATCCTGATCACTTAACTACCTCCGTATCGTTAATTTTACATCCAATGACTACTGATCAAATGACCCATGATTAAATAGATCATAAGTGGTATCAAAACATAGCAATCCCTATACAAGATAACTTTGATGAACTCAAATCTAATGATCACTTATACAATTATCACAATGAGAATTCCATAGATATACAAGTAATGTTCCAAATGGATTTCTCATATTGAGACTGTTCAGTGAACTTTTTCTCTAGCAAGCACCCACACCTTTGTTTAAGTATCTCTATACTATAGTCTATAAGATTCAATACTTTCGTCATAAGGAAAAACAAAATGTATGCTAATCTTTTTACGTTCTATTAATTTCCAATCCTAATAGAATAATGACTAGGAACATTTAGGAATAATACATAAATGCAATATGAATCTCATAATTATAATCTCTTTATAATTTCATTCGCAATATACAATTATTTCATGGACTTTATTATATATATCTAAACATGTATAAGATAAAGAATGTCTTTACATAATTTGTTAGTAAACTATAACCAAAGAAATTGGCTATAAGGCATAAACCAATAATCTCCCACTTGCACTAAGCCAATCGTTTAAGTATCTCATACCATATCAGCATATGATGATTATTCTACTACTGGGATACTAGCTTAATGAGAGAATTCTATAAGATTCACTATAGTGAGCACTTGATTAAATCGTACAACTCCCATCTTAATTATCGTCATAATTAAGAAATTTTGCCTAAGCACATTCTTGGATCTTTGATGAGACATTAGCTCCTTATGCATGTCCAATAGCTCTAATGTTCGACATTACATTACTTTATTTATCAATGCAAAGAAACTCTATTAAGTTCACTAAAGAACTTGTTGATCCAATTAATCATTTCCACTAAATGAAAAAAGTATTGTGGCTTAACCTTTAATTGTAGTCCATAGTTATGCTTTTAGCAAACTAAATTAAGTGGAACAATTCCAACTAGGTATTATACCTTTCAGCTCTACTCCCTGTAACCCTTTGCATTTTGCTATCATGATGTTTTCAATCAAAATGAGAGAAAGAATAAAAAAAATATAGAAACATTTTCTCATTTTCTATTGCTTCTAGGATTATTTAATCATGAGTAGAGAATGAGTTGACTAGAGAATTTCATGGAAACTTAGCATGAATTTTTACTCCCGTGACTAATCGATATGCATTATCTTTAGAAGAGGAACGACTGGTAGTTGATAAAGCTGGTGAGATTTTGAGCCTTATTAAACTGAAATATCCATATCTGTCTCTTTGTTGTTTGATGATATGTGACCGTCATTGTAACACCCCCTTACCGCAGGGTACACACTGGGACGCTCGGAGGTCATTCCGATACATATCCTACAATAAGGGTGAGCTACTATCGATCACTACAATAACTTCACATGGCATCATATTCCTATTCATTATAAAGCATCATATGGAAAATCAGAGTATTTTAAAACCCAACATTTTCCTCATTTCATTTCATAACTCGAAAGTCTACAATGTATTTTTCAACATTTACTAAATGTACGTCATTAAACCTAGTACAAAAGCACTACATGAATGAGGAAATATACAAGTCTATCTAATCTGTCTAAAAATCCCAGCTGACCGACCTTTGAGCCATGACTTCTTTTGCCAAAACACAATCTACATGGTTGGTAGAGCCTCTTAGTAGCTAAAGTCGTCTCTCGGTCCTAAAAAGACAACGTTGCAATTTTGGTTAGTTTTGCGAACTCAATAAGGTAGCCATCATCGATGGTTCACTTAATTCATGCATCACATCAATTTACATAATATATAATCAAATTGGATCATATACACCGAATAAATCATGTCACATTGAACATTTAACACTTTATAATCATTCATATCATGTATCAGCAATGCACATGAGACTCGCTTTTTTTCTTATTGTTATGACCGAGTGTCTATCACAGAATTATACAAATATTGGCCCTTATGGCTCAATCAGATAGAATCACGGAGCATAACTCTACGTGCCAAATCAAAAAAATCACAGAGCAAAGCTCTACGTGGAAGCGCCTCATACTGGCAACTCATGTCACAATGCCTTTATCTGAGCATGCATTTTATGAAATGCAACAATTTCTGAATCTCTCATATATCACAATCTTTTATGAATGTTCAGACGAAATTTCAGAGTCATCGGGCCTAGGTCCAGCATTCAACTTTCGTTGAGAATCAAATAACAATTTCATATCAAATGCACATTTATTTCATCTCATTCACATACAAATAGCACTTCAATATCACAATCCAATATCATAGTCATTGGACCTCCTTATCCAAAATCAACATTCAAGCCACATTCATTCAGTTATTTCAACAGAATTTCAACAACCAAAAATTAGTGAGACCGTCAAGGTTACTCACAAGTTACTCCCGAAGCTAATGCCTGGAAGTGCTGGCAACGTCTGGAAGTTGACGTTCCAACTATTCCTCTATAACAAAATAATACACACATATATTACAACCTGTACAATTATGCATCTTCAATAATTCACATATATGGAATGAATTATTTACAATGCATGTTCATGACTATCCCAGGTATCCTTCCATCTAGGTTATCACAACCATAGTCAAATATCAAATCTCACTTAACTAGCATTGTTTGTAGGGTTTATACCTCAACATCCCATTTGAATCCATTTCCATAATCTAATGAGCCATTTCAGATTTCTCTCCAAACTCTGACTTTCGAGTC
>JAOSBN010000003.1:10080970-10142897 GCA_027563595.1 Erythroxylum suave
ATTGGGGGAGTTGTGATATTGAAGTGCTACTTGAATGTGAATTGGATGAACTATGTGTATTTAATGTGATGGAAAAACATGTTTTGAGTGTGTATTATATGATTGATAAGTGCCAGACCACGGTCCGATAACAAATGTCTTTTGAATGTGCATTATATATGTATGAGAAATGTTTCGCAACTCTACTATTGAATGCCGGACTACGGTCTGATGACATGTGAAAGTGAGTGAATGGGATTGATGCATTTTATTGCATAAGTGTATAAAATAAAATGGCTGTTGAGACCAGAGTAGCCATCGATCAGAGCTTAAAGCTCAACAAGTGAAAATGAGCCTCGAGCTCAAAAGTGAATTAGAGCCTCAGACTCAACGTTTAATGAGCCCTGTATCACCCAAGTGGATAAGAGACAGTTATTAATGAGCCCTACATGGGACAGTTTAGGCACTCGGTCACAACAAAATAACAAATAAAAAGTGAGTCTCATGTGCATTACATATGCATAAGATGAATGATTAAGTATATCAAATGTGAATAATGTGAATGTGAAATAATATGAATGTGAAATAATGTGAAATGTGAAATAATGTGAGATGTGCGAATTATGTGTTATGTGACTGGATGAGCCATCGATGATGGTCACTCATTGAGTTCGTAAAACTTACCTAAAATTTGCAATTATTTTTCAGGACTCAGAAGAATACCATGTTAGGCAGCGGGAGTATATATATTGCATGTGAGTGAAAGAAGAGGTTGGGATCAGTTCGCGTCTGCATTGTGTCCCTTTGTTTTTGTACTAAATTGTAATTTCTGCAAATTATTGTATTTTGTGTATTTGGGTTTTGCAAAAGAGCTTGATCAGAGTGTAATATGTTTTATTTTTGGAATGGGCTAATCGACATTTTGTCTTGTAAGTGAAAATGTTTCTAAATAAAAATGGGCCCAAATTTGTGATTATTAAAAAAATACTTATTCCGACTTTTGATTGTTTTAGTGCTCTAGCACACCACCCTTGAGAGGTACGGACTCGGATATCACCATCAATTTTAGGTTCGGATCTTGCAGGAGTGAGGTGTTACATCAAGTGTGCTGGAATATGTTAGATGGACTATTTCCACTGAGTAGGCATATATATTTTAGCCAAATCTTAATTTGTAGATATCCAAATGGGATTATTTTTAATTTGTCTTAAACTAGAGACATAGGCCTACAATTTTCATGAAGGAGTCAAATTTGAATTCTATTTCTAAGGGTTCCTAAATTTGGCTTGAATTTGAGTACTGGGTGTTGTCATTGTTTGAGAATAACCTTTAGTATTTTAGGCATAACATGCTCTGTGGATGTCGGATTAAGGTCATTTAAGTATACTTGTGAGGAGGACACTGAGTTCTACAATTTCCATGAAAACTCTGAGGAGAGATTTTGTAGTTTAAAATATCAATTTTCACATTTCTGTAAGTGTCCTGTGAATGTCCGCCCAACAGACATAATCTCCCTCCAAATGAACATAAGCAGAGCTGGCAAGCCGGAAAACCAGAGAATGTCCACCAGCGGACATGAAGTCCACCCAACAGACATTCACTAGCCATTTGGACCAAAATTTTCTCCGAAAAACCGTATATGTAGGTATAGGTCCACCCTAAAAACATAAGGTCCGCCTAACGGACATAGATACGATGAAATTGTGAGAATGACAATTTGAAATGAATGAAAGTGATCTTATGAATGCTAATGAAATTTAAGTGAGAATGATGTGTATTAAGTAAAGGTGAATGGGAATTGAATACTTTGTGATCTTATAACCCTAGAAAAAGAATTGGAAAGCATTTATGTGATGGACATATGATCGATGACATTAAATTAACTAAGTTCTTTAATCTATGAACCCAAGCATAAGCTCGGCATGCATAAATGATATTATTAATGATAAAGTGATGTGATTAGGGATAAATTCCCAGAATAGTGAATTGAACATGCATTGAACATGATACATATACATGTGTATGGTTGAACAATGATATGATTGATCAACTTAGTAATATGTGGATTATGTGTATTGTATGATATAGAAGCACAAGTTGACCGACAACATCCAAACCTTGTCGGACCATCAAGGCAATAACTCACCTAAAATATACTGTGAGTCAACCTAGATGTGTAAACTCAATTATATGTATGTTTTGTATGACTTATATGTGTAGTGAATTAACCTAGATGTTTCCTCACTATGATTGAATTATTTTGATTATTGTTGATTATTATATTATTACTGGTTTGATTGCGATAATTCCAGACATCAATTGTCCGAGGAGACCATTATTCGGGACTGTATTGGAAGTGCTCATTGTATGTGAATTTGACTGACTAAGTATTATTTGACATTATTGATAAGTTTCGGACCAAGGTTTGATGACAAATGTAAGTGCAAATGTGTATGGAATAAGTGATACTAAACTAAATGTTGAATGTCGAATTCTTATTCGATGTTTGTGATAAATGACTATGCATACTGAATAAGTGATTGATAGCACATGATATGAATTGATGCATTTGATGACAATGATGTGCACGATCAGATAAAGGAGTTGTGACCAGAGTGGCTAGCCTGAAATAAACCCAGTATCCACAAGGGACATGGGTTAGTACCTGAAAAGAAAAAGCCCAGTATCTACAAGGGATATGGGTCCAAAACTTGAAATAAACTCGGTATCCACAAGGGATATGGGTCAGTACCTGAAATAAGCCGGTATCTACAAGGGATATGGGTCAATCAATAGGCACTCGATCACAACAAAATAAAACTGAAAGTGAAGTCTCATGTACATTGCATATATATATATATATATATCTTTACATGTATTATATGAATAATTGCAAAGAATGACTGAATTGTGTGAATACAATGATATGCTATATTTGTGTATATGTGAAGGATATGAATGAGAGAAAAATGAATGATTAGATTATCCTGAAATGACTATATGAAATGCTTGTGTTCATAATGGATTTGTTGGAATATTATGTATATTACGATCAGGTACTAAATTCTGAGTGATGTGATATATGGGATTTGATTATATATGATGCGAGATACTAATTGAACTGTGTTATATACTTGCGATATTTATGTCTGTTTTGAGTGAGCACATCGATAATGGTCCACTTATTGAGTTCGCAAACTCATCAAAATTGCAACATTCTTTTCAGGTTCAGGAGAAATCTAGCTAGCCTAGCTAAAATAACTTCTGCACTTGGATATGAGTCAGTGTCGGGATCAGTTATACCTGTAAATGTCTTAATTATATCGTATCAAAAATTATATCTTTCAACTATGGTATATTGTACATGCGAATTTTGGAAATGTAATAACATTTGAAACTGTATATGCTTGTGAATAAAAATGGAACAATATGATTATTGGAATGTTTTATGTCATGTACGATGAATTAAAATGTAAAATAAATTGATTTAATTGTCTTAACGTGCCATTTTCATAGAGTAGGTCTACGAATATCCTTCGGTATGTCAGGTATATACTTTATGGGAGTGGTATGTTACAATATGAGTAACCCATGAAAGGCACCGATGAATGGAGTTGAAACACAGGATCATTATCTAAGATATCCTTAAGCACCTCAAGTCAAAGGATACTTGCACCATTGCTATGATGAGACTATCATTGACGCTGGAATAGAATATCCATATGATTGTCTCATAGTAGGTTAATCCAATGTATGTACTACCTTTAGTAAGCATCCACATGTTAATTCTAGACAACTCATGTCTACAGCCTATGAGATCTACTGCTTGATCTAATCAAGGAGTATAACATGCGCTAGTCTATTTGGATTAATGATATCCCATCTCATTAATCCTATAATTAAGGAAAATTTAGATACTAACATAATTACACATGATAGAAATCTTATTATCATGATCTCATAATGATTTTCTCCATGCTATGTTTTGTATCAAAGACTTCATTAAATCAATTTAAGATCAACATCAAATCCATAAACGTATGAACATCGAAATAATGAAAAATGTCTTTATTAATCATAAAATGATTTGTACAATAAGTTCTAAAGGTGATTGCCTTTAGAGTACTTCTCTAACAATACCTTGATAATCTCAAGTCTAAGGATTAATTATACAACCATCACTATGAGAAAATCCACAAACACATAAGTAATTTTCCATTTGGGATTCTCATAGTCAAGTCAATTTAATAACTTATTCTCTAATAATTACCCACACATTAGTTTAAGTATCTCCATACTTTAATTTATAATATTAATTACTTTCTTTATAATAAAGAAATATAATGTGTGCTAGTTTTACCGTTTCAGCAATATCCCGTATCGATGAAACTACAGAACATTTAGGAATAATACATAAATGTAAATTGAATCCTGCAATTATGATCTCATCATAATTTTAATTACACATTAATTGTTTCAAGGATTTTATCTTTAGTATTAAAACATCAAATTTAATTAATACGTAAAGATAAAGAATGCCTTTATTAATAAATTTGTCACTAAACTATAACCAAAGAGATTGACTATAGGGTATAAACCAACAAAATCAAGTGTTTGCCTACCTTTCCTAATTTTGCCTTATGATAGCTATTTACGTACATTCTTATAAATGCAATAATTACGGGATGATATGAGCAATTAGTCTGTTTATGATTGCTTAAATTAAGGATCCACTAGGACCACTACAGACACAAAAAGAAAGGATTATCATCATTAAGATGAAACAATTATATCTAATAGTTATTGAGATTATATAGATTCTTAAACAACAAAATTGGAAAATTTAGATGCCATTGGCAAGCAACAGGACATTACAATGGCAGACCAACTTCTAAATAACCCTATAACACTTTTAGATGTTGATTAGTAATTCACTTCATGTTCATTAAAGATCCAAGGAGTTCCTCTATTTAGTTACTTCATTATGTATAACAAAGATAGTCTGGTTGTCAAGCTCTTGCATTCTAATTACAAATGGTCTGACTTTTGTCATCTCTTCTATTATATGCAATACAAGTTCACCGCACCAATGCTAAAACCACACTCAGGGCAATCTCCCAATTCGAGTCACAGTAAACATTTATTTGGAACTAAAAATTGAGATAAATCTTACACCATAATCATATTATACCCTTTAACTGGTTGATGAATTATATTTTTCTTAAAAGACATGCAACCTTCACCGTTTATCTTATGATAAGTAAATTTTGTCCCTTACATACTAATTACTACTTTTTGATACCTATGAATCTTTACATTGGTTTAATTGAAAATATTTACCTTACTAATGTGCTTGAATCTATTTCCTTTTTTATATTTAAGACCAATCTTGGAACAATCTAATAAACTCCACTTCTACATTTTCTTTGTGCCATATTTATTTGTTTGGTTGTTTTAGAAATAAACAATAAGAACCAATGTTTTAAAAATCATATCAGAAGTTGAACCGATAAATCAAGAGGTCTAAAGTCTAAAAGATTTAACCAATGTTAGATCATCATAAAATCGACTAAAGATTAAGAAATTTGAAATATGATTAAAAGAGATTATTCTTACTTATTGAAGGATTTAAAGTTTAATTAAAAAAGATATTGTTAATGAAAATTAATTAATTAATTTTGATTTATAAGAACTTATTAATTTACTAAAATTGATCGATTTTTAACAACAAGAGTTGTTAAAGTAAATCAAACCAGAAAGTTAAAAACTAAACTGAAAAGTTTGAACGATTGAACCGGCTGAACGAATTTTTTAATCATGATAAGAACTATTTGATTCTTATTTTAAAATAAAATTATAATTAAAATGATATTATTCAGATCATTAATTTCTATAAATGACTAAAATTAGCTATATGACATTTGCATCCAATTTTTTTATGATGATAATAAACTTATAAAAATATTTAATAGTTTGAAAGGTACATATTTAATAATTTACATAATAATTTTATCATTTTAAATTAAATAACAAATTCAACTATAATGAATGTGAACATAAATTTATATCTTTGTTGCAATTAATAAAAGGGGAATTATTTCTGGCAACTCCAACAGTCTAGGGACTTCTCATGGATTTTTAATCCTATGCTTAGCTTACGTGACATGATTGATCCCTATGTCAAACATAGGTAGCATGATAGAGAGGATATTTGGCTATAGTATGATAATTTGACCAACTATAGTCCTTTTATCCAACGAATTGAGTTTTTTGGAATTAGAAACCGAGTCCTTGCTTATAATAGAGTGTCTATGCTTCTTCATAATGGTGAATGGGTTGGTAATTTTAGAGGATTTCGTTTAATGGCCGATTACTAGTTTAATTTTGTTGTAGATAATATGAATCTTTGTAACAATTTTTGTAATAGCTAAGGTAATTTAATATTTCTTTAACTTTGGAAAAACAAAAGGAATTAAACACTAAAATATGTCATTATTAAGTGACGTTCCTTCAAAAAAAAAACAAAAGGCGGGATCAATGGCAGTAGCAGTGAGCGATCAACTAGAGATAGGGCAGTGGAACATCTTCTTCTCTCGCTTCGTCCTCCGTCCTCTTCTCACCTCCAACTGTCCCTCTCTCATTCCCAACACCCGCGCTCGTAACCGCCGTAGCCGTGGCACTTGGCTCTCCTCCGTCACTCCCGCCGCCTCTCTTCACCTCTTCGACTGCCCTTCCCCCTCCGGTTGTGTTCTCTCCGTCTGTTTCCAGGGAAATATCCTTGTGAGTAGAGTAGAGTAGCTCGAAGCTTCTAGAATGTTCCTGAAAATTAACGATTTTATCAATTCCAGTTTTACTTGTGCACTCTAGAAGCTTGATTTTGTTAAATTTGGACTCATCGTTCGACTAACTTTAAATTGGGTCCTATTGCTCATGAGGACTAACATTTTAATGCGTTTTGGTTTCTTGTGAGCTTCTGACTCTGTTGCTTGGGATTTGCAGGAAGAGCACTATGTTTCGAAACTGAATTTCTCATGGCCTCAGGTCTCATGCACCGCTGGGTATCCCCCCAGGAGTATCAGAACAGTGTTTGTAAGCTACAAAGATTCTGTCGGCGAGGTATGATGTTTCTCTGGACTTTATAGGATAGGAACTGGATTATGCATGAAATTACTAATTTTATCTGATACTACTCTAATTTTGTTTCATAAGCTGCTTCCGAAATACTCTGATGATTTGTTATTGTTATTGTGACAAATGGTTGAAGATCAATATCTGAGTGATTCCGTTGTTTCATATTCTCAAATTTAATTTTGTATGTAGCCAGCTAAACTTTCGTTCTCTCTTACATGCAGATCCAGAAGTTTGCCTTGCGATTTTCAAAGACTTCTGAAGCAGAAGAATTCATAAATGCTCTTAAGGTCAGTGCTGGTTTTATGCTAATACTGGCTATAATACACACGATCTCTAAAACAAAGTGATGCAGGTCATGGCCAGCCTTTCTTCTAGTAAGGATGATGTTTTTGCTTTTTTTATGGTAACCTTTTCAGCACATCTTGAACTATCCAGCTGAAAGCAAACCTCCAAATAGCGACATTCAATCTGAAATTTCTGTAGCATCTGACTTCTTATGCCACAGTGGAACCTCATATAGGTGAGGAGGAAATATCTATTGCGTTACTTTACATGATTCATAAGCTTTGTTTTACGTATTGTCAGAGAAGTGTGGTGAATTAAATATTTCAGTTACTGGTGCCATGCTGCAGAAATGAAGAAGATGTGAGCAATACGACACCACTTCGTGTTTGTTCTCCTGAAGTTCAATTAAGCTTGAACTACGAAGTAGAGCAAAAGATGTACACAGAGAAAACAGAAATGAATAGCATGGATGAGTGTTATTTGCCAGCCTTGCCTCCTAGCTTTGCGTCATATCTAAGCGACTGCTGCTCTGAGATCAAGCAAGGTAGATAGGTTGCTTCAAGATTGGAATGAATATTCTGTCTCATACACCTTGTTACTTTTCTCACGCGAATTTTTACACCTACAGCTGAGCCCAGTTCATCGGAGAACATGCATCTCAAATCTCAAATTGTGGTATACATTTGAATTTCATCATATGCTTATAACATGTTTTTGAGTAAGATATTTTGAACCTTATGCACTCTTAATATTCCTGTTTTCTTGCAGAGGTACATGGATGATACCTCCTTCCAAGGTATCTAACTTTAACGAATTCCAATATTTTCGTCACACTGGTCTACTTTCCAAGATTTGTAGTGGTGCATTTGTTGTTTGTTCATGCTATTTAAATGAAGAGCGGGTAATTTGTGAATGCATGCAGTTCCTTTATGCAGAATTCTTTTCGATTTCTTTTGACCCGGTTTAATCTTGCATGTAGCTGTATGCTTGTTTTAGATATTCATATTATTCAATTATTAAACTGGAAAATGATCATTGCACAAAAAGTACTGATATACTAAACACTGATCAGTGCTATTTCTCCAGAGGCATTTGCTTCAGCTTTTTGCTAATTACTTTCTACAATGTGCTTGCCAGAGATGCTGCTTAAAGTGGAGAAAGTCATCTGTGAAATTGAAGGAGACATTATGCCATGATCTTTTGTTCAGCAACAGGGCAATCATTAGCCGCATATATCCAAGTCCTTATTAAGCCTTGCTCCTAGATCTTTTCAAATTTTTTGAGGTGATAAATTGCATGGGACAAGTTCCAAAGCTAGATGCATAGCCAAAGGGAGAGGCCGAAAGACGAATATCCAAATGAGTTGTTTTCCATACACACTGATCTGTCCCTGCATTGTCCATCACTTCTTGTATGCTTAGTTATATCTTCTGCCGAATCAGAGACAGCGAACTAGATATCAGATAAAGCCAAAGTTGCTTTAAAATAGCCTCCCCTTAAAAGCCAGTATGGTCACATCCTATCACTATTAATTAATGATACAACTAAAATCTCAGTATCTGACGACCTACACATGCTAATTGGGAGAAAGAGCCAAAAAGAGCTAAAACACGTATTGGTCAACAGTAGCTAGCGAGACAATTGGATGCTCGACTGCAAATGATGGGCAAAGCAAAGCTTGCTGTAAATTTGTGTATACGTGAATCATGAAATACACCGAGAAATTGGTATAGATTGCAGAAAGCAAAGTTCATACTGTGCTGTTTTAGTGTGACATGGGATATAAAATCTAGGAGGCTCAGTTAAGGGATGGTCCACCTAATCCTATTTTAACTAGAAGCGCCGAAGCACATTCTTACTATATAGATAAGGACAGTGTCTAAATTAGTAGTGAAAATGTATCATTATTATATATATATACACACACACACTGACTCACACATTCTTAAAGTTTTCTTTAGGTTAATTAATAGGCAAATGGGACATATGTTTTTTTACATATCAAAATTATTGCCCTAATAGATTGCTTTAGTATGTTCTGTGAGATATGGAAGATGGAGAATAAAAAAATATTCTGCAGATTATTTTTTCAAAGGGACTTTTCATAATCGATCTTGTTTAACGATTAGGAAAAGTTGTTTTCTCCGTTGTTGAAAAGTCCATAAAGAAGTTGACCACCCCTTTTTATTGGGATGCTTTAACATAGCGTTGTCAATCCTGGTTTGGTTATTTGTCAGTCATAAAATTGAAACTTTAGTTTATACCATTAGAAAAGGAAATTTTGAAATTAGTGGTGGCCATATTTTTCTAATAATCAATATAATAGGTTGGAGCTCAACAAACTTACGATTTTTACTTTTCGTGCTTTTAGTGGTCAAGACCAGAGCCCTTTGGGCTGCCATGTGAATGACATTGAAGCCATCAAGTAAAGAACTGGAGTCCATCAAATGAGAAGAGACGCAGGATAATAAATTGTTAAACCATTAAAGCGGCCGGCTTCTGCGTTTTCTTGACATCATTGCTATTAAAATAATTAGTGCCTGAAAGTAGGAATCATCGTCCGTCCTTGGAGTAGGACACGAGCTAAACAATTTTTTCATTTGAAGGGTCTCACAGTCCAGGACTACTATTAAACCAAAGAAATTCCAAAAAAGGGAACAATATTACCATACCGTTCGTCATGTTCCAGCAAATACTGAATTATGAATCATAGAGCAGAAGTTTAGTACGAAAAATTGAGTTTCTTTAATTTAGTAATAATTATGAATAGTTATTACGACTAAACTAAACTGAACTCTAGTCTAGAATGGAGCGCTCACTGTATTGTTTTAAAATTACAAATTAAACGCCAGTTGGCGTATTTTGATTGATCTGTAGCACCTCTAAAGTTCCTGCCAGGTAGTGGTAGTTTCCGTAAAGAGGTGAAAGTGCATTATAAGTTGCAATTTGATCCAGGCAGAGACAAATTTCTAATACCTTAACTCCATAAAAATATGCGCCCAACAGTAAAATGTAACATCGCTAAGTCTGCGGACAGCTTGCAAGAATCGTCCGGACGTCGTTTATCGGATAGGATGTGTATAATTAAGAAAAATAAAATCCCTCTCTCTTGTCTCTCCCGTAGAAATTGGAAGAGAAAAAAAGATGAGGTTCCAGCGGCTAATGTCTATATGGGACACATCACAGGTGTAGTCAAAATTCAGAAGCTAACGAAACATGTAGTGACAGAGAACAAATATATCGTTTTTAGCTCCACCATTTTCATCATTTACATGCCTTCCTTTCTGTTGTAGCAGAAAACTTTATCTACCTTAACTATGGCTTCTCATACTATCCTTCAGAGTCTCTTTACTATATTAGCAGCTTTGCTAGTCAGACTTGTTGCTTCGGACCAGTTAATGGCAAAAGGTATTATCCCCTTCAATTGCTTTCCACAGATAAAAACCTGTGAAGCATCACTATACCATATCAATCGAGGTCTTCAGGTAGAAGAACTTGCTTCACTATACTCTGTCAACTCGACTCAGATCAAACCGATATCACGCTCAAACAAGCAAGACTACCTCATAACAGTACCTTGTTCTTGCAACACTATCAATGGCACCACAGCATACTTCTACACTACACCTTACACAGTGAAACTAGGCGACACTTTCTTCAATGTTTCATCTCAGATTTATAGTGGCCAAGCTTGGCAGGTCGGAGATGAAGAAAGGTTGTTTATGACAGGAGATGCAGTGTCTATGAACCTGTTATGTGGGTGCTTACAAAGTGAATCCCAACTTGTAATAACATACACTGTTCAGGATCGAGACACAATTTCAGATATCGCTAGCTTACTATCGTCGACTACGAATGAAATTTTGAGCATGAACAGTATTGTAGCACAAAACCCTCGTTTCATAGACGTTGGCTGGGTGCTATTTGTGCCCACTAAGAAAGATGCTAGTCCTGCAGCTCCTGTCCCGACGAAAGGTGACTGGTTCTTTTCTTGTACTTCTAATGGCTTTTATTAGAACTACACATGATTCATTCCTGAGTTTTAATCAATAATTCTAATTCTTTGATTCAATGGCTCTTCAACAATTCATACATTGAAGCACAACTTAGGCTAGGAATTCTCCAAGATTTTCCAGATCTTTAATCTCAGTCCTCAGGAATAGAATAGCGCCTCGTATATATGAGGAATTTATAGAAATACGAGTGTCAGGAATCAGCTAAGCTAAAACTGAACTACCAAGTGTCAGGTAATTTAGGCATTTTCACGTTGAGTTTATGATAACTTTGCAAAAAAATGAAAGTTTTATTCAGTTTATTGAGCAAACTTGTTTCTTTTGTTCATTTTTTTCTGCACCATCTGATAGTTGTATAGAACTTAATCACAGAATCAATCATCCCATTTCATTTCAATCGTGTCAACTGGTTCATGAGTGTCTACTTCTCCATTAGCAGTAACATGGGGAAGGGAAAATACATGGAAAAGCAAACCTATATAACAGAAATCTATTGTTTGAAGCAGCTTAGTAAATTGTCTATGATATGTAATAAATTTATTTCCTTTTTTTTTCAGAGCCAAGACGAAGAAGAAGAAGGCAGACATGGCCTGCAATTGTTGGAGTGCTGTCAATCCTGATAGTAATGCTTATAATCGCAGTGGTAATAATCCTTTTAAGGAGAAAGAAGTCACGAAACAGTGGAGAAGATCCAAAGACAGTATCTAAAAACATTACTATCACCCCAGCATCTTCACTGAGAAATCTGTACAAAGAAAACATGCAAGGTCAGATGAACTATTTCAAAGGTTCTGAAGAATTTTCATAGTTGCTTTTACTGCAAAATTATGACGTTTTACTTTCTCCAACCAGCTGAAGCCCATTTCCCAGGACAAAGTGTCCGCACAAACTAATGAAATTTTGTTGCATCTTAATAGATCTTACAAAAATCATTGTCCAGAACCTTAGGTATAAATGCTTTGTTTCAATTTTACTGATAAGCTGTATATGATATACCATACAGCAAACAAATATTTTCCAAATTTAAAACTGTGCTTTTCATTAGTCAGGGGGAAAAATCCTGAGGCATAATTTTTCTTCCGCATAAGGAGAGGTTTGACAGTAAGTTACTTTATGCAGATGTATCAATTTTTGAGTCAGAAAGACCGATAATATTCAGCGTTGAAGAAATTGAAGCGGCTACCAGTAACTTTGCAGCAACTAAGAAAATTGGAGAGGGTGGATATGGGACTGTGTTCTACGGAAAATTGTCAGGACAGGTATAGACTTGATTTATTGTTTCTTGGTCATGCTAATACCTGAACTATCAGCAGGCTAATGGTTCCAAATGTTGCATTCGCTGCAACTTTTCAGGAGGTAGCAATTAAGAAGATGAAATCTAACAAATCGCACGAGTTCTTTGCGGAGCTCAAGGTCCTATGCAAAGTTCATCACATAAATGTGGTGAGTACTGGTCAACATTCTATCAAATCTATCATTCAACCTGAAACAAAAGGTAATTTCCCAAAAAAAGAACCTGAAACAAATGGTTTGACATATCTATCAAATCATGTTACAGGTGGAACTACTGGGATATGCCAGTGGTGATAACCATTTCTACTTGGTCTATGAATATGTTCAAAATGGATCACTCAGCGATCATCTTCATGACCCATTGATAAAAGGTAGTGGCAACCCTCTTGGTTTCTTAAGAATACTTCTCATACGAACCGTTCCAGTGATCCAATTAATCTCAAACCCATTTCCTGGATTGTTTTTAATGATTGGATATGAATTATCAGGTCACAAGCCCCTTTCCTGGACAGCAAGAACGCAGATTGCATTGGATGCTGCAAAAGGAATTGAATACATTCATGATCACACAAAAGCACGTTACGTGCACCGAGACATAAAGACCAGCAACATTCTGCTCGATGAGACACTAAGAGCCAAGGTAGCTTCAATACCGTTCTTCTTTCTGACCTCATCATACTCTGCTGCATCTAGCCAAGGATCGCCAACATTTTTTGCTTCCTCAAAATTGTAAACAGTTTATTTTCACACTTTATGTTCGTTTTTACAGGTTGCAGATTTTGGAATGGCGAAACTTGTCGAACGAAGCAATGATGATGAGTTGATAGCAACCCGGTTGGTCGGGACACCAGGCTATCTTCCTCCAGAGTAGGTCATTTATGTTTCTGAAACTGCTCCACAAGCAGGATTTCTTTTAACCGGTCATAGCAAGAAGAAATGCAATGTTTCTGACATGCGCATATTTTCTGGATAGATTTGTGAAGGAGCTCCAGGTGACCACCAGAAGCGATGTATTTGCTTTTGGAGTGGTTCTAGCGGAGCTGATAACTGGCCAACGTGCACTAATTCGTGACAGTAGGGAACCCACGAAGATGAAGTCACTAATTACAGTCGTAAGTCAGCTAATATTCCCTGAGAAACAACGTTTCTATATCCACCACCCTTAACTCAGCTTGGAACCTGGCATAACTTGCTGAAAAATACTTGAAAACACCTTGAAATAATATCCTTTGAATCCTTATTCAATTAGACGTGATTCAAACATCTTACAAGTATAATCCCGGTAGATTAATGTTTATCTGGCCTAACTGAACAGTTGATTTTAACATTTATTGCATCAGATTCATAAGGTTTTCGAAGAAGAAGATCGTATGATTGGCTTGGAAGAAATCATCGACGAAAACCTTAAAGGCTGCTACTCCATGGCAGAAGTGTACAAGGTAATTAGCTAATTTAGTCTGATGAATTATTTACAGATATATGTTCTATATTCCAAGAAATAACGAACCCACCAACATCAACATTGTTAATCCTTTTCCTTTTCTTCAAGTTTTCCTAAAGTAATAGAAACTTGCTGCATTGCTATATGATCCATTCCTGAACTTCATGGAACAACTTGTACGACAATGAATAAAACATAACCTTTTTGCAACTGCTTTGATGTTCTGTCCAGTGACAAAGTTGAGTTTTCGTGCAGATGGCAGAAATTGCAGATTGGTGTCTGAGTGAAGATGCAATGCATAGGCCAGAGATGAGAGACATTTTGACACCGTTGTGCCAAATCAAGATATCCTCCATAGAATATGAGGCTTCATCGGTCGGAAGCAACAAGATTTTCAGTGGCGTATTAGATGGAAGATAAGAGAGATCGTATTGATCCATTTCAAGGCCAGGCCTTTCAATAGATGAAGTAAAATTTTTATTATACAATTCAACGTTTAAAATGCGCATCTTTTAGTTTATTTATAAATAAAGGTGTCTTTTTAGATTACTTAAAATTAACAATAATTTATCTTGATAAATATGAATTAAAAATATTTTATTTAATCTTTAAATTTCTTTTTTTTTTAATAAATTTTGATGTTATAAATTATAAATAGAAATATTAAGCTTTTTACCTTAACGAAAAGTGATGAGTGCATTTTGTTTTTATTGTTTCCTTCAAGCAATCATGAAGGAGACGCCGAGGGTCCAGTGAATCCACGGGCACCTGAACTAGGGAAAAAAAGATGGAAACTATGGAGAAGAGATGCGGCAAAACTTATTAAATGTTTTAGGGATTTGCAAAATTTAGGTATTTGGTTTAATTAAGCTTTTTCATATAATTAAAATTATAATTAATTAATATAACTATTGTTATAGAATCATTAAATTAATTAAAAATAAAAAATTTTAATTTTAATTTTAAAATAAATCCCGTGAATTTTATTATATCATATGCCGTATGAATAATAGTAAAAAAATTAAAAATGTTACGTGAATTTCACTATATTAATAATAGTGAAAATATTTAAAATGTCATATGTATAAAATTATAAATTTTTTTTTATTTAATCAAAGGAGATTTTAAATATTATGAAAATATTAAATTGACTTTATAATATTAGAATTTAAATTGTATTTCGATGAAACTATAAAAAATCAAAAATCAAAATACATTAAATATAATTCAATAAGTTTAACACCACTGTTCACTTAAGTATGATATAATTAGTCATTCAATATATAATTTACTGCTATTAAAATGAAAATATAAAATGAACATATCAGAACCTTTTAATTTATAAATTTTATAAATTAAAATTAATATATTTTAAATTTATAAAAATATATAAATTTTAATATTTTTATAAAAATGTTAAATTTTAATTTAGACGTTTCGATGCTGGTTGTTATGTTTTTTGTTGTCCATTTGCAGGTCCTCATTTCTTTTCTCTTCTCTATGAACGAACGAAGCGTTCTCAATCTCTCAGGATCCCTTCAAAACATTTCTGCTCAGTGATTACTGAAGAAGCCAACTTTATGGTACACTCGGTCGCGGAAATGCGTGAATTGAGTCGTAGATCATGACCTTCTTTTCTGCCCCAAGTCAATGACCCCGAGTTACATCAGATCTGATCATTGAAGCTATCGAAACCTATAAAGAATAACAGAGAGATAGAGAGGGGGAGAAAGAGTTGTGTAATGGCGGGTGCAGTCTCTGCACTGTTTCTACTAGACATAAAGGGGCGTGTTCTGGTGTGGCGGGACTACCGTGGAGATGTCTCCGCCGTCCAGGCTGAGCGCTTCTTCACCAAGCTTATTGAAAAAGAGGTGAACTTTCTTTTACCCCATTTCTCTCTTAATCTATGGGGTCGCTTAATTTTGCATGAAAATTGGATTTGGTGGATTTTTGCTATATGAATAAATCTGAGTTTCGAATTCGGGTTTTTGGACCTTTTTATTAGATTTAATATCGAGGCATTTTGCTGGTCTTCAGGGTGATCCGCAGTCTCAAGATCCAGTGGTGTATGACAATGGAGTCACTTACATGTTTATACAGCACAGCAATGTTTATCTTATGACTGCTTCGAGACAGAATTGTAATGCAGCGAGTCTTCTTTCATTTCTACACCGCGTGGTTGATGTAAGGTGTTGATTTCTGTTTTTAACTTGTGATCTTTCGCATGATGTTAAAATTGAGGTGATTCTTCTGTTTTTTTGGTATAGGTGTTTAAGCATTATTTTGAAGAATTAGAAGAGGAATCGTTGAGGGATAACTTTGTAGTTGTGGTATGTAAGAAAATTTCGATCTTGGATTTGCCCTTCTTTTGTTTTTCTCGTTTTAGTTAAGGTGGTTTTATTTTTATTTTTATTGACAAAGGAATCAAAATAGATTTTCATAACAATGCTTTCGCAGTACGAGCTACTTGATGAAATGATGGACTTTGGTTACCCGCAATACACTGAAGCAAAAATACTTAGTGAATTCATCAAGACCGATGCATACAGGATGGAAACTACACAGAGGCCTCCGATGGCTGTCACAAATGCAGTCTCCTGGCGAAGTGAAGGAGTACTTTATAAGAAGAATGAGGTATTCTTTTCTTCCTCACCATTTATTGAATTGTTTAAGATTGCCTACAACTTTGCAGAAACATCGTTGTACTTTTTATATTGCAGGTTTTCTTGGATGTGGTGGAGAGTGTTAATATTGTTGTTAACAGCAATGGGCAAGTAGTTAGATCAGATGTTGTCGGCGCATTGAAGATGAGAACTTACTTGAGGTGGGTTGTCTGTTGAAACCAAGAGTTGACAATTTAAGTTAAAGGAAATGCTGATGGTAGTTTTCTTGGAACATTCATGACTTATTTGTTTCTTTTTTCAATTTTTGGACCTAAAAATGGACATTCCATGCTTCCATAGCAGACTTAAATAATCATGAGCTGTAATCCCAAGTTTAGTGTACTATATAATCCTATTAGTTTGCCAGTAGGCTGCCAGATTTCCAGTTATCCAACAGTTTATCAAACTTGTCCTTCAGTTTGCTGGGATGAATCACAATTTCTTCTGTCATATATAATCATGAGCTTAATTAAACATTTTTCTGATGTTGAATGATAGGCTTTTACAAGACTTTTATTTTAGGGTTAATTACACTCGACCTCCCTGTGGTTTGACTTTTTATCATTTCAATTTTCATGTTCTGATAGCTATCATTTACCCCTGCAATATTGTTTAATTATCATACAATTTATTCTTTCATATTCTTTTAGCTGTGGTTGAACTTTTTTTTTATTTCAATTTGTATTGTTTGAAAATTGTCACTTACTGTTTAATTATCATACAATTTCTTCTGTCATATTTTGTTAGTTTTCCGTTAATTCATAAATGCAAAACAACATAGTTTTGGAATTTAAAATTTTCAATACTATGTTGTTGGATAAAAACATATGAAAATTTAACAGAATATTATGGAGGACGTTGTGCGTTGGTTAATTTATAAGGGGTAAGTGATAGTTTTTAGAACATGAAAAATGAAATTTTAAAAAGAAAGAGTCAAACCATATGGTCTCAATGTATTTAACCCTTTTTTTTCTGTGATGAATAGTAGATTTTACCAATTTGCTAACCTTCTAGGATAACTTTGCAGTGGTATGCCTGAATGTAAGCTTGGCTTAAATGATAGAGTGTTATTAGAGGCTCAAGGTCGTGCAACAAAAGGAAAGGCCATTGATTTGGAGGACATCAAATTTCATCAGTATGTTGCTTCTCTGATTTCCTTTCTATCAGTTGTTAGAGCAATCACGAACATGCTAATAGAGACTAAGCAAGATAACTTTCACTCTAAATAGAAAACCAATGATCCTTGTTCTCTAGGTGTGTACGCTTGGCCCGGTTTGAAAATGATCGAACAATATCATTCATTCCACCTGATGGAGCTTTTGATCTAATGACATACAGACTCAGTACCCAGGTTGAACTAGTGGTTTATGTGTTTTACTGCAAAGCAGCACCCATCGAAAGGACATTTCTTTTAATATTTTTCAAGTTGGGATGGTTTTTCAGGTAAAGCCCCTAATTTGGGTGGAAGCTCAAGTTGAAAGGCATTCAAAAACTCGTGTGGAGATGACAGTAAAGGCTAGAAGTCAGTTCAAGGAGCGTAGGTATTGGGTGTATATATAAATGTGTGCATAGTTGATCCTACTTTTCAGAATTCTTGTCTGGCCTGAATTTTATGGGTTTCTAACTTTTTGTGCAGCACTGCTACAAATGTAGAGATTGAGATACCCGTGCCAGCTGATGCTTCCAATCCTAATATTCGGACCTCAATGGGATCTGCTTCATATGCACCTGAAAATGATGCATTAATGTGGAAAATTAAATCCTTCCCTGGTGGGAAGGTATGGGCTTATTTCTTTTTATTTTCTCACAAATTCGGAAATACTTTGAATACTGTTGGTTGTTTCAGAATTTGACGAGAGTAGTGTGCTTTTCCTTCCAGTTACTGCGAATTTGCATTGTTTGATATTATTTGCTACTATTTAGGAGTACATGTTGAGGGCAGAATTCAGTCTTCCCACTATAACTGACGAAGAAGCAGCTCCTGACAGAAAAGCTCCAATACGTGTTAAGTTTGAGATACCGTACTTCACTGTTTCAGGAATACAGGTGTGCCTTAGAACTTAACTGCTTGCTTTGGTGGACGGTTTGCTTGTATGACAAGTTGCAAATCACCATCTCTCTCTCTCTATGTGTGTGTGTGTGTGTGTGTGTGTGTGTGAAATGAGTGCATCTCAAATTCTTTTCTAGGAATAATATTTGCCACGTTTGAGCAGGTTAATGCTATTTCTTCTGTTGCCTTTTGGGTTCTGTAGGTTCGTTACCTGAAGATTATTGAAAAAAGTGGCTACCAGGCTCTTCCATGGGTTAGATACATAACAATGGCTGGCGAGTATGAACTCAGACTCATCTAAGCTGCTCCTTCAATTGGCCATTTGAGGCGGCTGCCTGGTTTAACTAAGAGGATTACAAATATGCCATGTTTTAATTCAATGACATTGAAACTCTGGGGAAGGAAAATATAGTACATAAAAGAAAGGAGTTACGGCAACTTTCATCATGTTGTGTGTTTTGATGAGAAATATATGCACATCCGTCTTTCCCTGTTACATTCCCTTGGCCCAAAATTGTTGTATTATTATCTGAGTAGTCAGCATAATTGGTGGCTACCTAGAAAGTTCGATTCACCCATTTTCTTGTGCGAACTATACATTCATTTGTCGTGATACATTTTTCAGCCCACACATGGTTTGCAGACTGAGCTTGGCAGCATGAGAAATCATTTTGCTGGTTTGATTGATCCTACGTCTTCAATATGATTGTTTTCTAAGGAATTAAAATTGTGGTCTTCTATTATTACGTAAGTAGAGTCTTCATTGATTATAGTTTAGTAAATACAATTTCATGTTCTAGTTCTTTTTTTATTCCAATTAGAAACCTGTGGGCACAATTATGCAAAGAAAATTTTTTATTTTTGGGTTGCTCTACAACATTTCACTCTCCTCCAAGTGAATGTGAATCTGAGATAACCTGGCGTCTCCTATTTCATATTGCAAGTTCTAAGGCAGTATGGACTGAACTGCTTGGGTTTATTTGGACCAGATTTCTCTGAAGTCCTAATTGTGAATGAAGGGGTCACCCCTCACTCGAAGAATAAGGATATGCCCCTACTTAGTTGAATACACGGACATCCCATGCCAAAACTTTCGTTGCCCTCATCCATGCAAAGAGTAGGACAAGTTTAGAGGTTTACCACAACCTAAATCTTTTTCTTTTTAAAGTTGATAAATTCATTGATTCTGTCACTTTAATACACCAGCAAGGACAAAATCGTGTTTTCACAAATGCTTAGATAAGCACCTTGGCAATTAAAGATAATACTTAGGGACGTGTGTGTGATCAAAACACAATGCTAATTCTAAACCAGACGTTTACTTTCTGCTTTGTTCTCAGGATCACGATTGAAGGCTGTTATTGTTGCGCCTTTCCTCGAAGGCATGACATGGTGATTGTGATGCGTGTATTTACCAAGTCTGCTTTTGATGTGTTGCATGATAGTATCTTAGTAACCTATTCTTCAATTGCGAGAGGTAATAGGTCGAGTTGTGTTTCTTGTTGATAGGCAATTACGTTTGATCTTATGAATTCACCATTGTAGGGGTTGATTCAAAAAGCCTTTTGTTCCTTTCACTCTAGATATAGTAAGTAGAGGCCCCTATAACAATTTTGAATAATTTGCAGTCCCCTTTTGTTCTGAAGTGGTGAGTATATGTGCACTCTAGAATGCATGATATGTTTAGATGAGGGCAGGAAACGTTAAAATTGTCTAGGGTAGGCCTCTAGATCTAGCTTGAGTAATCGAATTTGAAGAATAGGTGATTCACACTTTCAGGTTCTACATTGCAAAAGTAATGCAGTTCAGACTTCATACTGGAAATTTTAAGACATCTCAGCCTGTTATGTGCCATGCGCCACATTAAAAATGAGTGGGAGGGAGTTACAGTAGAATCCGAGATTAGTTTGTGTGCAGGCAATTCAAGGAGTGGCTTTTGTAGGATTTTTTTTTTTGTGTTGTCAATTTTGAGGATGTGTATAAGGACCAAATGATAACGTCCTAAGCATTTGAGTTGGTAGTAACTCCTGTTAATGCACTAAAATTCGGCCTTCCTTTAATAGACTGTGAAGGCCAAAACCAAGAATTGTTTCGGATGAGTGCTTAGACTTTAGTATTCAGAGGTATATAACTTCCTCAGCAGTCAAGTGTCAAGCATTCTATGGAGAGGCCATGCTATGCCAAGAGTCAAACCAAAAAGAAGGTTCTACCTCCATCACTAATTTTGTGCTTGAAGTGAGGATGGGTTAACGCCCTCATTTACAAAATAATTGAAATTATTTTGTATGATCTAATAAATTATTAATTTTTAAATAATTGTATATGATTTTTCTTATAAGAATAAAATTTTTAAAAGCCATAATGGAATTATTTTATGATATAAAATCATTGAAATAAATTAAAATAATTATTAAATAAAATAAATAAAGCAAGGTGCAATGTTGATAATAATATTCTAATAAGAATCAATCAAAATGATATATTGCCTAAACAAATAAACTAATCTTAAATAGTCAAAAAGATAATTTCAGTTGAGACGAAACATAAGAAAAAGAGAAGAAAATGTTTACCACAATTGTTTATTTGTTATTCCTGATACTTAATTCCTGGTTATACCCACAATTACCTTGGAAATAAGAATTCATAATTATTTAAAATTCATTCCAAACTTGTCAATCCTTATTTTATCTATTACTACCAACCAAAGAAACAAAAATTAAGGAATTTAAGTTACATCTTCATTCCACTAAACACACCCTTAGCTCATCATCGACCTAATAGCGTTTTATTGTTCAGTCACAAATTTCGTGCACCAATGGGCGATAATTAGTGTCCAGCTTACTACTACTTCAGCAAATTTGATCTAATAAATTTGATTCCAGCTGAGATAGGTTGTAATAAACTGCCAATACTTCCCTTCGGCCAAGAGCATCAACTGCTTGGTTGCATTTTACTGATTTTGGCTCCATAGTAAAGTCGAATTCTGCCAAGAATTCTTGCCACCGAGCTTGTTTAACTGAAGAGTGTATTCTCCACATTGTCTGCTCAAACCATAAACTTTGGACCTAGCAACTCTCTTGTCACGCCACACTCGCAAGCAATGTACTATTGCCACCATTTCTTTCTCATGAGTAGAATATTTATGTTTTGCATCGCTGTATTTCCTACCTTTGAAAACTAGTGGATGTTTGTCATGCACCACCATACCTCTGATTGCCTTATTTGATGTATCAGTATGGACTTTAAACAACAAAATTGGGAACCTTTAAAATTGGTCCTGATGCCATAGCTTATTCAAGCTTTCAAAGGCATCTGCATAATGGTTTGTCTAGCTCCATTTCCTTTCCTTTTTCAACAAATCAGTGAGAGGAGGTACATTTTAAGAGTAAATGTGGATAAATTTGCGAAAATAGTTTGCAAGACCAAGAAAAGATCTCAATGCTCACACCTTCATAGGGGCTGTCCATTCCACAATGGCTTACTACTTTTTAGGATCCATCCGAAATTGATTTCTGCCTACCAAATGACTTGAGAAATTTATTTTTGTCTTACCAAATTCCCACTTTTCTTAACATACAGCTGACTTTTTTGTAAACATTCCAGCACTTGTTTCAAGTGAGTTTGTAAACCAACCAGAAAATTAAACAAGTTATCCCCTATAAACATATTCCAAATATCCAGCATCAATGAAGTGAAGTCTTTTACGTAGTTGCGAACTGTACCCTCTTGCCATTGCTCACATAAAGCTTCATGAGCAACCCATGAAGTGTTGCAGGGGAGGAATTGTTCCTTCAACTCATGGATCATTATATCTCACGTATTAATACACTGCCTCCCTGCATTCAAATCGCCATTAATTCTGGCTCTCCACTAGAGTTTTGCATAACCAACTAGGTACATGCTTTAAGCATGACCTTGTTTGCTTCAGGAACATGAGTAGCTTTGAAATATTGTTGCATGTCCCATAGAAAATTCTTCCAATTCTTTGCATCCCTAGTACCACCAAAGTGCTTCGGGTCATAAACTTTTAGCCTTTAGTGGTTTTGTCGAAATTGTGATGGCGTAGTATAAAAGATGAAGAAGAAATGATGAATTTCTCATACTCATTTCGATCCTTTGTGAGGTATATATATGTACATGAGGTATCGACTGTACAGAGGGCTGTAACAAACTTTGTAACAAACTAATCATGAAAAGGAAAAATATGTACACGTTGTACTGGAATGTTGAGCAAGGACATGATGCACGCGTTTGCGGAAGATGCTGCTGCAGCTTCTGGTTGCCATGGGTCTTGGCGTTTCTTTGATTCCTGCAGCGGGCTTTTTGTGGGCCTGAGGCGGTACCAGCAGGTTTGCACCACCCACTGGAGCAGCTTCGTTTCGGGGCAGTGTTAATGTATCACCCAATATTTCATCAAGTTGTCTCTTGATCCTAGCAATAAATTCCTCAATCTGGTCCAAATGCACAGAAACCTGCATTGTTTCATCCTCTGAAATAAATCCCAATCCATATTTAAGACGAGTCAACCTTTCCCGATTGTTTCCATGTTCTGTCCACCAATCATAGAATGCTTGAATGCTTTCTGATTCGTAATTTGATACGAGTCGTTCCATAACCTAAAACTTTCACTGGAATGGCAACACAATACCACTTATGTTCTTAGTCGCAAACAGTTAAACACCTAGCAGGCGTGACAATTTATCAAACATCTTATCTGCGTATTATTTCAACAAACACTTAGTGTGCTTGTCATTTTGACAAACACCTGGAGTGCGATCTGTTTTGAATGAACGTATAGCAACCAAATGTTTTATTAATACAACGAAAGTTTACAGTAAGGTGAGACTTCGTCAATCTTTTCACATTAATAAATTACATACATATATATAGTCTAACATAGCAGTTAACAAGGAGTTACAACAGTTGTCATAACCATCACACCCTTTCAGACATCCTTATCCATATGTCGCTCTTCTAGTAGTTATTACAACATCAGATAAGATTGAAAAACTGTTAACCATGTAATGACCGATCAACTGTTAACCGATATTTGCCATAACTGCCAACACGAGTTAATCTTTCCAACAACTAAAACAATCATGCTTGCTCCTAGACCTTAGCCAGGTTAGATAAGGGTTTAAAGTTTCCCACCAGCCATGCTTGACTCTTTATTCAAGCTTCAATTTGAATTAGCTTCCTTGCTAGATCATGCTCCCATGAAGCCGCAAGGGGTTGTTTGTGGCCAAAATCATCCGAAACGCGCAACAACACTTATACAGAGACCGTTTCTAGCAGACAAGAATAAGCCAATAGTGAACTTGTTTGGTCAAAGAGGATACCTTTTTGTGCAAGATCAAGTGAAAAGATCGTATACCCTTTTTGTCTTGTATTACTAGGATATGATTATATTTACTTATTTCCCAGTAAAATTGCAGAATTCCTGAGAGCACCTGAAGGCTCAAGCTTGGAGTTTTGGACACCCCAAGGGAACTAACCTCCATGAAATTGACCGTCGTCTTGGCCACCCCTTTATCCTTGACAGGTGCCCAACTCTAAGCAGACAAAGGAAGGAATCAAGTTTCCTAAACTATACTAAGTTCCTATACTATGTAGCAATAATTAAATTTTCCGTTCGACGATACTTTTAATATATGCCAGCATGATCATTTATCAAAAAATACTTTCTTTGATTCATATATTTTACCCTGAGCTAAGATTTCATAAGGAACTATTGACCAGGGGCATCTCTTGGAAATTTTCAGAGGGTTATAGGAAAATGAATGATAGTATAAAGGGAAGAAAACAGTATAAAAAAATGAACCGCGGACCAACATAAACACGTATGCCGTCCTTGTTACTTCGGTTTGTTGGTTGTTCAACCGTTAAACATTTTTGTTCCAGCAAGCAATGGTACGAGTTCAAGCGAGAAAACCCTTTTTCCTAACACATCGAAAAGCAAAACCGTTAGTTTTAGAACACGAAGCCTTGAGTGATAAGAATACTTAATTACCAAAAACAAAACGCACACAAAGAAAAACTTCATCTTGGAAGGATTTCTTCATTTAGTGAAGATGAACGTCTTTAAGAGTTTACAGACCTACCACTGTAAGCCAATGAGGCCTAGTAACAAACTATGCTTTTTATATGTCTCCCAAAACTACAAACTAGACGAGCTGATCTGAGACAATAAAAAGACTCTAAGAGTCTTTAATATTTTTCATGGAGCAGGATGCCGCAGGGCATGTCTAAATATGGATGCTCCTCCTCCAACAAAAATTTACATTTTCAGATGGACAGATAGGGATGGAAAAGAATTTTGTACCCCTTCAGCCTTTAAAGGTTCTTTTTCAATTCTATATTATGAGAAGACTAATCTATTGGTGAGTTTCGTTTGGTATGGTTTGTGGTGTCTTCCTAAACACATGTTTTCTGCAACGTTCGAAAATGGCATCATATACTAGATCAAACTGAACCCCTGCTCTTTCCCGATTCACAATAAAGAATATATGATCAGCCTCCACTATCTTGTAGTACCTGCAGAATCAGAGAGTGACTATGTTGGCATTCTTTATGGAAAATAATGGTAGCCATTTTGCCATTCACATCATACGAAATATGACTTCAAATAGTTGCCAGTGATTGATGAAGCTTATGAAATATTGAAGCAAAATAACTAACCAGGTTCCCGGCCTCAAGGGTTGACACTCCGAATCATTGGTAACAAATTGGCTTGGATGTTCAATTGGTAAACGTGGATGTGTCATCGATATGGTATTTAGTGCTCCATCATTGTCTTGCCAATCCTCATCCCTGCACAATGCATTAATTAATATCTCCACTTTTATTTCTCCAAGAGGAGAAACTAAAGACGAATTTAAGGTCCTAGACATCAAATTGAGATTCTACAATCAAGAACAAAGAGAGAGCGGTGCACAATTCATGAATAATTTGACAAGATAACAAGTGCAGCTTGGAAGCAAACCTGTATCCTTTATATGGAGGAGGGACATCTGAAGGATGACGCCACTGGCTCATTTGTAACACTCTTATGAAAAGCATCGGATGGATTCCAAAGATGGTTGAAGGAACTGTCACACCCATGATTTTCCTGGTCCTCTTTGTAGCATAGCTGAAATAGTACGTATTGGGAAATGTTTGCAGATGGGAATTCAGTTGAATGGCACCTTGAATTGTAAGATCAGGCAGTATCCAATCTCCAGAGGCAAATGGACCAGCACTGCCTAAGAGACAATCAATGAGGCCCCAAACTCCCATTTTCTTCCATGACATGTTGAAGTGATCAAATCCAAAATTGTAGTAAGACTTCAACCAGGGAATATCTAGCCAATCATAAATTATCACTCCTAAGCGACATATCTGAAGCAGACTTATGGGTTTCATGGTTCTCCCATCTTCTGGCCTGAAATATCAAAACTGGACTCATTAGTCAGGAACAATTTTTTGATGCAATCATTCATGGCAGCAAACTATAAGGTCCTAGAGTGTTTAATATCATGAAGCCAAAATAAAGACTTCATAAGTTGGATTACAGCCTGAGTGAAGCACATCAGTCGAGAGAAAAGGGTATCTATTTCTAGTTTTACTGTGACATTGGCAATCCATACATGAACGCAATATTCGAGTTCCTTTAAATCAGCCCTGGTAATTAATATATACAGATTTTTTTTTAATCTTCGGTATATGGATATTTGACTTAGAGATTCCACGAGACCAAAGTTCAGAACGCCAACTCACTGCATTCCATCCAAGTAAGTTCTCGTAGTCCCATTGAATGCACCAGAAAGGGATGTGATGCTTAATACCCAGTCTGCAGAAGTACTTTCGTACCCCTTAAATGCCTATAAATCATCACCAGCACACAATCAGCAGAAGCAGAACAGTGAACTTTTTGGTTATTATGGTAAATAACATAACACTTTGACTAACCTTGTCGGCAAGCATTTGTTGCAAGACACGAACAACCTGGGCTCCAGCTGAATGGCCAACAAAGTGAATAGGATGATTCTCATCCCACTCAGGGTAATGTCCTGCATCGCAATCACGATGAAGATTGCATCAGAGTTCACATAAAAAGTACAAATGAAATGGAGCAAGCTGCAGATGAAACGGAAAAATCAGCGGCAAAGCTTAGCGGAATCATCGGAGATCTCTTAACCTGGTTCATAAATCCTTCCAAATTGCGCGTGCCCGCAAGCTTTGCTGTGTTCTTCACCATAATCTACTTGCCCACCTTTCAAGTAATAAAACAACTCGCGTGCCCTGAAAGCAAAAACCTCTTAGAATCTCGAGAAAAATCAAATAAAGAGAAAGGACAAATACGAGAAGAAAGAAGCCATTAATAACCATGAACGACAAGCTTGAATCCATCACCTACCTATCGTATATGCTGGTTAGAGACCCCAAATCAGGTACCAGAACCCTCTCATCTTTTTTCTCTGCCCCAGCAAAATACGATAAACCTCCCAATCTCTATAGCCAAAACGATCAAGCATACAAATGAAAAGCAAATGAGATTCATACACAAAAGAAATGCATGAATCAACAGAAAAATGAATAGCCTATAGATATATCAACAGGAAAAAAGAACACAAACCCCTTTTCCAAATCCAAAAATTCCATGAACCAACACGATTGGAGGCAAGTCACCACCACCATTAGTTGCGACCACAGGCTCATCATTTTTCACTAGCACATTAGCATTTGGCTTGAAAAACCATTCATTCAAACTCTGTGAAAGATCCCCAGCAACAGCTGTGCTAAATATGTAAAACCCATAGAGCATATGAACCAACGTGCTCACAAAAAGCTCCGTCAGTTGCAGAGCAGATATCCACCACCTAATCATTTGTCTCACAAGCAAGAACCTTTTTGAAAACCCACAGAGGGAAGCTCTTGAATGTGCAAAAGAGAAAAAGCCTTCTCTAAACAATCAAAACCCTCACTATCCAACCCTCCTATGATCAACAAACCATAGAAGGGTGAAAAAAAGCAAAAAGATGCAAGCTTTGCCCTTCCCAGTTGTCCCCTTTTGGCCCTGTCTGTGTTGGTGGCTTGGGAGAGAGCTTCAATAACTTTGAATGCGTTAGTTTCCCACAAATTTCTCGTTTCCCATCTGAGACACACACACAATTGTCACAACCAACCAAACCCAACTACTAGACAAAAAAGGCCTACTCTTGTTCATTCATTCCTCTGGACCAAAAGGGTTTTGGTCTTCCTCAATGACATGTGTCCTCACGCAAGCCGCTCTCTCTCCCTAGTTTTATACAAAATCTCCATTGGACCCACCAAATACATTGAATTAATGAAACTTATTTTAATTTTTTTTAACTTATTAACGATTAAATTATAAAAATAAAAATTTGAATAGTGAATGGTGAGTTAATTAGAAGAAAATAGTTTTAAGATTATGTTCGTGGTTCGTACTTTATTGTTTCCAAGCTTGGTGTGCTGTGCTGTATCGGAGCTGGAAGGTTCTGTTATCATTCATTTGGTTCATAACCTAAGCTTCCGACCGTAGTGGCCTTATCCCCTCAACTTCCATGTGCCCTTCTAATTTTTAGATTACATCTCAGACGCCTACAAATTTCGTGCATCCCACGCTCCGACACTGCATCTACTATTCTACTCTCCGTTTTCCTTTTTATGTGTTATATATATTTGAATAATATTTTATATAAAAATTAAAAAAGGTATTCGATATTCTTGAGTTTGACGTTGTGCTTTTCCAACTTGAAGCCATTAGTAAGAATCGCAGTTCCTTGTCTAAGTCACCACGTAAGCTCCGCACATCGCAATCTTTTCCTCTCTTGCGAGAAGTATGAAAGTGAAAGCTTGTACTGATTTCTGGATCAACCACGAAAACAACACTTTAGAAGTTTCTTCCCAGAAGTTGAAAGCTTAGCTGACCCCACCACTCTTGTTAGAAAAACTTTCCTTTTTCACTGAACAAGGCAACTCTGTTATAATTAATTCGTAAGAGTTTTTGTTCGCAAGTATATTGTTCAGACGAAGGAAAAGGCTTCGTCGAGGAGGTGAGGTGAGAGTGGAGAATACGCGTACGTAGAGAATACGTGGGGGGTTGAAACTTGAAACATAGTAATGAGCCGCACATGCAAGAAAAGGATTGAGTTGAGACTTGAGACTCTGGCTCTGCAACAAATGTAGTAGATAAGCTACCGACCACTACTTTCCAACTACCAAAATGGTAACTTTGGTTTCTCATATTTAAATTCATTGTTCAACTTATTCGGTGATGCGTGTTTCACGATACGAAAGGTTACACAAACCCTTTAGAAAGAGATGGTTGTCCCCATTATCTAAATTAATGGATGATGGATCCAAGAACAAGAAGCCATGTGCAACCACCTCATCCCTTACTTGTAGTATATGGTCTTCATTTCGTTCCATATCATTGATTCCCAATAATGTCACCAACCATAACTACATGTCATTGGTCCGCTTGGATAATTTGTCACCGAATGCATTGCTAACATAGCGACTATGTATTCTTAGACTAGGCAATGTTAAAGTGTAATCCGATACGTCTTGTTCTTGAACCGCGTTAAGATAATTAATCAGAATTAGCGCAATCCAATTGTCGACTATGCAATTTTGTTTACTTGTATTTTTCCCTAAAAACATTTAACGAGAAAAACCAAAAAAGGGTATACGCCATGACCTATGGAAGCTGTTTGTTTTTTCTGAAAATATTAACCTTGAAGTTGAAACTTGTTACTTAATAATGTTACCATTTTATAGTGATTAGGGGATTGAAAACTACATTTTTTTTTGTTTTAGTAATAAGTTATCTAGTTGTTATCTAAATTTCATTATATCCTTTTTTCTACAAGTGAATTTCAACTAATTGATCACACTTATCTCTTATAATCCTTCTCAACATACTATCTTTTTTGTAAATTATGAATTAACTTCTTTCCGTTAGGGATAAGGAGAAATTTAATTAATTAGGATCTAATCCTACATAATTTTTGGAATATCAAATCCTTCCCCTTCTAAAAGGGATTGCTTGGCTAAAATTATTAAAGATGGGTGGTTTTTCACTCAATTTTACCAAAAAAAAACAGAAAGATATCATAACCTTTAAATAAAATTATGTCTTTGACCTTATTTCCTTCAAAAATAAATAATACGCATTATTTCCTAAACAATAATTAAGTCTTCATTCATTCATATCCAGATGTTATATTGTTTGTTTAACTAATTACATAATTAAATATGTTTTGTTTAACAACATATTCATTATGATAAGAATGATCTACTTTAATCATATTTCAAAATTTTTAATTTTATTTAATATTTAATCAATTTTATGACGGTCTAATGTAACGTCTTGTCTTATCCAAAATTTAAAACATTGATCAAATCTTTTAACTTCTAAACAATATTGACTAGTTAAAATTATTAAAGATTGTGTTTTTACTTAATTAACCAAAAATAGAAAGTTACTATAACCATCTTTAAATTAAATTAATTCCCTATTCTTTCATTTCTAGATGATATATTGTATTGTTTGACTAATTACATAGCTAAACATATTTTATTTAAAAGAGTATATAAATCACATAGATTTAACGTATTAATGTAATTCTAATCCACGTGCACGAATGTTTTCAAGAAGTGGAAGGGCTGTATTTAAAGCACGTTGAAAATTCAACTTTGCAAGGCTATAGAACCTTCTAGCATGCAACAAGGTATTTGACTAATCTCACGAGGTTACATGCTTGGTCAGATTTGATCCCCTCACTAATCAAATTCAAATCTCAAATCATCTCACACACGCGTTCTACATAATCGTTCCGTTGATCGTCTTGTCTTTTTTCCCACTAAACTCACCTACCTGTTTTGTTAGCAAAGCCCATAAACTTATGGATTAGGGCCCACGAAATTCCACTAATTTTGGGCTTTAGTCTTTGATTGTGGGTTCAGTACCGTGGGCATGAGGACCATGGAGCGTGGCCCAATCCCATCTAAACCCTTCTTCTTCTTCTTCTTCGTAGAAACTAGGGTTTAAAGTGTAAGCTCTGGAACTGGAACTTTCAATGCCCGCAATCTCTTACTGTCATTTTACCCTGAAATTTAGTGAATTAGTTTCGGACCTACAATGGCGATGCCCAGATTGTTCGGTAGATCCAGGGTCATAGATAACAGGTCGAAGAAGTACTTGGAAGGACCTCTCTTCGAGAAGCTGTTCGAAGAAGGTGGATCCAATTTGAACGTGAGGAAACAGTTGAATCAGTTTCTCAAGAGCAAAAAACGTGTCTACAAGTGGGAGGTCGACTTTACGCTCAAGAAGCTTCGCGATCGCAAGCTTTATTACCCAGCTCTCAAGGTTTTGATTCTCTACCCAGTGCCCCTATTTTTTGGCGCTTTTTGCTAAAAATTGAGTCCTTTTGCTTCTCACTTATGGCGAACTGGGTTTGTTTGAGCTACAAAGTCTACGTTGGATTTGAATGGACATCCAATGCGTTGATACCCTTCTTTTGTTAAGGTGCTTAGTAGTGCATTTAATTCATCAGTTGATTCATTGCATAATAACTATTTACTGGTTCAACTCTGTACTTAAGCTGGGAGCCTATAACACAAATATGGGTAATTGAATGATCCTAAGATTTGCAGCTGATTGATTATCCAGTAGGTTCAGCTAAGTTTATTATTGCCAATAACTTGAAATCTACTTGCACTTGTTCATTTAGAGGTAACAATACCTGAAGTATTTTGTAGAGGAGATTGCACTGGTTCCTCGAGTAAGATGGAATTTTTGTGCTTAATTGGAAGAGAGATGAAGTATTTATCGCATTTTCTGATCATCTGAGCTGGCTTTATTCTACAGAGTTAGTTGATGTGCAGTCTTTTAAGTAGTATAATGTAAGAACTTGTCAAAATGAATTGTGGTTTTTGCTTTTTGAAATTAGAAGTTTCTGGTTTTCTATACCTCGATAACTATAAAACATCAACTCTCTTGTTTAATTTCCCCCTTTCTATTCATAGCTGTCAGAAACTATGTCTACCAAGAGGGGCATGAACAAGACAGTTCCTGATCAAGCTATACATCTTGATCTTCTTGCCAAAACTCTGGGTATTCCTGCTGCAGAAAATTACTTCATAGATCTTCCTGAAACATCAAAGAACCTTCTAACTTATGGATCCCTTCTCAACTGCTACTGTGATAAATTAATGACTGAAGAAGCGGAAGCTCTCTTTGAAAAGATGAAAGAACTCAATCTTGGTTTGACCTCCATGTCATACAACAGCCTAATGACCCTCTATACAAAAATTAGTCAGCCTGAAAGAGTACCAGGTATCATACAAGAAATGAAGGCTAACAGTAGAATGCCAGATTGTTATACATACAATGTGTGGATGAGAGCTTTGGCAGCTGTAAATGATATCTTTGGGGTTGAAAGAGTCATTGAAGAGATGAAGAGAGATGGCCGGGTTGCTGCCGATTGGACAACTTATAGCAACTTAGCGTCAATCTATGTTAATGCTGGCTTATTTGATAAGGCAGAAAATGCACTTAAAGAATTGGAGAAGAAAAATGCACATCGAGATCTTTCTGCTTTTCAATACTTGATTACGTTGTATGGGCAAACAGGGAATTTGCTTGAAGTTTATCGAGTATGGCGTTCCCTGAGGTTGGCTTTTCCTAAAACTGCAAACATTAGTTACCTGAATATGATCCAAGTTCTGGTCAACTTGAAAGATTTACCTGGTGCCGAGAAATGCTTCAAGGAATGGGAATCAGGGTGCTCAACTTATGACATCAGGATTGCTAATGTTCTCATTGGAGCTTATGCAAAGGAGGGCTTGTTACAAAAGGCAGAGGAGCTCAAGGAGAGGGTCCTTAGGAGAGGAACAAAGGCTAATGCTAAAACATGGGAAATATTTATGGGATACCATTTGAGAAATGGGGATATCAATTTGGCAGTTGATTGTTTAGCAAAAGCTATATCTATTGGTAAAGGGGATGGTCACAAGTGGGTCCCATCACCAGAGATTGTTGGATCTTTTATGGAACATTTTGAGCAGCAGAGAGACGTTGATGGTGCAGAAGGTTTTGTTGAGATTATGAAGAAGGCTGTGGATGGTGTAGGGTTGGAAGTGTTTGAATCATTAATAAGAACATACACAGCTGCTGGAAGAAGAAGTCATGTGATGCGTCGCCGGCTGAAGATGGAGAATGTGGATTTGAGTGAGCCAACCAAGAAGTTACTTGAAGAAATCTGTGTGGATTGAAATTGTATGTTGGACTCGTGTTACTTATACTCGTGGAAGCCATACTTTCTAATGGTTTTGAAATGCTATTTTTCTTCAATGATCCAATTCTTTTTTCGATGTTTTGTTTTCTTGATATCAAAGAAGGCATATGATAGTGTGATACTTTCAACGACTGAAATTGTCTAATAGGGGAAAGGTTTAGCTTCTGCTTACACACTCTTGGTTAAAGACCTTAGCTTTCTAATTCCTTTGTAATTGGATCTGTGCGTAACTGTGGCGCACTTTGAGTTAGAAAATGTCATTTATATCCCTCAAGAGTATTGTGTGGGAATTCAATGTTAAGTCATTGAATGATGGCTGGAGTGTCTGTTGGTTTTCAGTTTTCACCATTAACATGCTGACTTAACTATCTCGGAATGACATAGGTTTAGCAATCTTGAGAATCAGAAGTTGACAACAGAAATTTCCAGTTCATACAACTTCATTTCTCCAGGTTTTAATGTCCGAGGAAAGCAACAAATGGTTGTGGTTTTCTGGTCTTTCCTGTTTCGGCAACTACCAAGCCCGTAGCAACTGAACTGAATATTCTGAGTTGCGTAGAATCACTTGCACAAGCCGCTTGCCAAATAACTCTTATCCGTGGGTGTGCACTAACACGTCTACACGATCAGAATGACAGTTAAGTAGAATATAATTTAAACAGATTAATAATGTTTTGATTTAAGTGAGTACCTTAACAAGAGTGATGCTACTTGCTGGCTTTATTTGGACTAAAAATGTCAAAATGGAGTTGAGGAATAAGTGTAGCAAAGGGCTTTGTTTGCCAACTCGAGTCATTTGGAAAAGACCTGTGATTGTGTCTAAACCAAAAAGGTCTCCGTTTTCGTTTAAGCACATAACGCAGATATGTAGTCGTTTGAGAACTGGTTACCGTCCATCAGCGTGCTAGTTAGTGAGTCACCGTCATCATCCACGACAGCACCTTTCGTTGGTGCTTTCTTCCTCCATTTCAAGCCAATTACTGACCTAATATAATATAATGGGCATTATTTTATTTGGTTCAAGGAATAAAATAGTTATTATCCTACTTTTGCATTATTAAAAAAATTTAAGTAAAAATTTAATTTCATATACTTCTTAATTGAACTGCGGTCCTACTCTATCAATTTAATTATTCTAAAAAATAGAATTAAGATTATCATATATTAATAATTATAATTATAAGACAAAAACTCTAGTTAAATAACCTCAATTTCACGTTACATGTTTAGATAATAACTTTTTGATATAGGAAAAATTATTCACTCTGACGTAAATTTTCATTTATTTTTAATATATTTAGGGCAATGTTTTACACAAGTTTTCATTTAAGAAAGTAAAAATATAAATTTTAAATTTTTTTATGGATTTGATGTAATCCATTATTGATACTTTATATAGATTATATTTAATTATAAAAAGAGCATTCGACACTAAAAAAAAAAATTCTTAAAATGATTGCAAACATAAATGCAAGCCCAAAAGAAAAGTACCCCAATGCTAATTCACCTCTTCAAGTTCTGATCCATTACTCGTAATTGATGTCTACTTCAAGCAAAATATAATAAACACATAAATGCAAACGCTCTCGCAGCTACAAGTACAACCCCCACCTTGACCTCCGGACTCAGCTCTGTAGGTTGTTACATCACCGCTAGTTCTGATTTTGCTCAGGACTGGCTGTTGGGTGTTGGTATGATCATACCATAGCATGAAGATCTTCTGTCCTTCCTTACACCAAACCTTTTTGGAATTTTAGAAGGTCAAAAGTGAAACACGTTTAACCCCAACCTCAATAAGTGTTAAGCGCCCACGTTAAGAAAAGACTACTAAATAGTTCATGCAACTCCATTTGCTTGCTTAGTAGGAAACATATTGTGGGATGTCTTGGTCAATAGAAAAGCAAAACCAAAAGTATAGAACAAGTTACTTCATATCCTAATTATAGTAAGAAAGCAAGATTTACCCCGTTGGTGAAAGAAAATTTACCAGTTAAGAGTAGTCAAACCAACTCTCGTGTTGGTTCAAGTATTCTATCCACTGAAGCTCATGATATCTTAGTCATGAGTTAGCTTTGATGAAATTGCCATTTCCATGTTGAATATATATATCTTTTACCTTATGGTTTGAAGTTGGCATATAATTAGCCATGAAAGATAACGTAAACTTGAAGAAAAAGATACAGCTTGAAGGAGTTGTGCATATTTATATACGTATCAATCTACAATTAGAGAAATAATGGATGGTTTTGGACAGGAAGTGTAGTGGCCCTGGTTTCATGTGGGTGGACTCTTAAAGGATTGCAATATTGATTGCTAGTGTTCAAGTAGGTTTGAACTTTAAGTAAGATGCATCATTTATTGCTATATTTTGTCGGCAACGACGAGGATAATTATTATTTGTCTACTATCGAGTACTCGTTTAAATGTCCAAGGAGGAGGGTCTTTAAACAAAGTATCCTTCTTTGAAATCTTGGTCAATATGAAACAGACTAACTAAACTAGGTTTTGAATAGCTAGATTTGTTTGGTTCTATATTTACGTTTTTATGATTCCATAAATCTAGCACTTGTTCACGTTGTTGGTACCCGTATCATAAACTTTGGTTCTAATGGGGTGGTGACATTGGCGTACCAAAACTTTTACGTATAATAAACTAATTAGATTATGTTTAATTAGTGGAGCATATCCATCATGTAGAAATACCATGTTTGCTTTAGAGTCTTAGCTTGGTTGCCCCTAATAAATGACACGATTTTGATTTGTCCTCGATGATTATGATGTGTATCAACCAGTACCATCTAGGACCAAGGTTGTAACGAAAATTTAAGTGCTTCCCCATCTACTTGAACTTGCTAAATCTATGTACTGAAAACTTAACTTCAACATAATAATTCTTTAGGTAGTGCGACTAACATGTCACATTTATTAGGTAGTTTGTCTGACATTTCACATGTAGGGGATATACATTAAAGTGTAGAAATATAGATTAAAGACTTCGAAATAACTTGACAACGAGTGTGTGTGACTGTAGAAATATACATTAAAGTGTAGATCTCTATGTCATTATATAAAGTTTGACAATGAAATTAATGAATTGAGTCAAATTAGATTAAATATTAGTTTATCTGGGTCTAAGCCAGCCTTTTCCCCTTAACTCGTGCTGCACTCTAACGAAAAATGATATGCAAATCCTTCCTCGTTGGAATACTATCTGAGAACTAGAGACAGAAAAATGGTGGTGCAGTTTTCCATAGCCATGGCATTTATGGAGGGGCATGTGCTGGATTAATATAACCTATTTAAGAGATTATTGACTGAACTTGCGGTCCCCTAATTAAATTGGTCTGTTCATCGTATTCCGTAGAGTTGCAAAACAAGTAGAAAGCTGCGATTCGTCCATACGTGGATAGAAAAGAGTTAAAGAAAAGGAACTCGCAATGTATTCACTAACATTTCTTCTTCTTTTTCTTTTCCACATTTACTTACACATAAGTCCCTAAAGGAGGTATAATCAATAAATGACATGTTAGTCAAGGAAAGGGGCTAAAAGAAAGGTTATAAAAAAAAATTGATTAACAGGGAAATAAATATAAGAATAAAACCCAAGCTCACTGATCTCGAGTGGAAACCCATATCACCCACAAAAGTAAAAGAAGAAAAGAAAAATTATGGACCAATCCTGTACCAGATTCCCTTAAGGACACTTGACATTTCTTCCAGGACCTCCATAGTAAAAATAATTGCCCCAGACTCTGTTGATCCCTCCTTGTATATCATAGCAATTTGGCCTATCAGCCAATACTTTTAGATTTGATAATGGGATTAAGTTATTGTCCCAATCAACCACTTGCAAGTTCCTGAAATATGAAGCTTTGCCAAACCCTTCTCCAGCAAAATGGCCACTGCCCATTTGTGTTGGGGTGTGTGATCCTGAAGGACTTGTGTTCACTATTTCTCCTCCAAATTGCACCATAGTTGCGGAGTCCCTTAAACGAGTGAACAAGAATGATGGCCAATACCCTACTAAGACTCCTGATCCGAATTGTAGCCACCAATTTCCATGCTTTGGGTCCTGCAGGGAAGTGAGAAAGTTTTGTTATAGTTTCCTCAGTGATTAAAAGGTAGCTATGTGCATCCTAATCATGGTGACGTTTCCTGACAACAAGACTTAGGAAGCTGTTTTACTCGGAAAGTTGAAAAATAAATGGGAAAATTTAAGGCACTATTTCAAGCTACTATCGCACGCTCATTTCAGCCATGTTTGGAGCTACGTAGCTTTCCAAATGTCACATGAAAGCGTATGATGCCAGTAGATGATTATGCTGGAACTTTGGAAAATGACCATTGAGTGGGGAGAAATTTGTAGTCCAAGTAATCAGATCATATGATGCAAAATCATCTGTCACTAAATTATACTCTGGCCTGGTGGGGCAACAAATCATGGCACGAGGTACTGGATTGCAAGTTACGTATATAATCTGTACATACTTCATATAAGTGGTGACCTGGTTAGATAGCGAAGCTCATCCCAGCTGGACCATGAAGTCAATTTTATTTCAGAAAACGAAGAACGAGACTTTCTAAATCTTCAAAAGGAGTTTTTACCTTCCAAATCAATAAGCTTATATCGAATTGTCCTCCATTATACGAAGATGTAGGGGAGATTGCAGCCCCTATTGCGATTCTATTATTTGTTTGTACGAAGCCTGAGCATAGTAAGTTGTAGCATCCAGTTGCTTGATAAGAGTCACTCTGCAATCGGAAGTAAAAATCATCAAGGATTAGCTTATAATTGTAGGTAGGAGTAAGTAGGACAACCGAGTAAAAGACAAAGTTCTTTAGCATACTTACAGTCCAGTATGTAAAGAACCTTGGATGGTAGTCGCCGTACATTTCTGGGCTAACCTGCAGATAAAGAAAATTGCATTAAAGTCCACTGTTTTACAGTACAAAAACCGATGAAAGTGAGAGAGGTGGTTGTAACTGTTTCAATGCTTTAAATATTGAAGCTTTAATATGATGTGTTAGAAGGTTGAAATTCCGAGTCTGCAGGACAATCCCTTGTCTAAATCAGGTTAAACTAATGAGGGTTCTTTTAAATAAATTATTGGTTTCAGATTTCTATTGCTCATATGCAAACTTGCTCATTTTGTGACCTTCATGCACAGAAATGGAGTCTATACTAGCTACCCCGATTTATTTTCATACTTTCTCCTACTAGTGAACCGTAAAGTATTGTTTTGACAGAAACTTGATAAAAAAAAATACAGTATCCTATCGAAAACAGACGCAGAAAACTAAGATTTTTCAAATACGTACTTAATAGTAGTTTGAATATGTACCTGCCAACCAGCTTCAATTGTGTTAAGATCATCTCCAAATTGTCCAGAAATGACCCATATCTGTGACAGGCTGAACTCATTAAGATTAGCAACTTGAGGAGCCCACACGTTTATGCTAGCTTTTGCACCGTAATACTGATCTCCAGACACAAATCCAACCGCATGCTGCCACAACGCAACAGCAGGAAAGAGAAGGGCAATAAATATTCCATTGAAATAGAGAAACTTGTTTCTTGCTATCACTTTCAGCATATTACTGGAGCTACTATGCCTTTAGTTTTGGTAACTTATATTCCTCCCGATGGTACAATACATACATCGAACTGTGCCTTTTTCAACTCGCCTTTTCCTTTATTTTCTTTCCCTTTCTTTTGCATTGGAATCAGAGGAACCGTCCGGTTCACTACCAGAGTTCAAAATAATGGTCTTATGAGATACAATATATTAGCATAAATGCTGAACAAGGAAACCGTGTGATTACTTGATATAGGAATCTGATTGGAATTATAGAATATTAAGGTTGTAGAACTTAAGATGTTGAATGGCTCTGGAGCAACTGAAAGAGAAGGATCTATCGGAAGAAAAAGACATCAAAGTAAAAGCTTTTGTTTACTGGAACGAGCTGCAATGTTGGAAAAATCAAAAGAACAGCAAGCCACCTTCTTAGTTTAATAAACCTGATTTTCCTCAAATAAAGCAGTTTTTTGTATCTTTAGTCTTTCGATCTTTCTTTATAAATTTAATCCAATATTTCTTCTTTTTAAAAGCAACTTAAGGAAAAGGACAATTGCCAGAGGCCGGCATCACCATATTCTTTGACTACTTTCAGTTTTCGCTTTTCTTTTTTCTTAGTTGTTAGGTTGATCAAGGCTGAGACTTAGCCAGGAAGAAGAAGAAGCAAAAAGAAAAATGGTTTTGTCTCTAACTTCATTTGATGAGCACCTACCTCATGGCCATTGCTGTTGGTATCTCTTCTAACACGTCTTCGTAATTTCCTTCCATATCTCCTGTAAGAACTAGCTCTTAACATGTCTTCCTCGGTTGTTCTTCTGATTGGTATTGTCCCTTTTGGACACGATTCACCAGACATACTCCATAACTGAAAATTCTCTGCATCCACGTCTGTTGGGTTGTGACCTTTTGGTCTCTCTGGTGGTTCCTGTAGTAAATTCACGCGAAATACACAGTGTTAACATTGCAAAGTGTTTTCCTACAAAACATTGTGTTTTTCACAGAAAATTTCGATGCAGTGACGTGGTAAGAATTCAAATACCAATGGTTTCTGTCCTCTCAATCGAGGGTGGTCGAAAGCTGGTTGGCGATGAGACAAAACACAGTCTATTTGATCACCATCAGGACTCTGTAGCAAGAAACAAGTTGTCGAGCTGTTAAGAACTTTTGTAACTCAGAAACGGGGTTTAAAAAAAAAAAAACAGAGTTGAAAACAGGGGAAATGAAAGTCGAATCCAAACGAAACGACACTATATGTTCAGGAAGCGAAGTCAAATGCCTGAATCGTCTTGACTGCAGGCTTGTTAATCTTCTTGAGACGTTCTCTTATCATCTTCAACTTGCGTAACTCATCTTCTGGCCTAAAAGTTTGGTTCTTTGCATGGCTGTTGTCGTATTCCGACGAACGAACAGGACAAATTGAAGACAAAATGAGAAGAAACCATACAAACATGGTAACAAACGGTGAGATCCCACTGTACCAACTAGAACTCATGTTTGAGAAATTCCTTTGTCTTGTTCTTTTGGCCAAGTGCGTACGTGCTTCTTCTGTACATTGATGTCGTCTTCGTCTGTGATGAAAATAGGACCCCATATCTCTAGTTTTTTTATTCACCCAGCATATAATCGCCATTCTAAGAAACCTCAACTAAATCACTCACCATTTCCAAAGCTCTTGAACCCCAAAAATAACACCAACTCTCTTCTCTATACCTCTGTTTTTCTCACTACTCCACCACAGCTTCTAATTCTCTCCACCTTGGTTTTTATGTTCTGACAACCGTGAACTTCTAGGCACGGAGTTGAATTAAAAAAGGACACTATTGGGGTTGGGGTTTTCTTAAAGTCTTACCTGTGTAGATATGGAGCTATAAATACTGGGTAGTGATGAAATCATGCCAAACTTAAAATATTCTGAAAAAGAAAAGAAAATGCATATATATACATGTATATATATACAGAGAGAAAGAGAAGGTATGAGAAAGTATGTTTGCAGTCTCCAATACAAAGACTGAAACTTTAACTTTTTTGGAGTTAATTATATAGGCAAAATAAGATGGTAGCCATTTCTGTTATTCTTTACTTTGGATATGAGAACAGATAGGAATTACACTTGATTCTGGTTTTCCAAAGTTCTTTGCTTTGAGCCTTCTCTTTCTCACTTCCCCAGATGTTCCTTGTGTCAGCTCTCTCAACCTTTGTTTACAAATCTTACACTATCGTAGTTTTTCAACGTAATAAAGCTAACCCACTTTGATTCCGCATAAGGCTTTTTATTTTCGGAAATGTACTTATTTTTATTATTTTAAAATATTCAAATAATATTTAAAATATTTTTTTTTTTTACTGTCCAATTACAATTTATAACTTATTCAAATGAAGGCATAGTTTCCATTGGCTTTGACTAAAAATAAAAAACCAGAGCTAAAGAGTTTCTCTCCCAGCCCCAGGTACGACAACCTTTAAAAGGTGTCGTTTTCCTTGGGGAAAGCCTTTTCCTATGTGTGTGTTGGCACGCGCATGCACCTGGTGATTCTAAACACCATCTGCATGCTTATGCTTAATTACATGAACACACGCGTGCATGCATGTCCATGTTGTTCCTTCCTTAATTAATCTTTCGATTTCATGGTAATCTTTCTTATTAGTTAAGAAAAATCTCAAGTGGGAATCCTAATTCTAGTATTGTACCAAATCGAGATACAAACATGTTGGTAGCTGTGACTATGATCCTTTATTTGTGTTTTGTATTCCCATTCCATGACCATCGATATCATGTGTGTATACATACACCTAAATATGTTCATTTTAGTGTTTAGCTTTAGCCATTGTAAAATATATGATATTCCGGCCAACAATAAACGCGTGCATAATTAGGAGGAGCTTTGTAGGGTCTTTCAAGTGTGATGTCATGGTCAAAGGGACATGACATCATTGACCCCAAGTCGTGGAGTTTTAGATTCTCGTATTGTATAACATCGTCCAATCGTCTTCTTCTGCCTCCTGTGGTTCTGAACTAAATCTAAAAGCATCCTTGTCACTAATTACTTCTTAATAGCTAATTACAGGTCTACTTAATTTAATTACTTGGAGACTCTGGCAACACAAAATGGTGAAATTGGAACGTATTTGTGAGTCTGTGACACACCAAAGGAAGGTTGGGATTTGGCTTTACAAGTACCTCCACTTTTTGATGCCCTCTGGCGATTATGTCTACCCCCTACCCAACACACATGAAAAACAAACAAACACAAACCCCTTTTCCTTCTTCTTCTTCTTGTTCTTGTTCTTGCACTTTATTTGTTTTCCTCTTCCTATTCGTAATTCTTCTCTCTAGTAAGTAGTAAGCCCAACATAGGCTCACCTACTGACTGCACCAACAACCTTCAGTGGTCATCTAAGAATGTCGTCCCACGAGGTGTCAGTCTCATTACGACCCAAAATTGTACCATCCAAATTTATTCCTCAGTTTTACAGAAATAAATAAATAAATAAATCCCACCTTTAAATTAAGATTCAACAAACAAAGAAGACTTACGGGATTCATCAAACGCATCAAATAATTTAACAGCCACTTTAACTTTTTCAATGTAATTAATTCGTGTCTAAATCAAATATGAGAAATTTAATTTCAAAGAATTTAAGTATATTAACTTCTTCATTTTTAAAATTAAAATTTAAATAAATTTTCTAATTGAGAGAGGCACTATATTGCATTCCACCATCGGAATCATTGTTATAATTATGTCGGCTTATCTGAACAATTCGCAATTTAAAACTTCTTGAAGTGAAGCATTATTTCATTAGGTTGGGAGGCTTTATCATGTATTTGAACGACTTAAGGTGGATAACGAGAGGCATATTGAAGCAGGAGTAAACATTGTTTGGTCTGATCTGAGTTCTCCAAAACCATTAGAACTGGCATGGTCCCCCGGATGTACCACAAATCTCACACTCCAACACCAACAATAAAGCAGCATCCTCAGACTTGGTCTCCGAAACCAAACCAGACAGGTTCATTTTTTGACTAACTTATTAACATGAGGACAATATGATCCAATTTGACTTTATGCTATTACCAAGTAGTATGCCATTTTATATATACTTCAATCAACCTTTTACATTCTGAAGAAAATATCACCAATATGTCCTTGTTTTATTGTTTTTATCTTACACCAAGGATAGAAGAAAGTAACGCCGTCTGAACTTAGACTAGCTGAACATTGAACTTTAGCCATCAGCACATAAATATATGGATCTGTGTGACTTTCTTCAGAGAGAAGAAAGAGACAGGCAACCCTTTTCTCAACAGAAGCCATGTGATGATATAATCTTTGTGATCGACACAACATTTCCCTTTTCGTCAACTTCGCAGAATAAAAGCTGAAGTTACTCTAAACGCTTAGAGGTTCCTATAAACAACAAACTGAATGTAAGTGAACATTTATTCAAAGCTAGACCGTGTAGAAGGTTGTTTAAGCACATGGGCTCGGTCATTATGTTTCTATAAACTGATGAATTCATGGGTCTCAGTGCCTCACCTGGGATATTTCCATAAGCTGAAGCTGTCAGAGTGATGTATCATGCAATGGTTTCTAGCAGGTAATGGTTCTAACAAAGAGGGAATTATGATTCAAACTTCAAACCTGCAATCCACCAAACAAACCCAGAAATCCAAAACCTGTTCATTGAAGTAGAATTAAAAGTGACAAGAATACAGTGGATTTTTCATTATCAATTTTAATTGGTCTAAGCTTTTAACTTTTAGACTGCAACTGTAGTTATAATTATATTATTATTTTACGACGATCCACATTATCACGATTTTTGATAATTTAGTCTGCATTATTTTTAATTGCTTTGTATTATTCAAATTATTGCAATAACTTTAGATTTCAAATTTTGATTAGGCAACCAGATGATAATATTGCATGGCTCCTGTACTTAATTAGGATGGAACTCATGTATGTGTCAGCAAGCAATCATGGTGTCCCCAACTTGACCCCTCAAGTAAGCTCGATATGAAATAATGTTGAAGCAATTTTAAGAGCAACATAGAGGACCAAAAAATGCACACATATATATATATATATATATTATCTTTAGAACAGTGGGAGCCATAGTTCCCCTTCTATGGGGGCTATAATTCTTGATGGTTGCATTGACTCTAGAAGAAGGCCGACTGAATGACATGACATGAGATCCCACTTAAAACTTCTCATGCTTCAATTGTTCAACATCTTTATTTAGTGCCATGATACAGTGGAAGTCAAGAAGATTTGTGGGATTTGGGGAGTGGAACCACTGGAACCGAAAATCCATGTAGCTAGTACATATGGGTCATTTGATTTTTCTATACCCTCAAAGAAGCTGACATCCAAATTGACCAATGCCCAATTTTTCTTGGTTAATTATAAGGCCAGTTGACTAAGACCTATCAACTCCATATGGCTAAGAGACAGCATGACTAAGACCCTGTTCTTCTGATATGGATTGATCAAAACCCCACTAAGAACCAAAGTTGCTCTTTTTAGGCCAAAATATATTCTTAGAAGCCTCGAAAAAGATGAGCAGAAATGAGATATGGAATGTGAAATGAGAAATAGTGGCTTTTCCCTCTCCATAATGACACATAGACATAGCATGGCTTGAACCCTAACCTATGCTGATAGAATGAATAATCCTTTACCCCATTAAAGGGTCAAACTTTGAGTATAGGTTCATTAGTTTTAACAAAGATTAAAAAAAAAAAAGACACGGAAGTAATATATTGCGATGGTACTGAAGTTAGTTTCACTATTCCAAAATAGTGATCTAATTTACTATTTTTTGAATTACACTTGAAAAGGAAAAAGAAAAGGAAGAAAGGACTATAAAATATTAACAATTTTCAAGAAAATCGTCAAAATTTATTTAGAAGATTATTACATTTTAAAAAATAACAGGTGAAAAGAATAGTAGTCACGAAACAAAAATAATTTGTATTAAAGTTTAAAAATTTAGGGTTATGATGCTGACCTATCTTTTCATTGTTTAAACATAAAACTTTGAATAGGATAAGAAAGTTTCAGAATCTAAGGCTCAAACAACTCCTCCAGACGGCTTCTGCGGGCCTTCACGTTTAGAACTTTGTAATGATATCACAGTTGTAATTACTTGACTTTGATATACTTGAGCCGCTGATTTTGGTCAAGACTCTTTGGTCGGTCGGTTTCAAGTTAAAGAACCCTTCATCTTTCACGTACTAATCGAAATAATCAAATCCCACATCAGAAAAAGATGCTTATTTTAAGGAACATTTATTTCAACCAAAGCCAATACTTTACTTGGTCCTCACACAAGAGTTACCAAGTCAAGAAAAGGATTGCCATCCCTTAATATCTTAAACGAATTTATTGCAGTTCAAGAGCATAGATTAATGGTTCTGAGAATTTCTGCTTTTTGCTTGTTTCCATCAACTCGGGAACAAATTAAAAGCAAACGAAGAATAAGGAACAAGCTGGCTATATATGAATTGGTGACATTGATATAGATTGCATTTTTTATCTTGGAAGAATAAGCATCAAAGCATCTAGCTTTTGAATAGTAGTTAAAAGGTGGAATAATGGTAAAGTGAATTCCACTTAGTCCCACATAAAAAGAAGAGAATAGAATCATGATAAAGAATGGTAGTAGTATAGAGTGTAAATGATGAATTTTAGGGCCTCCATTGGACACCATCCTTTCTTTTTTTGTTTCCAAGTTCATTTTCCTATTGTCTCTCTACGCCTACAATTTGTATACGTAGCTCCATTCATGGCATATGGTTCCACTCAATGATCCTTTCTCTGTATGTGTGTATCATATATTAAAATAAAAAAGACTCTTGAAAGGTGTAAAAAGGAATGTTACAAAAGCTTCCAGGCATGGAATAGTGTTGTTAAGCAATGATTTTGTCTCGAGGGGCATGGTCAGCTTTTCAAGCAATAAGAAAATCCCATCACCGTTTGCATTTTTGGAATATAAGATGCCAGCCCTTCACCTTCTCAAATTTGGTTCTTTCTTAATAAGAATAGAAACAACCGAACTTTTAGCTTAAAATCTTAAGAATGATCTCGGTATATAACTATCACATTAAATTTTTTAACTTCTATAGTTAATCATTCGATTAATGAGTTCTCCAAGTGCAAGCATACCTAAACACTGTTTTTTTTTTCCCTTTCAAAAGGAAGAATGTTCCAATTGTGTTAAACCCTGGAGGGAGTCTCTTAGTGCTTAAGGTATAATTTTTTTTTGGATACGTGCTTAGGGCATAATGTCCTTGGTCCATCACTCCTTACCGCAAATCATGATTATGTTGCTGCAACAAAGTACATTTGAAGGCCTGGGTTGTTGAATTGCTTGCAATTGGGAAGACAATGTTGTGATGTTCAATCATGGCCATACGTTGCATTGATTTGTCACCTGCAAGATTGCACATGTCGTCTGATCATGTCAGTCAGTCACTTAGTCTGTGACTATCAAATCTAAGCTTCGGATCATTTGATGGTAATTCGTAAATGTACGACAAAAACAACTGGGTTCTCCCTTGTGGTGATCCAGTGGATGTTGGCTGATGAGGACCAGAGGCTTGTTATTAACATGCTAGCTTTAGTCTTAGTCCAATATTAGGTCCGTTGCCACAGTTTGGATTAGCTGAATCATCAACATCATGCTCATTTCTTTAAACCCAATGGGTTTCAGTTTTCATAAACAGCTTCCTTGTGGAGACATCATACCCTTCATGACCATACGAAACATTTAACATGTAATTCTACCTTCTTTGTGCTTTACACAAAAACGACTCTTCAAAATCCCAATTTAGGGTTTGATTTTGGAGTTGGCCATAGTTTGATTTTAGAGTTTATAGATTTAGAGATTGCCAGTCGGCAAATAATTCTATTAGACAATTATTTATATGTCCAATAAAAATATGACTTAACTGTTAATAAGAAGTTCCTATATGAATTGATTAGTAAATATGTAACGATTGAAGTTAAAACGTGAATCGATATTTGTCTAGTATCTTCATGACATATTATATTTGACTTTATTGGAAATAACCTCTCAATTAAGTTCGAATAAAACTACGTATTATTAGATCTTTTTAAATTGTCCTCAACGAAATTTCAGTTGAGTGTTGTTGATGATAATTACGATCTTTGTCTAAATATTAAATTTTATAAAAAAATAAAACTGCATTAATTTGTCAAATAAATTAACTTAAATGTTTACATTTCTCCCTAGCAGCGCCTAGTGCTAACGTGGAGCCTTAAAGAACGAATAAAAGCATACGAAATACTTACTCAATTGGCAATTAGCATAAGCTTATAATATTTAGTGCATCCCCATGATTTCTCAATCAACCAAATCTTTGACTAGTTGGTTCTGAGTGTCCTGACTCCTGAGTGACTGATTCTGATGTTGATATGCCACTTAAGTTGGTCCTCCAAAACAAACCAATCTCTCTACTTTTGGAGGCGCATGTCAGCAATAGCTAGTATACAGACAAGATGATATTGATGGGACTAAACCCACTTACGAATTTGTTAATAGGAGCTTGTACCCTTTTCTTTTAATCTATTTCATGCAGGACAAATATCAGTAAGATTTGTGTCAAGAATGGCACTCGTTGATTGTCTCGGGCAGTATATGCACAGCACACAGGACATCTAGTGTGTATGAGATGGAGAGAAAAAAAAAATCCAATTCTGCGTGCTATGAAGTTGTGTCGTGCTGTATGGCTATAAAAGCCAGTTCAAGTGCCAAAATGCTTCAAGCTGAGCTAATCAGAGATAAATGGAGTTTAATATTTTCAACTTGGCAGCACCAACAGTTTTCCTGGTTGTCATCAACCTTGTCTTCTTTGGCCAGGCAGTAGAAACACCAAAGTACACAGTGGTACAATCGGAATCTGATTACGAGATCAGACTTTACAAAGACATCTCCTGGATGTCGGCTCTTGTACAAGGAACCTCCTTCCGGAAATCCACCAAAGATGGCTTCCACGGGTTTCCTCTCATCACCCTTTAACCCTGCTTAATTTCTCGTAACATTTTCTCTACTTGTTTCCTCCTATTCAACACACGTATACATACAAACGTTTTAAATAGCAGTAGCATCCTGGAATTGTGGTTCTGTAGTTGGAGCGTATTCCCAGTAATGCATTGTTTTTCTTGGTCTTTTTTCATCAGGATTTACCAATACATTCATGGGGCAAACCTCAACAGAACTCAGATACCGATGACAGCTCCTGTTTTAACGACCGTCACTCCATCGCAACAAGGGACGTCGTCCATGATGTACCGTGTAAGACTGTTTGTCTCAATCAATTACGGAGTTGCTCCCCCTCAGCCAAACGCAGAACTTAATTTGCAGCTAGATAAATGGAGGGCTCGGTGCGTGGCGGTGAGGAAGTTTTCAGGGTTCGCCGGAGACGATAACATCGGAAAAGAAGTGGAAGCTCTGGTGAGCAGCATAAAAGGGCACTCGGGTGCTGTTTTGGAAGATAAAGCTTCGTATAGCATAGCTCAGTACAACAGCTCTCGCCACCTTTCGGGGCGCTTGAACGAGGTCTGGATGTACGTGTCAAGTGTAAATGCAGAGGGGAGTTTATGTTGATTTGTCACAAAATGTGTTATATGAAGCTGAAGAATAATTTGGATAATGTTCAAGCGCAAATGTCTAGTCCATGCATTTTGGCAAATGCCTGACCTTATTTTTATACTTGACACTACGTACCCACTACGCTCTAAGCGTGAGGGCAGTGCTATTGAATTAGATCGTTTAATGGTTGGAGATTAAAATTTTGGGTGTGATTTTCATGCAATGTCTTTTACATGCCAGCTAAAATGAAAATTCAATTGCAAGTAGGCTAAATGCAAAGGCCATACTCTCGCAGATAAGATGGATATACTAGCAGTAGTGGCAGTGGGTGAAACAGATAATTCATTACTTTAAACAGATACATAAGATGTTATGCCTCCGTACTCCGATTATTTGGTACAACTTCCCGTCCTTATATTTCCTCTTTTATTCCTCTTCAGCTCTTTTATGCTATATTTTCCACTCACACATTTTTATAGGCCAAAGCCGGTTTAGAAAGTACTGTGAAATGGAAATTTAAAAGAAAAAGAAAAGGGAAAGATTACATCTGAGGTCTTGTCTGAACAACATAGACCTTGCCATCTCTTATCACACCCTCAATGTCTTGAGGCGATCCGTATAGCTCCTCAATTGCACTTCCTGCCCGAGCAATACTTGATAGAATTGATTTTTGGAAGTTGTTATCATTAATCAACGGATCAGACGAGTAATCAATCACAACTTTCTCTTCTTCATCCATTGGGACACTGCAAAACAAGATCATCTACATCAGAAGAAAGAAAGGAAATATCATATTGATTGCTACATAACAATTATCCTCTGTGCATTCCAGAATTGGCTCCCCTACATTTTGTGACGAAGATACCAAGGATTTTACCTATCATAAAGGCCTGCACCAGCATAACCTTCCAAGTCTTCTCCATTTGAGTCGGATCGGAAAATAATAGACCGTCTTATAAACAGACCAATGGATTTACTTGGGTAACCCAACACCTGAATCATATCACAATCATAGTTCAGATAGGGAAATATAGGCGACAAGGCACAATGGTTTCTTTTAGCAAGTCAATAACCAGTCGGCTGATAACACTTCTCTAAAAGATGAGATAAAATTTCTACGAGTATGAAGAAATTGAGCAATCATAATCGCCTTCGTCCTTCGTCATGCCTATGCTAAATCACATCCTGGTATATTACAAATCTTCCTTACCCGAGGAGAGCTCAAATCATTCTTCTTGCAGATAAAGCTCAATGCACGGCCAGGATATGCTCCAACAAGAGTTTCTCCAAGTCCTTTCACGACCTATACAAGCAGAGAGAATGCGATTTAGATGTATGTGTACTTCTTTTCTGTAAGATGATTCAAGGTCCAAAGGAAAAGCTGTCTTTAGATTGCTGGAAATTCATTACTTCTGCATATATCTCTGATGAATCGCCTGAAGATGGATTAGTTGTGTGGATAACAAACGCATAATCAGCATTTATGACTTCCTGAACCAGGACAGCCATGCAGAGATAGTCATGATCTAACTGCACTTTCCTTGTGCTGAAGTATGCTCTCTCATTCCATTTTGAAGCCCAGACCTGATAAAATTGTGGACACAAAATCAACACAGTCGTAAAAGTTAAAAGCAATTAGATGTCTGTAGGAGCCTGGGGCAGGCGGATGCAGCCAGGCATGGTTATCACCAGGTCCAAGTTTGTACAACATTATCAAATGCTCTCTAAACTCGTCAGAAAGAATAGAGAATTTACCAATATTATTGCTTGTCATCAGAGTCATAAGTAAACTCGAACATGCATGACTAACATGGAGGAATACTAACTCTAAGCATTCCCACTGACCACAAAAAATGATGCTTACGATAAAATTACTACAAAAATAATGCAATCAACAAAAAGAGCAAAAAGAAAATTGTGCTTTAACTTCCATATACTAGGCATCACAATGTTGGCACATGCAATTTTGACTATGATAAGCATCCAACCTTCTTAATGGCCAGCCATGCCTGCTCCCATCGCTGCTCACCTTCATCACCTGGCCAAGGCATCCCCGAAGCTTTCATCTTGGTCTTCAACTCTTGTACCTGTCATTGACTCTAGACCATGATTTATGGTTTCCAAATGGATGTACAGTGTACAGTGGACTACTTGATATATTCAACTTGCATTTAATAAGGAAAACGATAAGAAAAGAAAGCCCAAATCTGCTTATTTGGAAGGTGCAAAAATCAGACGGTACATGCATCTTATAAAACTGGGGTTAAAAAAGGAGTCAATTCACACAGGTACCAAGATATAGTTCCAAGTTGCGTCTATTTTTAGATCCATCAGTAGTTTGGATCAAAAGGGGAAAATGTCTGAGAGGGATGAAGTTGGTTAGCCAAAAGCTAGAGCAAGTCAGAATTGATTAAAGCCTTTTTTAAGATATCCAACTCTTTGAAGCACTCGTTATCACAGGATGTTGCTTGTGACATAGAAAAAAATAGCATCTGAACGATTTCAATTGCAAGATATGTTTTTCATTTCTATTCTTTAGGCTGCAAATTGGTACAAAAGGGAGAGTTATTAACTGAACCGTTTATCTCAAGCATTGAAGGCAATCTCAGTACAGAGACGTCCTTACTAATTTCAGCTACAACAAACATCAGATATTGTTAATGAAAAATACCAGCTGTGGTGGTGCGGTCATCTGTAGAACTGTCTCTCGGATCTTGCCAAGGGCACTATGTTCTCCTTCTCTTAACTTTTTCTTCAAAGATTGCAACTTGCAGGACACATCCTGCCAATCAAACACACATAGGGAGAGCATGTCAGACACAGACAAGACTGTCACAGAACTGCCTAGATTCGGAAATAACCAGGACATAATTGCACATGGTACCAATCAAACCAAGGGTGGATACAAAAAGCAACTGAACGTGGTAATGAAGTTAGACCAAAGAAAGCAATAAGATTCAATGTAATTGAGCATCCATTGGTCCAATTTCATTGCCACATTCAGCTGCTTTTTGTACAAAGAGTATAGGAAATATGTAACGAGAAAGGGAAGTCTTATTATATTAAAAGTCTTATTGCTCGCTTACAAAGAAAGAGTTGAAAGATGGTAAAATTTTCCCAGAGATCAATAATATAAATTTGTAACGTGAAACAAATACGGGAACCGAAAAAACAAGGAAAATTGTTATAATTACCTTATTTAAAACATCTGAAAGAGCTTTCTCAAAAACTCCAAATGGTAAAGCAACTGAGGTCGGGATTCCAACCCAAGATGGCACTTTACCTTTAAGATATGAGATATTCCGTGATTTTGCACCAACCTAGTAGAAGGATCCAAATGAAAATTTAAAGAAGCTCATAACAGAAATCAAACAATGATAAATAGAGCTCTTTCCAAACCTTACCATTTCACTGGTAAATTCCTCCGATGATATGGCATATTTGCCACCAAAACGCTTTCTGATCAACTTCACAGGTGATGGGCCAAGGTCTTTCACATTAGTGGGAGTTGGATCTGCCACCTCACCCTCTTTTAACTCACTGCCATTAAGCATTAATTTGATAATTATTTATGCAGTCATGCCCATCTTTAGACATAGTATGCAATCCAAAATTAACATAGAAAAACAGAAATACCAATAAAACATGTCTGCAGACGTAGGTTTCAGTTGCAAAAATTTCCCTTCTTTTGCTTGCAGGTCCCTCAGAATATTTGGGTCAAAGCAGGTAGCAAAGCAGACCTATCAAAATGGCAGTACACAACAATCAGATGTCACCCATGGTATAGGGCCAAAGATCATAATGCTTGATGCCATTACCTTGCAATTTCTTGCCCTTACAGAAACATGAGATAAGACATCTGGCATATCAGGAGTCAGCACAGCAACTGCACCATCAGGAATCTCTTCTTCCCCTTTTACTCTTGCTGCCACTAAAATTGTAGGGCGGTCAAAAGTTTTGTTCTGTACAGTAAGCAGCTCATCCACCACAACAACATATCCAACAGCCTCAACTGGGCTGATAACCTGCCAGCTGTTACCAACCAGTAAAAGTTAAACTTGGCCTTATAATTTGTAAGCAGAATAGTGTATGCTGCAAAATCGAATAACTTGATCTGACTGTATAGTTCCCTTGACAAAAAAAATATTGGAATATAACTTAGCTTATTGGCATCGTTACCAGAGAATTTCAATCTTTTGACGTGCTAACAAATTTCAGGCAGACGCAGTCATTGGTTGTGAACTAACCTTCCAAGATTAGCAGTCTTCCGAAGCACTGGATCAAGTCGGTTAAGAAGTGTGGACAGAACTGCAGCTGATCCAGCACGGACAATCTCTTCAGTGAATATGTTCACCTGTAATAAGCAGTTATAAGGACTTTGAAAATGTAACAATTTTGTACATAATGGAAGAAAGAGTTCACCACATCAAAGATAACTAGATACATACAGCCCACTGGTCCACTCCGAGTACTGATCCAAGATAATCAGCTGAGGGTTGCAAAATTTCTTGGTACCATTCGGCCTTGTTAGCAAGTGAAAGCCGAGTTCTGTCGAGAACAGATTTTGCATACAATGCCCACTGATCACTTTTTCTATTGAACATGGTAAGGGCATGCTTCCATTCCTGCATAACCAAAGGACAAGTATAAAATGAAGATTGAGATTGTAATTACATAGGTAAATGAGGAACAAATATAAACACAAGTCCATCATGACTCGGGCCTCTAGAAAACCAAAAATGTAATTCACCTTCAAGCAGTAGACAAGATCTTCATTGTCATCCCATGATAGGGCAAGATTTTCAAGAACCAAAGAGATAAAATACATTATTTTCTGCAGAATGATCAACAATGAACAAAGAAAAGAATATATGTCATATAACAAGAATAAAGCAGACAGCACAAGTAGACGGGAATTCAGACACCAACAGATCAAGGACTATAATGAATGATTCATGGACACAATTTCTGAACACCACCTCACCTCGGGTCCTGCATTGTTCAACTCTTCATAACCTCTTTCAATAGCAGTCCTAACAGCAGACTCAAGTGCGATATCCAAAAATAAAAGATCCTTCAGACGAGTGCTAGGCTTAATCAGTAATGGTCTAAGCTCTTGTCGAGCCTCGAGAAGACCCTAAATTGGAAAACAAGGAAAAAGAAAATGATTAAATCCCAACTTATAAATTCATAAAACAACGGCCATATTTGATACATAAATATCCTATTACCTCAAGAAGGGCTTCCACATTTTTAACTTCCAAATGTTCTAGGACAAACTGCAGTAATCCCTGTCACGAAATACAAAAATAATCTGCCTCAAAAATCAGAAGAAAGATATCTCAACTTTAAGATTGAAATAAAGGAAACAATTACTGGAAATCCAGATGGCAAGCCTGGGATAGGATTAATCTGCACGCCAACCATGAAGCCTTGGCCCTATGGAGCAAGAAGCAAAATTCTATAAAATCCTAATGAAATTTCATTGGGTAATAAAATGTCATCCAATATGTGATACTACCTCAGATTTGTAGCCCATACAATTAGCGATAGCAGATTCAAGATCTGCACCTGAGTGAACAGCCTGTAATTTAAATTTAATCAATCTTGCGAAGCAAACAAAAGGGATCAAAGCATATTGTTAAAAGAGGTATTTTCTTGGGAAGAAGGAAATAAGAATAAAGGAAAATGGCTTTGTTCCTCTTAGCTATCTTTTGGCTACAACATTATTCCTCTCATATTACCTTCTTTTCTTTCTTGTTAGTTCATATTCTATTTTTTTCCTTCAAAGTGGCTTTGTTCCTGTCAGCTATCTTTTGGCTACAACGTTATTCCTCTCATATTACCTTCTTTTCCTTCTTGTTAGATCATATTATATTTTTTCCTTCCACTTGTAAGTGATCTTAATGTCTCAAAATAAGCCAGATAGAGAATATTGATTATTAACAATGCTAAAAGTGATTGTAAAAAGATATAATTTGTATAATGTCCACCATCCAAAAAGGTGAACCTGTACTCATAAACATATTCATTTTGAAACATATTCTTCCAGTGGTTAGTTGATCACCAAATTGAAATATCATTTCTTATAAGTAGAAAACAAGAGAAGCATGTATCAAACTCCCCTTGCAATGGACATACAAAAAAATAAATACTGTAAGAGGTAAACTTCTAACATTAGAATTCTTGTAACATACCTTCAAAGTTCTCATATAGTGTCCAAGGTCTCGCAAGAGGCCATCTCTTTGATCTCTCCCGAAATTTGGTTCTGAATGGATGGCACGATCATAACTCAAAAGTCGTTCTTTCGTTATTCTATTGTCATTCAAAGTTTTCCAGTACACACTGATGTCAAAGTCACTTTTGATATAATCAATTAATGCCTGCAATGATCATTGTTAGTTCTTACATCTCATGAGTTTATATGAAGATATATAGGGCTTGATTCACATTCCACATACCTGGCAGATTATAACATCATCTGGACTAGTGTTGTTATGTAATTTCTGATGCCATTCCTCCATCATTCCACCCTTGCAATTATTATTTCTCTTGAATTAAAAATAGCTTCTATTAGTCAAACATGAACTCGGCAAGAAATCTGAAAAAAGTGAAGAAATATCTAGAGAAGATTCAATAGACAAGAACAGCTGACTTGGATAACAAGGATCTCATCTCGAATACGTTGGCCTACATCCCCTTCACCTCCCCGACCAACTATAGCCATAATCATCCTTACTAGTTCTCGATACTGTGGATATCCAGTGTATATATTCTGGAGGTTATCTGTAAATCTATCCTGGGCTTTACTGATTTCACTGCAACAGTGGGAAATAGACAATTATAATCATTCAGGATATTGGAGAATTGCAGATGGCTAATGACAATTAAGTATCAGTTTGAAGAAATTTCATCATATGTCAATTGTCTGAAGCTAGTATATTGATCATCATGATGATTGATCCACTAGTTCAAGTATTCTTACCGCGGTTTGACGTTGTAATTTTTATTCCATATGAGCTGCCTTGTAGCCATAAACCTCATCCATACTAAGATCCCAGCAACACCCAATACGCCAGCATCCTTAACTTGATCTATCAAGTCTGCAGCAATATTAAAACTAGCAAAAGAAATGGAGAGTAAGGCCAACAGCTTTCCCAACAACAAACAATCTGGAAGCACAATTTATGCTAGCTCATCAAATCAATAAATTTATTCTCCGCTCCAACACAATAAATCAATCAACTGTAACTGAAATTTCATGCAACATCATGAATAAATAAAGACAGACAACTTTGTATTTCCATAAATTTAGATCATATGCAAAAGTTTTCTCAAGAAACCATATCCAACATGCACAACATAAAACTTAAATGTTAACATCTAACATGGAAAATAAGATGGGCCTTAATTTCTTAAGGAATGTCTCCTTCGGGACACTTTCTGATTTCCTTCACTTCTACATAAAAACTACCCTCACAAAATTCCTCAGACCATAACACATCACAAGGTTGGTTGATACCAAATACACCACTGCGAATGATAGTAAATCTACATCAACGTACTTGTATGCTTAAAATTGACTTTACAGTTTGCAATTATTACCTAGAACACACGGATAGCTCAAATGAAGTTCATCATGCAAAATGGACTGGAAGAAAAAAGGTTCTCAATTGAAAAGATCAAAATATGATCCAAATGCAGATAACAGACCGGTGCATGAAAGACTTCTGAGCTTCTCTCTCCATTTCCGCAATTCTATCCAACAAGGACTTGGCAGTACCTCTTCCATCACCAGCATCCTTTTAATTGAAAACAAACTAAGCTCTTTATCCAAAAAATAGATAGTGAAAAAGGAAAAAAAAAAAAAGTGGATGTTTTCAGAGTATTATCAAAAAGAGACCTTCTGAGCCTGCTTCAATCCACTGTCAAACCCCACATAAAAGTCAGATCCCTTATCCTTAATCCATTTTCCATTTGACACAATGACAAAAGGCATCCCGACAAATTTATCATCTTCAAGCTCTATTTCAGTGCACTGGAGCTGAAAATGGATGAGAGGAAAAGTAACATTACATTCATGATTGAACTTGATGTAAACTTTTTAAGTGGAATGCTCAAATTTCTCTTTGGAATATTCTTCACATGTATATTATCGAACTATAGTGAAATACTGGATTCTCAATTCTATAAAAGACAAGATGTAACCAAATTTTACATTGCTCACCTGGCAAGGAAGTTCTCGAAAAGACTCATTTGCTAATTGTGTTTCAGCAGCCTCACTAAAAGTAACTGAACCAGGTGGCAACGCGCTTAGTGGTGGTGCCTGAAAAATCCTCATAAATTGATATAACCAATCAACAAAATACAAGCTACAACATAGTTTTGGCTGCATCACATATATCATCTTTATAAATATTTCCAAGATAACAGTTCTTAAAATCTTACCGACCAATCTCTAGACCTTTTAGACAAACCCCAATGAAGAATAATTGGATCTTTGTAATCAGTTGCCAGATGGATTTTCAGCTTACCAGCAGCCTTGGTTACAAGTACCTGAGAGTGTGCAGGGAGCACAAAAGTTTAAAGAGAAGTACAACACAGAGGTAAGAGTAACCTTAACTAACAAATGCATTATTATCTCACCAGAACCTCCTTGTCTTCAAGCTTGAAGATTTGCTTTTTAAGAACATCACCGCCATCTATCTTTTCTTTTTCAATAGCAAAAATCTCAACTGCTTTCAAGACCTTTGATTCCACAGAAGATTCTTCCATGAAAGATTTAGTAGCATCATATTTGGTAATAAGCTGCCCTAGTTCTCTTCCTTTGGTAATAAGCTGCCCCAAGTCTCTTTCTTTCCGTTTTACTCTTTCAACGGTAAAATATCTTTTAGTCCGCAACTGCTTTGAGACCTTAGTCTGTATCTCTCCTTTTGTTATCTTCTTTCGTATCTCATCAAGAGAAGCACCTCTCTCCAGCTCAGTCACCAACTCTGCTCTCGCTTCCTCAAATTCTTTCTGCATAGAAAATGTCATGGAAATAAGAATCATGCATAAGTAGTGGCTACATTAACAGTATTCATTTCAAATACACCGCACAACTAATTGGTCAATTCACAGCAGGAAAATGGTTATGGAAGATGCATTTCATAAACAAACCAGTTAAAAAAATTGCAATATTTACCAATTGCTCCTCTGGAGAATAATTGGGTTTCCCTGCTTTTTCCCATCTAATGTAGGCTTGTATTTGTACAAGGTCATCAGGTATCTTCTCTTTTGTTTCAAAGACAGATGGCTCCTTACTTTCAAGCTTATCATTTTTCTTAGTTAACTTAGCGCGGAGGTCCTCGATGGAAGTACCCTTGGCAACTTCCTCCAACAGCTCAATGCGTGCAGCTTCATATTCCTCCTACAAATTCAAGAAAAGAAAAAAATAGTCTCATCATTATTGCAACAGGAAAAAGATGTAAGATGTCAAAGAGGAGCCAGTACAAGTTGATTGAGCAGCTGGCCCATACCGAAAAAGAATGCTTACCTTCTCTTGTTCAGGGGTATACATTTGTTTGCCCTTTCTTTCCCACCTCAAATATGCTTGGATTTGCACAAGATCTTCAGGAAGGGAGACGCTTGGTATGATCACCTTTTCTTTCGTGGGTAAGTCGATATGAAAGTTCCGACCATTATTTTTAAACCTGAAAGTAGAAAAAAATAACCCAATGCAGAGATATAATCTTCAAGCAACTAGCTTGTATTAAGTAGTGCGAAGCAAAATGATGCTAAAATTAGCTAACCATATATTTTGTGCTTCATCAACTATGAGAAACTCTATAGCTTGTATTGCAGGATCCTCAATCTCTATTCTGACATAAGAACTGGAACCAGACTAGAGAAACACAGCAGACAACCAGCCAAAAGATCATTCAGTTGCATTACTTGAAGATTTTCCATAAGATGTCAACCCAACAATTTGTGGGCTAGAGATTCTTACCTTCACGAAAGGAGTTCTAAGTGCTCTGTTCTTATAATTTTTTGTTCCATCGGGGTGACAAGACGGAAGCACCCACTTTCTGGAAAATATTGAAAACGAAACAGTAAGAGGAATAGAATTTCTAATCAGCTATATTATGAGTAAAGAAAACATGTATACACCTGTATTTTAGCACATGGACTTACTCCTTTCTATCTTGTATCACACCCCAATGTAGAAGCAAAGGACTAGTGCTGTTAGTAATCTGGATATTTACAGACATGAAGGATCCAGCAGTGTGATTGCTAATAAAAACCTGCTCAGGGACATAAAGAATTAAATCTGTGCAATTCTTATGTCATCCTATATGCTATTTGACACTGTTGAAATATAAATGGGACTTTGTCCCATATCGAAAGAATATATGGCCTTGAGCATGCATATAAGCCTAATGAGTTACTCCTAATACCAATTGGTTTTAGGATGGAACCGCATTTGAGCTCGCATGTGCTCAGTTTATTTAGGCCCAATCATATAAAAATTTAACAGACACTAGGCATCAAACATAGGTACTGAAGTTGGATCAAACTAATCAAGCCTCGTTTTATGTCAATGGTCAATGATAAGTTACCTGCAATTCACTATTTCCATCAAGCTTGAATTTTCCAGCAAGTTTCTGCAAGAAAGAAACTGTTAAACTAAGGAGCAGAAATCAGAAAATAAACAATTATTCAGATATCTCCATCTCTCTTAGTCCACGGCTTTTGTAAAGATTATATTCAGTGGAAAACAAGTAAAAAGATAAGTTTCTGTTTATCCAACACTCTTGAGAGCTTCCATTATGCAACAAGATCCTTTTTGTAAACAACACCATCACCTCAGCATGTAACTCTTGTACCTCCCACCAGGAAAAGTAAATGACCATTTGAATTGAATTTTACCATAGAAAAAACAGAAGAATTAAAAGAAGAGCACTTGGCGGCAAAACCAGAAGATTGCAGGAAATACAAAATCATGATTTGCAACTGAAGTGACCTTCACCAGGCCATGTAACAAAACTGTTCCAGGGCATACTTGATGACCAGCTGTTCCCAGACAATGAAGTACAGGGCCATCTGAACTGTTATTGTGTTTGGCAAACATGCACACTCCAAGCAAGTATTATCGTTCCATATCATAAGATTACATAAATACATTCTTGTCATAATTTAAAAATCAAGTGCTCAAATTTTTTGAAGAAGAAATATGTAACATCAAATATTCAATTCTGCCATACAATCAGATACAGGAAGGGCTCTTAAGTGGTTTGCAGATTTGTCAGCACCAACATTAGACAGAGGACTCCGTTCTTAAAGCTTTAGTACTATGATTATCCCATCCAGCTATAAAAATCTAATGACTATTAAAGAGATGCAGAAAAGAAAATGCAATCATTAGCTAACCTCAGATGCTGGATCCATAGCCAATACAGCACGGGGAGAAATTGCAACAGGGTGACGCAATCCAAAGCCTACTTTTGATTTTCGCAATTTTAACCTGCTGCCATAAAAGTTTGTCAACAATCCAGACCTGTGTATCCGCGAGGCTGGCTGATTTATAGTTGCAGATTGGAACAAAGAGTTTGCAGGAATTCCAGATGAATTGAGTTTGCTTTGATGCTCAAAAACCCCATGTCGAATCAAATTCTGGTGGAATAAATTATGGCCTATGCTATTACTCATATTCCTCTATACAGTTAGCTCTCAAGAAATCCTGGAATAAGAGCAAAAATCTTTATTAAAAAAGATCTAAAACTTGAAACAAAATCGGGAGAAAAAAGAATGATTAAGTATAGCTAACGAATATATGGAAATCGTATCAAGATTCAAAATTCACGAAACAAGTAAACACAGGTTTCTGCGGCCAAAATTCAAAGCCTATTTGATCCTCGGCTAAGCTTCCAAAATCTGAAGAAATGGAACTGCAATTTCCAATCAAACAGCTATGTCCAGCTCTGTCTTATATGAATCACTGAAAAACTAACCTCCACAAAACTGCATTAACGTGTACTAAACAACCTCAAAAAAAGAAAATATTTAAAAAATTCAAATTGTTATAGTCGTAATTTAATCTCTCTCAGAAGAAAAAACGCTTGAAAACAGTTAAAATCCAAAAAGTAAAAAAGAAGACAACAACCAAGTAAGCATTCGGATCCGCTACCACTCCCGTTCAGATTTAGAACAAGTACGAGCACTCCCAACACAGAAATTCCAAGTAAAGCTCACAAATATAGGCAAATCATGTCAAGAAGAATTGGATTAACTGATGAGCATACCTTCGTATATTAAATTTAACGAGAATATACGATCCGATTCAGAAGTAGAAGAACAAGCAGCTAGCGAGAGAAAGAAAGGAGAGTGTTCGGGTGGTAGAAAGTTCGGGCGGGTCAGTGAGTGAATAGAAATAGAGAACGGAATAGTCGGCGACGTAAGTGATCTGGCGCTCAATGATGTCCGCAGGACGCGTGTCGACTCTTGATACGGCCACGTTGCTCAAATGTTACAGATTGTCACGTGCGTTATGTTGGGGTTTAAGCGTGGGGTCCGTGAGCATCGGAGATTCTGATATTTAATACTTTGGCACCTCATCGCCCCGGGCTTTTCCGGTAAATTACTGTATGGGCCATTCTACTCCTGAGATTTTATAGCGCATAATGTGTGTATATATATATATGTCTGAAAAATATTTATTTGATAGCTAGAAAACGATTTTTTGTTCTTAAATGAAATAATATATGGTTAACGAAATTGGTCCAATTATTATTACAAGATATCCTTGAAATGGACACGCATTTATAGACAAATCAAGCTGGTTTGTATTGAAAATAACTGATTTGAGTTCTCATTTGCAATTATAAGAAATTGTTAAATTTTAAATATATGATTTACCAGTTATAGTATAGTACAAACTTTTGGTTAAAAAAAAACTTGAATAGTGATTAGCATGATATTTTAATAATATAGGACAAGTGCCCATTCTGATAAATGTATCAAGTTGCGTCAGTTGATGGATCCAAGAACGATATATATGGATTCTTTACCTGTTTTTTAAGCTTCTAATCACATATTGCTTTTAAATATCTGCAAGAGGAAGCTACAGTCAAAAGGATGGTGACTGCCAAATATCTTTTCTCTTCTTGTGGACCAGTTATTAAGTATATATACTAAGCGTGAAGATGGGTGACGACGAAGAAATAAAATCCAACCGTCCAATGCATCCAACGGTTATCCAAACTCTCAGATTCTCAAAGTTTCTACCATTTTCACAAAGCCTCTTTCTATTTCTCTCAAATTTCAGCAGCTATTTTCTGTCTTCTGGCTTTCGTTCCTTCTCTGCCACAAGCTTCTTCGGTCTCCTTACATCTATTACATCCTCCTCTTCAAAGCTCGTTATTATCTTTTCCCTTCTCTAGTGAACATACAAAAGTCTCTTCCTTTCTGATTTTTGACAACTAAAGACTCGAACTTTAGAGGTTTGAAAATGGTTGTGACTTCTATCTCTTCCTTAATTTTTCCGAACCTTGTAATTTGTCCCTTTTCGGACAGAACAAGACCAAGGTTTAATCC
>JAOSBN010000003.1:10142997-10164645 GCA_027563595.1 Erythroxylum suave
TAGAAATATGAATTTGTGTAAGGATAAGGTTGAGATGATGAATTTTGATCATGAATTGTTGATACATAAGTGAGATGCCATGGGAATGAAAAAGATTAGAGAGTATGATTAGATAATACTGAATTGTTATCAAATGATAATGCATTAGAGGGAGTGAATTTGGGACAAAGCAAATTGAAAGCAAGGAAAGAGTGATATAGAAACCATTGGAAATTTTAGGTTTAGGGGTTAAGTTTCCAGGGGTTTCACTGCAGCGAAACCACAAGGGTCGCAGCGGAGAAAATAGCATTGTACGTTCGTTGCAGCGAAAGTTAACTTTCTCACTACAACGTATTTATCCTGAGAGGAGTAGCAGGGAAAATTCTGGACCTTCGTCGCGGCAAAGTCAAAAGTTCGCCGCGGCGAACGCCATACCTCCGAAGGATTTTAGCTTCCACTATGCCCAAACTTAAAGTTTCATAATCTCATGGCCTCAGAGCAAGAAGATGAACCGATGATGATTAAGGTGTTCTCTATTAGAAATAGCTCAAGTCTTATGATTTTCCGCAAGAGTTGGACTTCAGAAACGGGTCCAACACTATTTGCCTAGGACATTTTGATTGTTAATATGACTTTGCTTTTATATTTGTTCAAGGGCTTTTGTTAGAGGTTATACAATTGTTATGGAGTAAGTTTAATAGGATAAAAAAGGAACCTATGAACATCAACATTTTCTGTCAGGACAGCATTATTCTTGAATATATCCTTATAGGATATCAGGCTAGTGAAAGAACAGGAGTTATATATGGATTTTTGAAATATTAAAAATGATGAACTTTGATTTTTTTTATTTTACCTAACTTTTTTCTGCAAGATAATGAAAGATATACAGCCATTACTGTCCTTGCTAATTCATACATTGCTTTGAAGAGCTTTGCATGTTGTGCCCAGCGAAACATAGTTTATGAACTTTTGCTATGAAAGTCTTTCCTGTGTGAATCCCAACGAATGTTTAAAATGAAAGTATCTTTAAACTGTCCTGATCCTAATATGAATATTGGTTCACTCGTATTCTTGCTAAGATTCCTCAACTAGTTTCTGAGCATTTTTACTTCTATCTTACTAGATTGGAGTATTTTTCACTCTGTTAGCTTATTCCCTTCTAATTTTTCTGAATATTTTTCAGATGTTCTCATCTAAGGATATAAATTTTGTGGGCTACACATAAAAAAACTTTGAGATTGTAAATGATTACCGAGTGCCAGGGATGGGTAAACATTTTTTTAAAAGATATTTGAACATTTTAATCTGGTGGATTTGTGATGGCTTTAATTTCTATCAGCTAATGTTTTCTATGTCAGGCCAATATATAACTATAACAAGAAATATCTTAATTTCAGGCTCCTTAACCATGCAAACTTTCTACGTCTATTAGCCTTGGGAGTTTAATAGGTCATCAACGAATATTATCTCCCTTAGAGAATAAAGGAATCATCCTCTTGTTTTAGTAACAATCACTTTAGTTTCTGAGGAGTGACACATGCAAGCTTATGCATGTATGAGTGTATTTGTGTAGTTGGGGAAGGGCTACTGGGGAGAGAGAGAGAGAGATGGAAACTAAATTTGGGTTGATGTGGGTGTTTTTTGAAATTCTAAGAATAATAGCAAAGGGAACTGGTCAATAGTGAAATGTTGACATTATACGGAGACCAATTGAGGCTTAGCCTTAGGTTTTTTGGATTTCTTGAAAAGGATGATAGTGGAGATTGTAAGAGATTACTAATTAAAACTAATATATTTTATTAGTATGGTAATGGTAATGGCTAAAGACTAACTTACCTGCATATAATGGCGCGTGTAAAACACGCCTTAATTTTCATCTAAAAAGCCTTAAATTGAGCATATTTGTAAAACTTTAGACCTTCTATAAGCAAGTTACAAGTTTAAGTCCTAAATTGATCAAACTCAAAAAGGTTATGCCCCAATTTGATTTTTTAGCCTAAGTTCCATTCATAACTTTGCAAGTTCCCAGATGTTATGTACTAAACTATTAATGGATAAAACCGCATAAACTTGCAAGACCAAAATGATAATAACGACTAGCTTAACTTTCCTTAAAACCGTTAATCCCTTTGAGCTGATTCTTTGACAGGAAGGTATCAATGACGCACGTTAACTCTTCTCCTTTTAATGGTGTTTAATCTTTTTACTTCTATTCAACATACATTTTCAAGCAATTTTATGGGTCTATAACCAAATCCGACTATACCATTCTGTGACTAAGATTCATCATGGTATGCTATCACAACTCTCAGTTCCTGTTTACTGCAGAACTTCCCTTTTCAGTACCTAGATACTTATCTTGTTTCAAATGCACTAATAACATTCCCTTGACAGACTCATTTGGGTGAAATCCTAAGTTTGACTTCCACGTATACATGAAGTGTGCCTTTGAATCCGACTTCAAGAAGGTTGTAGGAATAACAAAAAAAAAGTGTTGACATGATTCGATGTCTATGGCTATGCAGGTTGGAATGCACATTTCTACATCACATTCATTCCCTTCCTTGTAGGTTATTCGGTGTTAAGAACTCTTCTACATTGTTTTTTTTTTCAGTTGTTAAAGTTGTTTCTATAGTAAAAAGGTGTTTAAAGTTTATTTGCAACAATTAACTGTCTCTTTCATGCTTATAGTTCACATAAATAAGAGGCTTGTTTCTATATATTTATCAGCAATGATTTTTGTTGAAGCTCTTTCATTGCATGATAAATCTCAATCTTTAAAAACCTTTTTTTTTTATATACAATGGAAGAGAAAACAACTACAGATAATTCAGGCCCCTGCGGTAGAGAGAGCCCTGCCAGTCCAGTTGGATAAACATCCACGTTTCAGTAGGAGGTTCTGGAATAATAAATTCGCCTGGGTGTGCGTTCCTAACGAAGCGAGCTAAACTGTCCGCACTCTGATTTCCCTCCCGATAGACATGTTGGATCTGCATCTCCTAATCCCGTCCCAGCATCACTTTAAGTTCCTGCACCAAAAGATAATCATCAGTAAATAATTGAGCGGATGAGGAGAGGATATTAATAACCTCTAGTGAGTCCACTTCGAGCAAGATTTTTCGATAGCCTCGGTCCCAAGCCAATTTTAACCCCATTGAAGCTCCCCGCAATTCAGCAGTCAAAGGCGAGCAGTCCCCAAACTTAGTAATAAAACCACCACACCACTGCCCATTGCAATCCCAAAGTAGCCCTCCATTTGTGGCTCCGAACGAGTCGTAACGAACCGCACCATCTGTATTCACTTTTATCCAACCCTTTGGTGGTGGTGTCCAGCTGATGGGCTGCCCTACAGCCAGTCCCGATGGCCTGACTACGTGGTTGGTCACCATGTGGGCTTTACGGATCCATTCGACATAATCTAGCACAAGGCAATGTCCGGTAATTGGCCACTCAAAATCTGCCTTAAAAAGACATTTGTTCCGCCATTGCCAGATATACTAGCAGCAGATATCAAAAGTTGTCACCCAGCCAATGTCCTGTTGGGTGAGGTTTATGAGCAACCATGTGTCTTCGGGTAACTAAAGGAACCAATCCACCTGTGCTATTGGGACTAGCTGCCACCAGTGGTTTTGAACTCTGGGACAGGTGGGAAGGGCATGCAGTGTGGTTTCTTCGTGACCACAGGCCTGGCAACTACTATTCGTTGTGAAGTGCCGCCGAACCCTCTGTTGGTTAGTCATTAGCTTGTTGTTCACTAAAAGCCATAGAAACGAGCGAATGCACTGAGGTCCTGCCCATTTCCATATCACTTTCCAGATCGGATGCTATACCCCCGTATGGCGAGCTGTGATTAGCTCATATGTTGAAGCGATGGTGAAGCCCTTCTGTTTGTTGGGACCCCACAGAATTTGGTCCTCGCCCATAGTTCCAGAGGGGGGCCAAATCGTTTCCAGATCGGCACACACTAGAGTGGGGAGGTATGGTGTGATAAGGTCCCAGTTCCAGTGGCCCTCCTCCTCCACAAAATCAGACACACATTTAACTAGCAGATTCTCTGGTATGCGATCCGTTGCCGCATGAGCTAGGGGACCCCAATTAGGCATCCAGTTGTCTGTCCAAAAATAAATTCGGTGTCCCGTACCCAGTTTCCAACTAATGTTGCGACAAACATACTCCCATGTAGCTGAAATCCCCTTCCAGACTATCGAAGCTCCTTTTGTTGGCAGTTCTGGAAGGATATGGTGCATATTGAGCCGATATTTGGCTCGAAGGCATTGAACCCAAAGCGCTGCTGGGGTAGTGAGCAACGCCCACCCCAATTTGATAAGAAGGGCATCGTTGGTGACTCTAACCCTTTTAAGGCCTAGGCCTCCCATATTTTTCAGTTGGCAGACAGTATCCCAGTTGATTAGGTGTGGTCGACTCTGCTCATCTCGGGACCTTCATACGAAAGCTCTCATAAGTTTCTCTAATTCATCGCATAAATGTCTGGGAAACAACACAATTTGCATTGTATATAGCGGCAATGAGGAAATGACCGCTTGAGTTAACGTGACTTGTCCGGCCAGTGAGGAAATGAGAAGGTTCCCTTTTCCTTGTTTCTGTTGGTTGTTTTGGTTAGATTTTGATCAGTGGTAGAACAAAATCATAGGTTTCATTTTATTTAGTCATGATTGCATAATGCAGAAAATGAGAGAGTGCATATAAATGGACACTTCTAGTTTTTATCAGGATTAGTTAGAACTAAAGTTGAAATCCTCTATTTTCTATATTATCTTCAGCACATTAGCAAATTTACTTGTGTTTTTGTGTTTCACATGTCTCCTTTCTTGTTGTTATAATTTCAAATGCTACTTCTTGTTATACAACTTTTCTGCATGATTTTGCTTTTGTAAACTTTTTCTCTAAATTTGCAACCAAAATATGATGTTTTTAGTTTCATTTAATTGTTCAATGCAACTATCTATGGGATGCTCATAGTTAAACAAAAAAGTTTTTCCAATTAGTTAGTAATTATTACTTGTACCAAAATTTGTGGATCTTCAAAAATAGATTATTTGATATTTCTAAATTTATTTTTGTGTTATTATCTTAGGGATAGATCGCATATGTCTATGCTAACTGTTTGTCTCTATTGTTATGACTATGTTCTGTAAAATTTACAAACTATCTTCTTTATGCAGATATATGAGCAAATACACTTAGCAAGTATATGCTCCAAACAGTTGGTGGAGATCAAATATTTGGAGGTTATAGTAACTTATGTTTCTTATATGATGGTGAGCTATGAACTTGCTCTCATCAACATGGACAAACCTGCCAAGTAAACTAGTATCTGTATTTATTATTTTGTCTATAAGAATTGTTAAGGCTATAATTAAAATCTTACATACGAAAAATATTCTTTTTATTGATATAATTTAATAATATTTTACTTTTTATATACAATGTTTCAAATTATTAGTTATTTTTACATAATAAATTAACAATAAAAATCTAAATATTATATGCAACAATATGGATTAAAAATGTCACAAATTATTATAACTAACATGGTATTACATTTCGTTAAAATGTATATTAAAAATTTGACTGTATTTTATAAAACGTAGTTAAAATATTTGGTTATATTTTAAAAAATGTAGGTAAAACTTTTTGACCTCTTTTTCAAAAACATAGCTAAAAATTTGTAGTTACATTTAAATAATTTTTAGCTAATAATTTTTAGCTATGAAAACCAAACATAACCAAAATGTATTGGCGAAGATTTCCCAAAATGTCACTAATAGTTTTTTGTTACAAAAATAAAGCATAAGAAAAAAAACTATTAGTGACGATAGCAAAAGGTGTCGCTATAATTTTCAACCAGGGGGACTCAACGATGTTTTTGGTGATAAATATAAATCATAGCTGATGACCATTAGTGACAATTTTTTTCGTAACTAAATGTAATTTTTGTTGCAGTGAGTATAACTACATTAATATTAATCAATAAAAATTTTATTTATATTAAAAAAAACGTAAATCAACTGCTAGCTATAATGATTGTGATATGCAGCAAGTGTCCAGAGGATTGACCTCTTCATGAGGCAATGGTCCTATAGCCATACTTGCTATTGATAGCTTTAGCATACAATTTTCAATTTGTATATCAATGATCGCAGTCCGCCCACAACTTCTTCGGCTTTAGGTTTTTTAATTTTTATATCTATAGTTTAGATAGACCACTATAATGACACCTTTAGTTCTTCCTTCTTAAAAAGGAAAATAATGGTATAGATATGGTTGCGCACATGCTTAAGAGGGATTGATTAAAAAAGAGTGTTGGGACGGTTCGTGCAGAGTGAATTCAGCGAACCACAACCACCACCCTCCCACTACCATCTTCATTTTACATGCAAACTCAAAAACATGGTGCTTAGCACACGCAAAAATTATGTTTTTGTTCAAGGAACCCCATATGCGTCCAAGGGAAATTGATGTCATTTGACACAAATCTCAATCTTCATCTTTTAAGGCTTCTCAAGTTTGTTTTATGTCCATCCTCCTATTTGTAGAAGTATTAGTATCAGCAGCATTTCGTGTGGAGAAGAGAGTTTTCCTCTTTCACGGAGCAGGAGTTTGAAGGCATTGAGTTGGAGCTGTTGATTGTGTTAATCGCTACTTTTGTCTCTATGCATTGGTTGACCTTAAGAACAAACTTACTGAATTTGGACAACCTTTCGTCTCTTTTTCTTCTGCTACAGAATGGCAGTTTGTACCTCCCACAACCCTGCTTTCTGACTTGCCACTCTTCTACCCACATTCTGCTTTCTCTACTAACCGCAGACAAGGTTGCGACCTAGACGGTTCCTTCCTTAATGTAGTTGGTTTATTTAGCAGACACTATATATAGAATTACACGTTTCACAATCCTTGTAGTTCTGAGGTATTATTCTTCTGGGACGTTGAAGTCAATGACCTAACTTATTACGTATTGTCCCAGAAACGTTGTCTGAAGAGCATGGGGGAAAGAATGTGTGAACCATGATAATCCTAATTTATAAACTTATATATAATTGTAAAAATAGGTTAATTAATTAGGGTTTTTACAATCATATACTAAACAAATAAAATTTGAAATAATTTTTTAATTCCAAAGCATTTAAAGAATTAAGGCTTTTTAACTTTAAATTTTAGTATGTCAATATAATATAATTAATTTAAATAAAATATAGTCAATGATTAACAAAAGTTTAGTTTAATTATAAGAAGATAAAAATAAAATATAGTGGATTGAATCTTATCACACACAAAATAACAATGACTTCATTATGTTTCGTGCGATTATAAAAAATTGGACAACCAGCAATATGCAAATCTGTATAATTATCATGATACAATCTTATTGGCAGAAAGTGACTTATCCTAAGAGCCAATAAGAGACCCTCTAGTCACTTTAACTCACAAGTAGTTCTAGCGATGGAAAAATACTCAACCTTAGTTGAAAATCGAGACATTGTCTATTATATTTTAGTCTTCTATGAGATCAGAGAACCACTAAGAAGGAAAAAAAAAAAGCAATTAATGAACAAGTGTCAAAAGATAACCAACCTAATATGCATCACAATATGCATAAAGACGAAGATCACTATCAACTTGTAGCAAAATTCCCTATCCGAGGTTGGACTTTAGATATAGTACAACCCTTAAAGCCACCTCCTAGTTTCGTACTTTGGGTTTATTCATAAACTAGGCTAACACATGCACACTATATGAAAATTCTAGTTGAGTAAAAGCAAGGTGTCCAATAAGCCGACGATATTTAATTGGGTAATCCCAAATGTCCCCTTCCACTAAAGATAAATAATGGTTTTATTCGATTGGTATACTAGCAGGCTTGGCACACAACAAACCTATTTCTAAAATGATGTCCAACACATATTTGCGTTGACAAAGAAATATACAAATAGAATTTAGTCTCACTTTAATACTTAAAAACCATTTCATTTTTTCCAAATCTTTCATGTGGAAGCAATGACTTAAATAAAATTGGAACTATTGCAACACCGCACCATCAATTTTAGAAATAACCAAATCATCAACATATACCAATATATTCATTTGGATGTCATGTTCACAAAATATAAACAGGGAATAATCTGAAGAAGATTGTCGAAAGTCATAATTTTTCACTGTAGCACTCAACTTTGTAAACCAACATCTTGGCGCTTAAAGAAGACCGTAAAGAGACTACTCTAAGCAATATACCTTCCTAGGGCTTTGTGACTTAAAACTAGGAGGGAGCTCCGTGTAAACCTCCTCTTCTAGATTTTCATGCAAGCATATGTTATGAACATCCATTTGATGTAATTCCCAACTTTTAGTATCGACAACAATTAAGAAGGCCCAGGTTGTTATCATCTTTGATGTTGGGGCAAATGTCTCATTGTAGTCTATTCTTTCTACTTGGTTGTTGCTAACAATCAGTAAACAAGCCTCATAACATTCAATAGTATCGTCTACAATATCTTTGATCTTATAGATCTTTTTGCATCAACTATTTGTATTTTCAAAGGGAAAGTCTTATGTAACCCGTGTCTCATTATCCTCAAGAGCTTGAGCTTGAGCTTGAGCTTGAGCTTGAGCAAGTATGTAGTTTTATTCAGCAATTTGTTGAAGATAATGTGTATAATCATATTTGCAATGAGACTTACTCACGGACATTGTGGAAGAAGCTCGAGGAGTTGTATGCCTCAAAAACTAGTAAAAATAAATTATTTTACCCGAAAAAATTAGTACAGATAAAACATCAAGAAGGTACCTTTATGGCAGATCACTCGAATGAATTTCAAAGGATTGTGGATCAATAATTAAGAATAGGCATAAAGTTCTATGATGAAGTGCTTGCCCCTTTCATGCTTCTATGATGAAGTGCTTGCCCCTTTCATGCTTACCTTCTTGCTAGAGTCTTGGGAGACTTTAAAGAGTTCAATCACCAATTCTGCGGTTGACGATGTTGTTAATATTGAATTTGTAAAAAGTGAAATTCTAGACAAGAGAATAAACTCTTGTTAATCTATGTTTATATATAATTTTAAGAAAAAAATATTTTCAACTCAAATAAGAAATTTCAAGTTAATTTCTAATTAGGGGGATTTATATCATTGCTAATTTCAGCTAGTCTTTTTTACACTAGTCCATAACTCCACATCCATACCAAATTCATAGCCACAAATGCTGTTCAGATACATCGCGTGTTTCTTAAGATCGTTTTATATAGCTCAACCTTGGAAATCCTCCACAAGATTACGTTAAGGTCTATAAGCCATATTATTTCAGTAACAGCGCTATTGGTTACAACACCTTCCCATTAGAAAAATTATGCAGAAGGGAACCAATAACATTTACTGATCATAGCTAACTAGGGCAAGCACAAATGCTCATGTGATCTTGCTATTCTCTTAACCATTCCACTACTTCTCCTTAAACAATAATCTATGCTTGAAGGTAGTAGGGGACTCTGTGATTTCCCATAAGAGTTCCAGCACAAGGCCTGCTGTGAACCAACGTACCCCTTAGAGGGCTTCAGCTGAATATCATTAAGGTCCACATTAATGCATGGGACGTTATTGCTACAAGCTAAATGAATGGGTTGCACCAAATAGGTCCCCGTGATTTGATCGTAGTTTACTCCAGATATAGCCACCGCTTCTGTTTGGTTCTTGCAGGTGCCCTTGTCACAGTAGAACTGATCGATTATAATTGGATACTTGACGTCTGATACCTGAATGTTAGAGAAGGACACGTTCTTAACTGATCCGATACCTCCCTGTTAAATGTAATTTCGAATAAGTAAGTGGTTGGAAGCAATTAATAACTGATAATCTATTGAGTAATTACCTGCCATGTCTTTATTCGAACCCCAGCTAGAGTATTTTGAAGTGAGATGTTGTCGACCAAGATGTTAGAGACACACGCAACGCTTTTATCTTTCCCAAGACTTCCTACACTGCTTCCACAACAAAATTTTAATAAAAACTAATTGTTGAAACCCCGAAACTTACATATCAGTGAACTAACTTCTTTATACAAAGTGTGTAGGTGGGGATTTACCTTATACCATGTCCAGGGCCGCAGTTAATATGGTGAATATGGACATCAGAGCAACCAGTTTGTATGGATACACAGTCATCTCCTGTTAAAAGCGGTGATCCGAGAATCCAAAAATTAAATTAAAATTAAACAATAAAATAGTAAAAATTAAATTAAAATTAAGCAATAAAATAATAATTTCCCAAATGCTTTAAACTAGAGCCACTCATGTTCGTAAAATGAAAAGTTGGTCATGTTGGCACTTTTTGATCGTGCTTGTCTCAAAAGTTAGTTTGTCGACAGTTAAACCGTTTAAAACCAGACAACTTTTCCCAATCCTGTAACCTTTTTCTGTGCACATAACTAACGTGCCAAGCACCATCTGGGGCCCCAAACTCAACACTCAAAAGCTAAGTATGGCCATCTTTTCGGGTAAATGAACTCCTAGTTGAATTATAAATTTTTTTATTAAGAAGATTGAAGACTCTATTCTCCTCTGCCATGGGGTTTCTAGTATTTCATCCTGAAAACTCTTACCACATCCAATGTTTGAATGCTGAATTTCCACATCTTTTGCGTTTTGCAGATGAATGCCATCGGTATTTGGGCTGCTCTCTGGTGAAGATATGGTGATATTGTCAATTTGGATCCCTTCAGACGTGTCAAATTTTAGATGGCATTGAGGGCTATTTAAGATGTTGATGTCTCGTACGGTGACATTGCAGCTGGCGTAGAATCTTAAAGCCTGTGACAAAGAGGGAGAAACATGTATATTAATGTAAATTATACAACGTAAAATAGAACAATCACAAGGAAGAAGAACACCAAGGAATTGAATAATTTAGTCTTACTGTTGGTTTCATATCTGTAATGTGTTTGGACCTCTTCTGCAGAAGTGCAAAGTTAAATTTTAGCTGCTTTAGTTCTATAACTTTCAATGCTTGAAGGAAGAAATTGAGCTGCCAAAATTGAGAGTTAACCTGAATATAATAGGCTTTAGAGGGATTCCACCATTCAGAGCCCTGACCATCCACAGTTCCAGAACCTTGAATGGTGAAGTTATTTAGCCATTTGAAGTTTAGCCACTGAAACAAACTGGACTTAGGCCATTGACCAACTTCAGCAGGAGCTAAGAGTGTTCCATCTATCTGTGGAAGTCCACTTACTTTACATCAGCTTTTGTGTGTAAAGCAGAGATCATGATAATAGAATACTCAAAATTGTCCTTGATTAAGAAGGTTTAAGCCTTAATATAGAGGGAAATTTACGAAAGGGCAAAGGAAAGAGTGAACCTCTTCCCCTTCGCCTCCACTTTGATTAATTTACCAATGCTGCTCGAAAATCGGAGGAATTAAGTTTAAAAGGTAATTTAGCGGATAAGGAAGTTAACTAAAAAGAAGAAAAAGGTAACCTGAAGAGTAAGGTGAGGCATGCATGGACCTTGTAGTGTTATGGGCTTGATAAGGAACTTGAACTCTGCAGGGATTTGCAGAGTAGCTCCTGATACTTTGCAGGCAGCCTTCCATGTCGCTAGCAATGCCTGTTCGGTTCATAATTTTGTAATAAGTTCAAGTGATTACTAACATAAAAACGTATGTTTGATCCCTCACTGAATGTTATTTCTGAGGAAAGTTAGGAAAAGCCAATGAATCCCCATTTTTGGTTACTGCTTACGTACCTCTGAATCATCAGAAATTCCGCTACCCTTTGCTCCAAAAGACAAAACGTTAAAGATTCTCGTAGTCGGAAGAGGGGCTACTGCTGGACTCGGCATAGGAACTGAACCTGGAGTGTTATCCCTGCCCTTAGTGCTCTTATCTTTTAGGTGCTTATGATGAAGCTTTCTTTGCTGCTTGTGGTGCATTCTAGCCTCTATTGGAATCATAAAAAATGTAACGAACACAGCCATTAATGTGAGAAAGAGAAATAGAGTACTAGAAGAGTTCTTATTGGATATAATTCCCATCTTAGCTCCCTCCCTCTTCCTCTCTCTGAAGCTCCACTTGGAGTCTAAACAGTTTTACTCTGCTTAAAACGTGGGAGGTATTTGGTGGTTGTACACAGCTTATATAGCTACTTGTGCTATAACTATCCTCTATTTTTATATGGAAAAGTTGAAATATTCTATCAGCATTTGAACCCTGATAGAATACGATTACTCTGCTTTAGGACATTATACAGGTGTGAGGAGAACACGCCATGCAGGAAAATCTATGCTCTTGAGCCATGGAGTTTGAGGTGAAAGGTGTGAACTTTTCTGAAGCACTTTCTACCTTTTGTTATAAATAATTATGTATCTCCTCCAGTTCCAAGAGTGAATGTTATGCACCGCTGACTCATACTAGGCACAAGTAAAAGTTATTTTATTTTTTTATTTCTTTTTACATAGACAAGAACCTGTAAGCTAATTTCTTAGACCAATGAGATTGATTGTTTTATATAACTTTACCTGGAATGATGCATCTGATTATTGGGGAGCTGATGAAACTATAGAACAAGAAATTTAACCTGATCTTCAAACTCCACTAAGTTGTATTTGTTCATATTATAATGATAACGGGAAGCCATTATTGAGTATAGTGGAAGGAGGACGGCGAAAGTTATCCTATTATTGAAACAACTTGTGGATAATCTGAATTAATACAGTTAAGTGGCTAATTAAAACGAAAGGCAGTGACTTGACTCCTTGACATTCCTGTTACCGAAGTTGTTCAAAGCCTCACCTGTGTTAGCCTCAAATTCATGAAAGGATTCAACAAGAATATCCCAGCGTTACAACCACATTATATGATTCAACTTACCCATAAACCCTAAACATATCCTGTTTCAAATTCAATCCAATTAATTGCAACTTGGAGAGTATAACGGTATGGCTTGATCTTCTACTAGTTACTAGGTAGGTGGCATGGCTAGTTCTTGCACTAGTTGCTAGGTAGGTGGTGAGTGGTGAGGAGTGAGGAGTGAGGAGTGAGGACCTCCTATATGTTATTGCTTAGCCTTAGAAGCACTGGCATGTTGTAGCGGGAATGTAAAAGTATGGAGAGACTGTAAGAGAATGGAGAGAGTAGGATCGACCATAGATGAGGCAGCTAGAACCTAAGGAATGTTAGTGTCACTCTTTTCTTCTATGCTTCTTGCACGCCTACGTGAATTATTCCGATGTGAATATCCCACCAGAGTACCATCACATATTAAATTGAGGAAATAGTCCAATTAATCAATCTTACCTAACTTATATAATTAATAAAATCATGCGTAGCTTAATTTTATCTTTGCTATTAAAGTTATTCCTTTTCTTTATAGATTTTGGTGTTATACAATAATTTTCATCAACTTTTCATACAACTCCAGTAACATGCTGCATTATTCCCTTTTGATGTTGCGGTATTTTAATTTAACAGACAGTAGATCCTAATAGAATAAGAGGAACGATTTATTTTAAAATGAGGTCCTCTATTATAATATTCAACTCCAAGTGTTAACAAAGAATTAAACTTCGACCGGTGAAACGTAGAATAGTGTTTGACTCAAAAGACAATTTTAAGAAATAAATCGTTTTTTCTTTACGTATGAGGACCTCATTTAAAGGATTTTGTAATATTGAAATAAAGTTGTAATTTACTTTTAAAAGTGATTAAACAGTTCATTTCGTTCTTTTATGATATTTAATAGACTAAACCCCAAACTTAGATCCTCTGGGGAATATATTCAAAAAAATCAATATTACCTAAAAGGCTTTTTCTAATATTATAAATTTTAAAATAAAAATATCAAACCAGGCGGATCCCAACGCGTTTAATCCTTTCAGGCCCAACTTGGTACAAAATGTATACCACAAAGCTCTTACGGTCTAGTACCCTGTCCAGAGTAAAGACAAAGGAGAGCTTACCGGTGTAGTATTTTGCGTATGCTTACAGAAGTGTCAAGATACCTAATCCTGATTAGTACAAAGGACTCAAAGGACCAAAGGGTGTTCGTTTTGTTATTACCTATTTTAGCACATGAGACGTTATTATAAAGTCCATTGTATTCATCCAAGAGTACTGTACGACCATTGAAGCATGTGTCACATAACAGTCTTTAACGCTCCCATGAGAGTAAAACCAAGCTAATGGTCTCAATCTCCGGCTTGGGTTTATCAAGCAAATATCTCATTACACTTCAATCTATTTTCATGCGAGTTTCTTTAAATTAGTGAAAATCACTGTCAAGTCAGTCAATGTTCAAATAGTATTCAATCTTCCGATTCAACAGTGTAAGAAGGTTCTTTCAAAGATTCCGATTAATATAAAACCTCAGTCCACGTCAATGCGGTGGCTATTTGAACAAATTCTTTTCAAAGTTCAACCTCAATAATGCTAAAGCACTCATGAGTCATGTATGTCATATTAAAAAAAATATATTGTTGAAACAGACGATCAAAGATACAAAGATTATCTATATTTTATTTATTTTGAATTATTTATGTATTTTAAAGCATCTTTGATACAAAATTTAATTGGGAATTCATGGTGTATATTTTAGGTATTATCTTATATATTTTCTGGTATTCTTTCTTATCTGGTATTGATACTGTAAGGGGTGAAAGGAACTGTATATATAGCCAAAAATAGACAATAAAAGGATAAAACAAAGCTTTCTCAAAACTGATCCAACTTTACATGGTATTAGAGCTGTAAAAACTAAAAACTTCGTAAATTTAAACCCTTGATCGTTGTCCAACTTCACTAACCAAATGTGTCTCGGAGGAGGAAGCAATCAATCAAAGGTTGGAGACGCAGATGAGAAGAAGATGGCTACACGTTACAATTTGACCACTACTAATAACCTAGGTATCATAATTGCCCACACACAGTTAAAGGGAAAGAATTAAGAAGATTAAGCCAGAGCCCTACGCACTTCCCTTTGAGCTAAGAAGAAGTTTGGCTTTGTTGATGGAACCATTAACCAACCAGTAGAAAACTCACCAAAATTGGAATATTGGTGGATTATGAATTCCATGATTGTCTTATGTGGATATTCAACATAATTGAACCCACTTTGCGTTTAACCATAACACATGTAGAAAGGCAACAGATTTAGGGGAAGTTATTAGACAAGAATTTGCTGTTACAATTGTGTTGGGAAACATTACTAATTAAATTTCACAAGTAAAATAATCAAGGAAATAATACGCAGAAATTAACATGGTTCACTCTCTAATTTGGACTATGTCCACGGGTCAAGCTCTGAATAAATCTTCCACTAATGAAAATAGCAGGTACAAAGAGTGAAAAATGATACAACAAAATAGTGATCTCACACAATGTGCTTCCCAAATTTACTATCATTAAGATAATATCCTCAGTATTTTGTTACTCGCCCTTTTTAGAAAAACGTTTCATAAAAATACCTCATAAATCACTCTCTCACACAAAATGACTCTCTAATCTCTCTTAAAACTCACTACACTTGTCACACATATAATGCAAATGTTGACAATAAAAGAGGGAGGGGGGATCTTTTATAGACCCTCTTGCAAGTTGTAACTGTCCACCGTCACAGCTTGCATGCAAGCTGTGGACAGTTTGCATGCAACTTGTAGACAACTTGCATGCACATTGTTCCTAGTTACATGCAAGTTGTTCACAGCAGCTTGCCTTTTTTTTTTTTTACATAAGTCTATGACAATGGCGATACTCATATAGTTAGTACCATCTTACAATTCTTCCCCCACCCTTGAAAACGACAACACACACGAGACAAGCTTGTCTTACTCGCATAGGTCTCTTTATTGGAACCTAAGCAGTCTATGGTGCTAGTGGTTTATTCTAGACATCATCTTCATCAGAATCTTCATCTAATTGATTTTGAATGGCGCATAATCATCAACTATGTTCAGTTGGCGATTTTCAACTTCATCTCCACATTGTCTTAGACTGTTTTTGGAGGAATTAATTCTATGTCTACCAGGTCACTGTTAGTTCTTGGAACATCTTTTTCACTTTGTTAAGATATTCAATGGTTTGATCTTTGACAAATAAAGCATTACAGCTCCAAATTAGCTTCTTCTGGACTAGATCATAAAACCTATAATCAAATTGATCTTCTCTATAACCAATAAATATACATTGGCGAGTCTTGATGTCAAGCTTGGATCTCTCATATTTAGGGATATGGACATAAGCTTTGCAACTAAATACCTTTAAATGATCATAAGAAACATACTTTTCTTACCATACTTTCTCTGGAACATCAAACTGTAAAGGGATGCATGGTAAACGCTTTAATACATGAACTGTTGTGAATAGAGCCTCATCCCAAAATGTCTTAGGCAACTTTGCAAGTGAAAGTAGGCATCTAACTGTCTTCATCAAAGTCTTGTTCATTCTCTTAGCTAAACCATTCAACTGTGGTGTTTTAAGAGGAGTAGCTGGATGTCGAATACCATGCTCTTTGCAATAGACGTCAAATGATCCAGTGTACTCTCCAACATTATCTGTTCAAAGGAATTTCAACTTCTTCCCAGTTTGTCTTTCAATTGAGGCATAGAATTGCTTAAAAACATCTAGCACTTTATCTTTAGTCTTCAAGGTGTATAACCACGTCTTCTTAGAATGGTCATCAATGAAAGTCACAAAGTATTGAGCACCACCTAGTGACTTTGGTATTGACCAACATAGATCTGAGTGTACCAAATCCAACACATTCTTCATTTTGGATGGAGGGGAACTTTTAAAAGCAACTCTATTTTTCTTTCCTGCAAAACAATCAACACACTTCTTTAAATGTACCTGGTCAACTCCAAGTAATGCATTCTTTTTCACCAAATAAATCATCCCCTTCTTGCTCATATGACTGAGTCTCCTATGCCATAATTCAATTGCATCATCTTTCTCCACTGGTTCACAACATCATTGGAGACCTTTGCCTACATCACATACAACTTTGAGCATTTCTTACATTTGTCAATTACTAAGGAGCCTTTAATAAGTTTCCATTGTCATCTTTAAAAGTGTTGCAAAAACCTTCATCATTAAGTATGCCAATAGAGATTAGATTTAGGCAAAAATCAGGAACATGTCTAACATCTTTCAGAGGCAATCTCATGCCATTGTCTGTCTCTAAGTAAATATCACATATTTCGGTGATTTTGGCTAAACCGCTATTTCTCATTTTAATGACACCAAAATCTCCTTGTGTATATGATGAGAAGGGTTTTTTATATGATGCAACGTAAATAGTAACACTACTGTCACCTATCCAGTTAAATTCACATGATGCACTATTCACATCATTATCATATGACAATGGAGGTAGCTGCCGATGCATGTTCATCATTACAGCTATCATCTTTCTTGACTTCTTTGCCTTTGTTTTTTCCTTCTTTGACTTCTGACATAATTTTTTGATATGACCCTTCTTCTTGCAGTGATGGCCCTCAACATTTGCATATTTATTTGGTCTTCTTCTACTCTTATCTCTGAAATTTAAACCTCTAGATTTGCTCCCCCTAGAACCTGTGACCTGAACTTCTGACTGTATTGAAGAGGTTGAACTCTAAGATCTCCGTTTGATCTCTTTGTTTAAAATTTCGCTTTTTACGGATTCCATATTAACAACATCGTCAACTGCAGAATTGGTGATTGAACTCTTTAAAATCTCCCAAGACTCTGGTAAGGAGGTAAGCATGAAAGGGGCAAGCACTTCATCATAGAACTTTACGCCCATTCTTAATTATTGATCCACGATCCTCTGAAATTCATTTGAGTGATCTGTCATAAAGGTACCTTCTTGATATTTTATCTGTACTAATTTTTCAGATAAAATAATTTATTGTTACTAATTTCTGAGGCACACAACTCCTCGAGCTTCTTCTACAGTGTCCGTGAATAAGTCTCATTGCAAATATGATTATACACATTATTTTCAACAAATCGCCGAATAAAACTACATACTTGCTCAAACTTAAGCTCGCGAGGATAATGAGACACGGGTTACATAAGACTTTCCCTTCAAAAATACAACTATTGGATGCAAAAGGATCTATAAGATCAAAAATATTGTAGACGATACTATTGAATGTTATGAGGCTTGTTTACTGATTCTTGGCAACAACCAAGTGGAAAGAATAGACTACAATTAGACATTTTCCCCAACATCAAAGATGATAACAACCTAGGCCTTCTTAGTTGTTATTGTCACTAAAAGTTTTGAATTACATCAAATGGATGTTCATAATATATGCTTGCATGAAAATTTGGAAGAGGAGGTTTACACGAAGCTCCCTCCTAGTTTTAAGTCACAAAGCCCCAGGAAGGTATATTGCTTAGAGAAGTCTCTTTACAGTCTTCTTCAAGCACCAAGATGTTGGTTTACGAAGTTGAGTGCGACACTAAAAAATTACGGCTTTCGACAATCTTCTTCAGATTATTCCCTGTTTACATTTTGTGAACATGACATCCAAATGAATATATTGGTATATGTTGACGATTTGGTTATTTCTAAAAATGATGGTGTAGTGTTGCAATAGTTCAAGTTTTATTTAACTCATTGCTTCCACATGAAAGATTTGGAAAAACTGAAATATTTTTTAAGAATTAAAGTGAGACAAAATTCTATTGATATATTTCTTTGTCAACACAAATATGTGTTGGACATCATTTTAGAAATAGGTTTGTTGCGTGCCAAGCCCGTTAGTGTACCCATTGAATAAAACCATTATTTATCTTTAGTGAAAGGGGATATTTTGGATTACCCAATTAAATATCGTCGACTTATTGGACATCTTACTTTTACTCAACCGGAATTTTCATGTAGTGTGCATGTGTTAGCCTAGTTTATGAATGAACCCAAAGTACGAAACTGGGAGGTGGCTTTAAGGGTTGTACTATATCTAAAGCCTAACCTTGAACAGGAAATTTTGTTGCAAGTTGATAGTGATCTTCGTCTTTATGCATATTGTGATTCAAATTAGGCTAGTTGTCTTTTGAGACATCATTCATTAATTGCTTTTTTTCCCCCTCTTGATGGTTCTCTTATCTCATGGAAGACGAAAAAATAACAAACAATGTCTTGTTTTTCAACTAAGGTTGAGTATTTTTCCATCGCTAGAACTACTTGTGAGTTAAAGTGACTAGAGGGTCTCTTATTGGCTCTTAGGATATATCACTTTGTGCCGATGATATTGTATTGTGATAATCAAACAGCTTTGCATATTGTTGATTATCCAATTTTTTATAATCGCACGAAACATAGTCAGGTTGATTGTTATTTTGTGTGTGATAAGCTTCAATCCAGTAACATCCTACTTATTTATGTTCATACCTTAGTACAATTAGCAGACATTCTAGCTAAAGTATTAGGGAAATGATAATTTCATCATTTTCTTCGTAAGTTGGGAAACATGCTTTAAAGGGGGTATTGGAGATTCATAGTGTATATTGTAGATATTATCTTTAATATTTTTTGCTATTCTTTCTTATAAGGGGTGAAAGGAATTGTATATATAGACGGACAATGAAAGGGCATAACAAATTTTTTTCCAAAATTGATCCAACTTTACACATTTAATTAAAATTTTATCAAATTATCTTTAAAAAATTTAGAATCAAAATTAATTAAAAATTCATATAAATTTTATCATGTGTTTAGCAATTAATTATATTGTATAATAATTTGTAATATGTTTAAAAAATAATGTTCTTTTGTCCTAAAATTCATAACAAGTCACGGTATGTGAAGAAGGGGTACAACACGAGAACTTTGTAGTAATTCTTCCGTGTTTGACAAATAGAAAGGTCTAAGCGTAACTCAAAAGTAAACAAGACGCGATAAACTGACTTTCCAACTCATTTCTTGTGACAAAATCTTTTAAACCCTTGAAAACGACTCCTGTCCCCACTCCTTACCAATACGATAGATAAGGACCTGTGCCTTGAATGCAAGGAAACTTAGTTAAAATTACTATAACAATATTAACGATTTTTTAATTATTGAGCCCCTGTGATAATTAATTAAGATAAAATGTTAATTAAAATATAAGAATTGTGATTTAATTTAAGACCCACAGAAATAGGATTGAAGGAAAAGAAGAGTTACTACTTGCGTAATCCATATCACCTCACGGTATAAAAAATAAATATTAGCTTCATTCAATAACACTTGTTGATGATAAGAAAACACAATGTGTCTATCCAATATTTTAAAGGAAATGCAGACATCTGGAGTTTCCTGGAGTCAGCGGTAGAGCCGACAACGGAATCATTTGGTTCAAAATCCAGATATGAACTCGCGTCAGCTTCACGATCAAACCTGTAACGTCCCTGTTCCTGTGCAGACTTCAGGCTTTTAAAAGTACAGCAAGGGTCGCTTCACGCGTTTATATGTCACTTCGTTGAAATTCAACCTTCGTTGTCATTACCATCGCTGCCCATCTCTCTGTTTGTGGTTTTTTTCATCTTCTTTTTTTCCTGAAAGCCCTTGGCTTGAAGTTTTCTTGTTTGGTTTCCGAGAAAACAGAAGCAAAATGAACCGTTTTTACCTCCCAAGGTGCTTTCTTCTCTCTCTGCTCTCTTTCCTCTGTTTCTTCGTTAGTTCCTGTGTTTCTGATCCAAGAGCAACTCAAGCTGCTCTAGTATGCACGAACAGAACAGCAACTGCGACTCTGAGGCAAAGTTTCGTAGCAAACTTTGTGGCAGCTCTTGATACGCTTACTCCAGAGATTGTGAGACAAAGATATGCAACCGTAATCAATGGAACAGGTAACATTACAGTGTATGCATTTGGGGAGTGCATGAAAGATCTTGATGGAACAGACTGTAATCTATGTTTTGCTCAGTGCAAGACACAGATTTTAAGGTGTCTTCCGTTCCAATTAGGCACTCGTGGGGGCAGGTTATTCTACGACGGTTGTTATCTGAGGTACGATGATTATAACTTTTTTAACGAGTCGTTGACTCCTCAAGACAGGACGGTGTGCGCAGCTGGGGACTTTAGCGGTGGTAATAAGACTGTTTTCAGTGCTAACGCTATTGAGTTGGTGAGAAACTTGAGTGCTCTTGCTCCAAATAATGACGGCTTCTACGTGGGCTCTTTGACTAGAGGAAATATTACGGTTTATGGGTTGGCTCAATGTTGGGAAGTCATTAATGGAAGTGCCTGTGGAAATTGTTTGGAGAATGCTGTAGCTAATATCAGTTCCTGTACTCCCAAAGAAGAAGGAAGGGCTTTGAATGCTGGTTGCTACTTGAGGTACTCCACCGTAAAGTTTTATAATAATTCATCTGCAACTGGGAGTAATGGAGGTAAGTTGGATCTTATTGAATTCTGATCATTTTCTTTGTGCTTCTTATTCCTATCATGATATTTATTTGTTACATTTTATGTATATGGAGATTTATTCTTGGAACAATGGTCCTTTTGTTCATTGGGAACATCGTATTTGAGGGTTATACATGTTGCTTTTCAGATTATCAATCTTAGTTTGGCAATTCAAAAGCTTTAGTCCTATTGAAGTCTTAGGTTTTTGAGTTGGGTTATCTCAGTCCTTCCATAAAGAAATTGTATTCATCTTAAAAAGGAATATTGACCCATCATAGCAGAACCTAAAGC
>JAOSBN010000003.1:10164745-10183750 GCA_027563595.1 Erythroxylum suave
GGGGGTCTTAAAGCTCACATATGCCTCCGAGTCCATTTGCAATTTAGACATGCATGACGTGCATGAAGAAAGGAGAGAACAAAGCAACGTAGTATTAGAAAAGGGTAAAATAAAAGCAACGACGTCATGTTATGCATATTGAAGCTACACTTGAACGACGATGTTTTGTTCTCAACATAATTACCTACATATTCTATTCTAGAAGAATGATGCAGAACATATTACAAGATAGGACAGAGGAGGTTACAACAGATTTTTTTGCTAGAATCTCTATTACCGACAAAATAGATTTATGCCATTGCCTCAATCTGATATTTTTTCCAAAGACACACGGTGATTATATATATATATATATATATATATATATATTTATCGTACGTAGATTCTGAAATTCTTTGGTTTAATACCTTGGAATACATATGAAGTAACCCTTCATTTGGGACGGGACCAGTTGCCTTCGCAAGTATCAACATACAATAAAGCAGGCACGTCTTAATTACTATATTCAGACAAGAACTTGGACCCAAGTACGTGATTGTATTTATTATGGGATAAATGACAATGAAGACAGCAGTCAAGACAAATAACCTAAATTGTGGAGGTGAGAATTCTACCAATTAACTATAAAAGAAAAATATTCAGGTCTGAGATATGCACTAAGAAGACATTATATAATTGAACAGATTTAACTCTTGAAATCGAGATGGATTCTGCAGAAAAGTTAAAGAACATAGAATTTATGAATATTGAAGATGGTGGAGCCAGCGTCGATCATAATATACCCGAAGACCAAGGCGTCGTTTCAGCTCATACGGTTGGCCAAGGTGTGCACATACCATGTTTAATGTTTTACTCTTTTGTGCAACTATCAAACATACAAATCCAAGCACAATCGCCAGATTTGACTGTATGGTCTATATAGTTCTACTTCTACTCTAGAAAAGATATTGCAGTGTTAATATTCGTACTTCTCTCGGAAGCCTCTCATTCTGTTGATGTTTTTATGATTCAATATTGGGAGGACCTGAACTTAAGTCATGGGGGATTGCAGATTCATGGCAACAAATGGGGTTCTTGCTGGTGACAGGCTTCAACTGTGGGTACTTACTGAGTTATCCAAGTTTGATAATGGCTCCCACAGGTTGGACATGGAGCATCATACTCTTATTTGTCATCGGCTTCTATTGTGCCTATGGTAACTGGCTCTTGACTGAGTTTCACTTCATTGAAGGCAAGAGGTTCATCAGATACAGAGACCTTATGGGATTTGTTTTTGGTGAGCAAATATATGTGTCTTTTTGTCTCATGTCATCCATATAACGAATATACAGATATTGTGATTGAATTCTTGTTCTATCTTTGTGAAGGCAAATACTTCTATTACCTCACATTTGTTAGTCAATTTACGTCGTTCTGTCTCGCGAACATGGGTTTCATACTCCTGGGAGGAAGAGCTCTGAAGGTATATTGGACGTACTATGGTATAATTATTTTCATATATGCGTCGCTTCTGGGTGTCTCGTAAAGTTTGTACGATGAATACTTTTTCCTTTATGCCCCATACAGGAAATGCACTCAGTTTTCAGTGATTCTCCATGGAGGCTTCAATATTTCATCATCTTCGCTGGACTAGCCTATTTCTTATTTGCATTTCTGATCCCAACAATGTCTGCCATGAGGACCTGGTTGGTGGTATCTGCTACTATGACTTTCGCTTACATCATTCTTCTTATGGTTATGGCTGTGGAAGATGGTATGTAGTTGTCCTATTCCAATTTCCATGGCGCATACTTGCAAGTAGTTTGAACACTACGTTTGTTGGTATTAGCTTTACATAGCTTACTTGTCTGTTGCTCTCTCAATGACCAGGACTGTCCAACAAAAGGAGGAGCTACGATGTTGGTGGAAGCCAAGTGAGCAAGGTGTTCAACGCTTTTGCTGCAATTTCTGCGATCAACGGTGCCAATTCCGGAGGGCTTCTCCCAGAACTGCAGGTAGAGCAATAACCAAACATGTGAAAATGTATTTTTATGATTAGTCTAAATGTGAAATGTCTTTTTGCAAACGCAGTCAACTTTACGACAACCGGCAATGAAGAATATGAGAAAAGCTTTGTTAGTGCAGTTTACACTGGGGTTGTTCTTCTATTATGGTGTGGCTATAGTTGGATACTGGGCTTATGGTTCAACCGTTTCATGGTACCTCCCACAACAGATTTCAGGTCCCAACTGGGTGAAGATTCTAATAAATGCTCTAGTATTTCTACAATCGGTAGTCTCCCAAATGGTATGATCTTTACATTTCTCGTTTGTTTAATTTCATAGCTAGTCTAGTGACAAGTTTAAATTAATATGCTATTAGTAATCATAACCGACACCATTTCCAACGTTACTAAAAATTGAGTCATTACATTAAGGTGAGTCCCTGACACCATGAATTATTATTGTAAACTGAGACTTTCGACATATAATCACTTAATATCCTCCTTGGCCCTTGAAAATCAACCACTAGGTATGTTGAAATTTGTTTTAAGAATCTAAAAAGCAAATCTTTAAAGAATACCGAAGATACACAAACTTTGTAAAATTATGGTCTTAAGTCCCAATTACCCAACCCATTGCATGCATCCCGAAGTTCAACTTTTTTTTAATTTAGTGTTAATTTGGTCGCCCCAAATTCTTCAAAATCAGCCTTCCTGTATTACTTATCTTTATTATCCTAGTCCGTTCGCCCTGACGATATAAAAGAGAAAATCAAGCACTACTTAAAAGAAATATAACAATCAGTTCTTGACTAAGCACACATATACAAACATATATAACGTTTTTCTCTTTTCTTTTCTAATTGAGATTTTGATGCGTACATATAATTATATGTACAAAAGGAGAATTGTTTTGTGTTCTTTATTTTGATTTTATTTTAACTATATGTTTTTAATTATTAAAACAGATGTTTATTTCACCAGTTCATGAGGCACTTGATACCAAGTTCTTGGACGTGAAGGAGAAGTTGCATTCAAGCAAAAATGTTAAGAAACTATTACTCCTTCGTGCTCTCTTTTACACATTAAACACCACAATTGTTGCAGCCCTTCCATTCATGGGAGACTTTGTCACCTTGATCGGATCTTTCTCTCTTACTATTCTCACCTTTGTCTTCCCAAGCATGATCTTCCTTAAGGTAATTAATAACTATTTCACCACCTAACTACAGCAACAAACTTAGACAGGAAAGTAAACGGACAATATTTATTAAAGTCTTCCGGCAGATAATGAATTTTATAAATATATTGATACAAAACAAGATAATTTAAAAGTAAGTCAAGTGTTCGCACTTGAGAATGTTCTTTAAAATCTATCAAATTATGATAATTTTCAAAGTTGATTCAAACACGGATATTTTTTTGATGAGAAATAAAAATTATAGATTTATATATAAATTGCACTCAAATAGAAAAATAATTAAATGTAAATTAATTAAGATTGTTATTTGGTTATATTGATATACGCACTTGGTTTGATCTGAATGCCCAGGTGAAGGGGAAGATAGCAAGGATAGAGAAGAAGATATGGCATTGTTTCAACGTTATTGCCTTTTCCCTGCTTACAATAGCCACCACGATTTCTGCCGTCCGGTTAATCATCAAAGACGTTACACAATACAATTTCTTTGCAGACACATGATCAGATGAGTTCTGGGCAAAGATCTTCACTTCTCCGTCACTCGGACGTTCAAATTGGTGACTTAATCGAGTGGATATACTTAAAGTTTTAAGCACTTATAATTCGAGAAAAAAATTAAAAATAGGCCATTCACCTTCTATAGCATCATATGATCTCACATAAGATTATATGAATGTCTAAGGAATGGCAGAACTTTGAAATACTTATAATATTGATAAGCTTTAATGCGGCTTCAGGCTGTATAAGGTCTGTGACTCTGTTGTTGTTTTTGTATTTAAATCCTTATACCTATGTTTTAAAATTAGAATAGAAAAGGAAATATGACGCACTCTCCTCTTTGCGAATGAGAAGCATTAGTGGGCCCGATTAAGACAACAAATCCTTTATTTTGTTTTCTTCTTGATTTTATTGTATCAGGATTAGGAACTAAAGTCCGTGCACAATTGCCAATGGGAGTTTCAGTTAGACGTCAGTTATGTCTTGTCTTAATATTTTATATGAAAATTTATTGATAATTAGATCAATTGTCTTGTCATATAATAAGCAATCTTTGAGTACAAAATATTAGAAATGTAAGGATTTCAAACGAAATTAAGTCACTCATTTAACACGTTTAAGTTTGTAGAGTTACATGTTTGAAATAATGATGTGGCATAGTTGATCAATTAAATTCAAGAATTAATTATAATAAATTATTATTATTTATAATAATGATCATTAAATAATAATATTTATTTTGTATTTAAGCAATGTCTTTCACTTTTCACCTAAAATAAAATATTATTTATTGTAAATTAAGCATAATAATATTAGTTTAATTCGATATAAAGTTAATGGGCTAAATATAGTTTTCGTTAGTTTCAAGTCAAACTTGAGTTTAAGGACAATTTTAATTTTAATTTGAAAGCTAAAATCTTCAATTTTTTTTATATAAAGTATAACCCATCAAGATAATATTATCTTAATCTATAAATTTAAAAATATAAAAATTAACATAATGTTATTTTAATTAAATGTCGATTTGAATGATTTAAACTAGATCTGAAGGTGTAGTTAAAACTGGGACAAAAGTTTAGGCAATTAAGAAGAATATGTTATATTAAAATGATTTCATTTTAGTGCATCCCAATCTAAGTTTAAGTCCGCTTTCAGGCGATTAACAGATGGGCGGGATCTGGCTGAGCTCATTGCGATGGTGATCAATGCAGATAGAATCCCGTACTGAACATATGAAGCTTTCACATCACTATCAGTTCACTTTCTTCCCAAATGGACCACAGCAACTTGCTTTGGTCGGAAACGACACAGTTTGCATTAAAGTTCATTGTTGTGTTCTTCGGACAACTTGCCCTCACGATGAGTAATGATCAAATAAAGACTAAGTACCAAAAATGCTGAGATGAAACAGAGCTTAATATGACGTTTGTGAGATTGCCTTGTGGTCTTTCAAGTAACTTTAGTCAATTTATAAATATTCGTTGATGAAAATAATTGAATTTATCGTATTATCCTTACTAGAGGTAAATCTTGAGAAGAGGTTTGCATTTTTCTGTTTTTAGTGTAATGAAATCCTTCAAGTGCATCCAATAGTTGAAGAATAACAGTTTTGCTAATATTTAAAATTTATCAATTTATATAAATAATTATGTGAACTAAAAATATTAGTAAGTAAATATCTATTTTTAAAAATTCAGCGGACTTTTACATACGTTATTTAAAAATAACAGCCACATGTCATCCCAAATATTAGTTGACGTGACTATTTTTAAACAACAAATAACATCTTATTGTAAAAATTACGAATTAAATCTCACAAGTAAAATAAGCAAGACAATAACACGTAGAAATTCAACATAATTTACCCTCTAATTTGAGCTACATTCACGGGTCAAATTCTAAATAAAACTTTCACTAATAAAAATAGCAAGTACAGAGATTGAAAAATAATACAACAAAATAGTAGCACTTACACACAAGGCGTTTTTCAAATTTATTATCCCTAAGATAATATCCTCACTATTTTGTCACTCATCTTTTTAGGAAAATGTTTCCTAAAAATATCCCAAAAATCACTCTCTCACACAAAATAACTCTCTAAAATTCACTGCACATGTCATGTATGTTTGATGTGCATCTATATTAAAAGAGGAGGAAGGGAGGCTTTTATAAACCCTCCATCGTATGATAACTTGCATAGCAAGCTGTTATGTAGCAACTAACAACTAGAATGTAAGTTGTTTGTTAACTTGCTTTTTAAAAAAAAGATAAATCTAGAATGGCAATACCATGTATGTCGGTGCCGCCTTACAATTCTCTCCCTGTTGACTACACATTATTTACTATCATTTCTGCAGATGATCGCAGAACTTAAACTTTCTCTTAGGTATAACTTTTGTCATCATATCTGATCCATTCTTATTCGTATGAATCTTCTCAAGTTGTAATAACTTCTTCTCAAACACTTCTCTAATCCAGTGATATCTCACATCAATATGCTTTGATCTTGAATGGAATGAGGAAAATTTCCCAAGGTAAATAGCACTCTGATTGTCACAAAATAGTTGATATCTATCCTGTTGAAAACCAAGTTCTTCTAAGAACTTCTTCATCTATAGGAGCTCTTTGTATATTTCAGCTACAGTAATAAATTCCACTTCAGTGGTGGATGAAGCAACACATTTATGCAATTTTGATTGCCATGAATCCCCTTGCAATGATAATTACGTAACCTGAAATAGACTTTCTCGATTCAACATCACTGGCCATATCTACATCTGTATAACTAACTAACATAGGCTTGGTACTTCCAAAACATAAGCATATTTTAGAAGTACCACGTAGATATCTAAGAATCCACTTCACATCATCCCATTGTTACTTACCAGGTGATAAGTGTGAATTGCATAATGTTTTAGGGCTTAATTTGTTACGTATTTAAGTGTTAATTTAATTGTTTAGCATATGTTTACGTTAGAATTGTGATAGTTTGTGTGTTTAAGTGTTTTACGGATTAGTACAAGTCTTTGAGCTTAAATATTATATTTTTGAGATACCTTGATGTGTTTGTTAGTGTTTCAGGGTCAACATTGAAGAATGGAAAAGTTTTGGAGACACTTAGACCGAAATAACGACTTACGATCGTGACACAATAAGCCAAGACAGAAGCATGGGAGTTAGCCCACGATCGTGGCCCATATGCCACGATTGTGACAGAAGCCTAAGACACTACCCATGATCATGATAGAAGAGTTGGATGTGACCTACGATCATGGCATATAGGCGCCACGATTGTGGCTTGCATAGGGCAGACGCGAAAACAAGTAAAAACGTCAAGTTTCTAGGAATTTTTCGAACCTTCTCGAGATCGAAAAAACCCAAGGACTGCTTAGAATACAAAAAGTATTTAAAGAACAAAACAAAGGAGATGAGGGAGCTTTTGCATCAGCCACCAATTGAGAAACCCTAAAGAGAGTTCATTGAGAGATTGAGAAAGAGAAGAAGGAAGAGAGACATTGAGAATTAGCCTATAAGAAGTACTTCCCGAAATAGGAGTTTTCTTGCTGTTGCTGCCTCCGTCATCCATTCCAATATTAATTTTAGTTTATTTTTAATTTTATTACTATATAGAATTGGGATAGTTGTTGATGAATAGATTGTTTGAATGTTGAGGAATGTCTAAACTCACCTTCAGGTTGTTTTATTCTTGATTTAATGAAACCTAATTGTTTGTGTTTTTACTGGATTAATTATGATTTGATTTCTTCACTTGCATAATTTTTTGATAAAACGAGAGGGTCAGTCGAGTGAAAAATTATTTAATTAGGCTAACAAGTGTTAGGTAATTTAATAGAATGAGAATTAAATCAAATCGGTAATTTATGCGAAGAGAGATCTTGCATAGGATTCCTGATAGTTTTTAGACAACTTCAAATCTAATTAGGGTTTAGATAAATTGTTAATTGAGAGATTGCAATTCTCATAATCTGATTATGGTTTATAAACTAAGGTTAATGGTTATAACTCGAGAGAGAGTAATCAACCCTATGACCTTCTAGAACCAATAATCTAGTAGTTTATAATTAATTAGGTTAGCATTAAAGATAGATAAAATTCTCCTTTCTTTCAATTGGTAGTTCTCCAGGTTGATTTTTGATTGGGTGTTCCAATTGCTATTTTTTTTTATTTTCGTAATCGATTCTTGAAATTGAGTGCATCATTGAAATAAATTCTTGCCTTAGTTTGTTCATTTTAAATTATTATGAATTGTGTTGGCCTTAGATTTTAGGATTAAATTAACCCTCCTCATCGGATCCACACCTTAGGTACTACGTGAATGACTCGTGCACTTGCAGAATATTGAGGTTAAAATATTAAAAATTACATATAAAGGAAAACCATGATCAAATTTTGGGCATTGTTACTGGGGGGCTATTAGTTTTAGTTCTATAGTTTAAGGCATTTAGTTAGTTTTAATTTTTATTTTCGTTCTTTCTTTTCTACTTCTAAAATGATGCTCTTTCATGAGCACAAAGGTCACGAGAGGTACGAGTCACGCAGCTAAAACCTCAGATTTATACATCACTTGGCTAGAATGAACCATTAGGAAAGCTCGGCTAGAAGAAGACAAAGAAATCGCGAAATCAACAATGGTCGAAGAATTTCAACAAAATTTGGACCATGAAGCAAACTAAGCAATCAAAAAAGGACCCTTATAGACTTAATGAGACCAGGGTTTAATGCGGCTAACCTAGGAGTGGCTAGGCCACCTATGTAAGTACCATCATTTGAAATCAAACTAGCCTTCCTAAATATGGTTCAACAGAATCCGCAGTTTTATGGACTAACAAATAAAGGTCCCAATGCACATGTAGTGAACTTTCTTGAAATCTGTGACACCTTTCGGTACCATTAGATGTCGAAAGATGCAGTCAGAATTCAACTTTTCCCTTTTACCCTTAGAGATGGATCAAAGGCATGGTATCATTCCCTAAACCCATCCAATGTCACGATGTGGGATTAGTTAGTTCGTGCTTTCTTAGACAAGTATTTCCCCTTATTAAAACTGCTAAGATCATTAAGGAAATTACCCAAAGTGATGGAGAACTGATAGGTGTGCATTATTACATGTTATTATAGGTAATTGACACGTGTTTTCTAGCATAATTGTTGTTTATTGTTCTAGTTTATGGTTCACTTTGTATGTTTTCATTAAGTTTGATTTCCATTGTTATTCTTGTGTGTTTGATGTTAATTGAGTATAAGAACTGACTATTTTTTATGTACGAAGAAAGAGGGAGCAACTTGGAGGGTGAACTAAAGATCAAAGAGGAGAAGAAAAGAGGAGTAGAGCTAAGGCCAATTCCCACGATTGTGGGAATCATGCAAATTCCCATGAACGTGGGAATCATAATCAGAGGCTTAATCCGAAGCTTCATTAAACTTAGGTTTTTGGACTATTTAAGCATCATTGAGCCTCCATCTTCAAGGGAGACGACCCCTATCTATAGAAGCACCATCCTTGAGTGAAGAACACATATTTGGAGCTTTGAGGAAGGATTGGAAACAAGGATCATCACCAAGAATGAGCAAAATAGCACATCAACACCAAAATTCTAGATTTTGGCAAAGAAGAGGAGTCTTATATTCAATTTTTAGTCACTTTGATTTCTTCTAGTCTTTGTAAAGATGGTGTATTTAAATGTTCATGATGTTATGGAGACCCTGCTACATTGATTTCAATGTAAGGATTGCTTTTGAACTATTTTGTAGAACTCCTATTTGATTGAATTAAATGAAGTGTTCTTTGATGATTATTGTTTTTAGTTGTTATGTTACAACAAATCGAGGGAGTGAATAAGATGAAATACATGTAGGATTGTACAATGAGAGTTAATGACCTTTAGATGTACAATTTTCATGTTAATTGAATAATTAGAAGAGAGATCTAGGCTAGTTAATTGATCACCTGTAAGATAGTTTAATAACTATTTGAATCGATCGAGTTGTTAGGTAGGTTGAGAGATCATCTAATTGATTCCCATTACTTCAATAAGGGACAAATAGTTACACCTTGAGAGAGGATAATTAGTACATACAAAAATCTAGAGTGAGAATCAATTCAATCGATAGAATAAGAGGGAGACAAATAGGGAAAAAGTAATCTCTAATCTTAGATTCTTGAATTCTGACTTTTCTGCAATTGTGGTATTGTTCTTCATTCATCATTGAGCTTTTAGTTTTAATTTAATTTTCTAGATTACTCACATTTTACAATTTAATTTCTTAAACATGTTGGGTTAGCCATGGTTGCATGCATCATATGCATGCGGATGCAGCTAAAGTGTCAGAATCTAGATTCCGACACCATGACAACCCCAAAACACCAAGATCATGCATGCATGCAAAGATATTAAAGAACATGAAATAGTAAAAAAATTTAACTTTTGTATTTCCCCCTTGTTTCTTCTCCTTGTTTAGGTTATTGCAAACGCCAATTCTTTCTTTAATCTCCAAGAACATGAAAAGATGGAGGAAGAAACAATGTTTAAGGGTTTTTAGAACACCAAACTTGATGAATTCAAGTAGATGTTCAAGATGATGGAAATAGGTCAAGGATATTATGGCATGCACTTTGATTCATACAACAATTGTATGAATTGCAAGAATAAGACTTAAGACACCTCTCACTCTCTCTAGAACTCTTCTAGAACCCTTTCTTTGTCGATTGAGTGTAATAAATGAAGGAAACTTGTGTACATAAGTGAAGAACTCACTTACATACCATTTTGCGCCCATTGTCACGATCATGGCCCATGGAACTTTTAAAATTGGGCTTGCCTTAGGCCACAATCATGGCCCTGTGATGCACAATCATGGCCTGCTTAAATTAGGCCATACAAACTTATTTTTTATTTGATCTTTTATACTGTGACCTTTGGTTCCTGGTTATTTTGGGTAATTGAATTATCTCTTAATTTAATGAAATCACAAAGAACTTCATGATGCCATTTTGCCAGAATATAAGTTGATTAACAAATGAACTCTTCAATAGTTAATTATCCAACTTATGAACCTTACCATAGATAATTACTGTGTAATTCGTCCTTTCACTATACTATACCCTACTTGGTTCAGAGTATGGGCTATGTGCCAACTCCCACTAGGCTGACTACGTCACATCTAGTCCAGGTGATGTTAGTTCTTATCTTAAGATCTCATTACTCTATATGTCATTGTAGACTCTCTTCATGATACATAAATTCTTTAGCCCGAGATTCCTGAGTAATGACCCCAACAAGAGGCCGTGGGTATCATCTCCTTTTATTAGGATTGGTGAATCCTTTATTGGCTACCTAATTACCTTCGAATACCAATAGCTGTACCTAATCACTGCCCTAAGAGTGACCTCATCTTGAGGTAACAAGGAATGATGACAAAACACAGGATTGATATCTAAGATATCCTTAAGTACCTTAAGTTTAAGGATATTTGCACCATCGCTATGATGAAATTAATCATTGACATTCAATAGATCATCCATATGATAATCTCACAGCGGGTCATCCGATGTACTTAGTACCCTTAGTAAGCATCTATATGTTAACTTTAAACATCTGATGTTTATAGTTTATGAGATCCACTGTTTGATCAAATCAAGAAGTATAACATGTCTGTCTAGATTAATAATGTCCTGTCTTATTAGTCCTATGACTAGGGATTATTTAGACACTAATATAATTGCACATAATAGGAATCTCATTATCATAATTTGATCATGATTTCCTTCATACTATATTTTGTGTCATAGACTTCGTTAATTCGATTTAAGATCAATATCAATTTATTTATATAAAAAGAATGTTAAATTAATGAAAAATGCCTTTCACTTTATTAATCAAAATAAAGTTTGTACAAAAGTATTAAAGGTGATTGCCTTTAGAGCATTATTCTAACAATTTTCCACTTCCACTAAAGCCAATCGCCTTTGTATTTAATACCATAGGCGAGTACATAAGAATCAAATTTCGCTTGAGGAAGTGGCTTAGTCAAAGGATCAACAATCTTCTGATATGTGGGGACTCTCTTAATCTTCACATCACCTCTATCAATGATCTCCCTAATCAGGTGATATGTCCTAAGTACGTGCTTAGAACTCTAATGAGACCTTGGTTCCTTGGCTTGAGCAGTAGCCCCATTGTTGTCAAAGTGTAATAATATTAGGTTTACTATGAGTTCTATGACGAACTTCTTAATCCAAACAACTTCCTTTGCCTCTTCTGCAGCTACAATGTACTTTAACTCGGTCATTGAATCTACAGTCGTCTCTTGTTTGGAACTCTTCCAACTAACTACTCCACCATTCAGTGTGAAAACATAACCTGACTGGGACTTAGAGTTATCCTAGTTAGATTGAAAACTGGCATCTGTATGCCCACTCACTATGAGATCTCCATTTCCATATATGAAGAATATATCTTTAGTCCTTCTTAAGTACTTTAGGATATTCTTGACAGCCACTTATTGACCCTCACCAGGATCCAATTGATATCTGCTTATAACTCTTAGAGCACACGGTATATTGGGTCTTGTACATAACATAATACACATGGTTGATCCTACGACTGAAGCATATGTGATCATACTTATGTGAGTCCTCTCATATTGTGTCTTGGTACATATGGATTTGGAGGGTTTTATCCCAGAGTCATAGGAAGAAAATCTCTCTTGGACTGCTCCATGCTAAACCTATTTAGCACTTTGTCTATGTATCTTGACTGTGAAACACCTAGTAACTTCCTTGATCTATCTCTATAGATCGTTGTTCCTAATATATAAGTTGCTTCTCTAAGGTCTTTCATTGAAAAACTTCAGGACAACCAAACTTTGACTGATTGAAAACTAGAGACAACATTTCCTATTAGTAATATATATCATCCACATATAACACAAGGAATATGATAGCATTCCCACTAACCTTCTTGTACACACAAGGTTCATTAGTATTTTGTGAGAAACTAAACTCTTTGATTGTCTCATCAAGTTAGATTTTCCAACTCCTAGATGCTTGCTTCAATCCATAAATTGTTTTCTGAAGCTTACATACCTTTCTGCCATCTTTGGACGTGAAGCCCTCAGGTTGTATCATATATACATCCTCAACTAGGTTTCTATTTAAGAAAGCTGTCTTTACATCCATTTGCCATATTTCATAATCATAATGAGCAGCTATGGCTAGGAGTATTCTAATGGATTTAACCATAGCTACAAGGCTAAATGTCTCGTCATAGTTAACTCCTTATCTTTGACAATAACCTTTAGCGACTAGCCTCACTTTATAGGTAATTAGATTACCTTCCATGTCAATTTTCTTTTTGAAAATCCATTTGCACCCTATGGGTTTGAATCCTTCAGGTGGGTCAACCAAAGTCCATACTTGATTTTCATACATTAAATCCATTTTAGATTTCATAACCTAAATCCATTTTTCAGATTTTGAACTCTTCAGAGCCTCTTCATATGTTGTAGGCTCATCCTCCTCTATCAGCAATACGTCATTTTGTTCACTTACGAGAAATCTATATCTCTTTAGAACATTGCGTATCCTACTTAACCAATGAACATTTTATGTGTTAGAAGGTTCAATTGTTGTCTCATCTCCATGAACAACAATTTCAGGTTCAGGTTCAGGCAGTTGATCTGCATCTGTTTGAGAATCATGAACCTCATCAAGTTCAAATTTTCTCCCAGTGTTTTTTCTTATAAGAAACTCTTTTTCTAAAAAGACAACATGCATTGAGACAAACACCTTTTTCTCTAAATCATTATATAACTGATATCCAATTATTTCCTTAAGATATCCTATAAATAGAAATTTATTAGATTTCACTTCTAGCTTGCCTGATTGAATCCGCTTTATAGAAGCTGGACAACTACAGACTTTCATTTATGAAAGATAGGGCCTTTTGTTAGTCCTCATCTCATATGAAGTAACTTCAAATGCCTTTGAAGGGACTCTGTTTGTTATATAAACTACAGTCTCGAGTGTATAAACCTAAAAGGATTTTGGTAGATCAGCTAAGCCCATCATTAACCTTACCATGTCTAATAAGATTTGGTTTCTCCTTTCAGCTACACCATTATGTTATGATATGCAAGGTGGAGTCCATTGGGATACTATCCCATTATGTTCAAGATAAGTTAGAAATTCTTTGTTAAAGTGTTCACCACCTTGATCTGATCGAAGTTCCTTAATACTTCTATCGAGTTGTTTCTCTACTTTATGTCTAAATTGTTTGAACATTTCAAACGCTTTAGACTTGTATCTCATTAGATACACATACGCATATCGTGAATAATCATCGATAAAAGTAATGAAGTATGCAAAACCACTTCCGACATGAATGGACATCGGACCATATGCATCATAATGTATTAGGTCTAATAACCCATTCATTTGTTCACCCTTTCCTTTAGAAGGTAATTTGGTCACCTTGCCTAATAAGCATGATTCATATGTTTCATATGATTCATAATCAAAAGACCCAAGGTTGCCAATCTTGTGTAGCTTAATCATGCGTTTCTCACTTATATGGCTAAGTCGATAATGCCATAAGTATGATGATTTTAGGTTATCTCGTTTTGGTCTTTTATTGTTATTGATAATTAAAATTGGATTGGACATATCTAATATGTAAATTCCATTACATAATGTAGCAATACCATACAACATTTCATTAAACTTAATTGAAGAACCATTTCTTGAAAAAGTTAAATGAAATCTCGCTTTATTAAGACATGAAACAATTACAATGTTTTAGTTCATAACGGATACATAATAACAATTTTCCAAAGTTAACTCTAGCCCACTAGGAAGATATAAAACATATGTCTTTACAGCTAATGCAGCAACTTTTGCTCCATTTCCCACTCGTAGATCCATCTCTCCCTTCTTGAGCGGTTTACTATCCTTGAGACCCTGCATATCAACACATATGTGTGAGCCTCATCCAGTATCTAATACCTAAATGTTATGATCAGAAATAGTATTTACCTCAATGAAAAACAACATACCTGAAGTAGATGGTGGGGCATCTAATGCCTTCTTCTGCTTCAGTGACTCGAGATAAGCTTTTCTGTTCCTTTTCCAATGTCCTTCCTTATTGCAATGGAAGCATATTCCCTTTGGTGTTGTCTCCTTCGCCTTCTTCTTGGCTACACCTCCCACTGGCCTCTTAGACTTCTTTTTTTGGTTCTTTTTTGAACCAGAAGCAGAGTCCACCAGCATCACATCCTTACTTTCTTTCTTGACAGTTTGCTCAGTTGTTTTGAGTAGATTAATCAGCTCAAGTATCGTCATAGATATTTGGTTTATCCCATAGTTAAGCATAAATTGTGAATAACTATCGGTCAAACTAGTTAAAATTAAGTCTATACTTAATTCATGATCACATCTTAATATATCCATTCATCTTTAGCGCATATTGTACTGGAGATGATCGCTCAGCCATTTTAGAACAGAAAAGCAACCTTGATGAGGTCTCGAACCTTTCAGACCGAGTTTGTTTATCAAACAATTCCCTTTAATGTTAAACTATGGTATAAGCATCCATAGCCTTATGCTGCTTTTGTAGTTATGGTGACATAGAGGCTAGCATTATACAGCTGGCCAACTCACTATCATCTAGTAGTTTTTTGGTAAGCTTTTTGATCTTCATCAGATGCATCAACAGTAGGGGGATCGAGAAGTGGTTCATCTAGGACATACCCTAGTTTCTCGGATTTGAGAACAATTCTCAAATTCTGTAGCTAATCAAAGAAGTTTGGTCTCGTGAGGTTGTTAGAATCTAACAGGGAGCGTAAGTTCACATTAGATGACATTGTTGCGATTCAACAACTTAGAAGAATGAGAAAAAGTGTTAGAATGTATGCTAATGCATATCTATAAGGACTTTAATAACATGCATTATGGGTTCCACTATTCAATCCATAGCCCTCACTACGAATTCGAAAAAACTTATAGTTTTCCTAATGGTTTGATATCTGATATCACCAAGAATGACCTTGGGTTTGCCCAACAAAGCCACCTTAGGTTAATCGGTAGGTATCATTCATACCAATTGCATTCAATAATGGAACTGTCGACTTGTGCTATCAACTGTTGATTTAGCATACTCGTTGGGTCATCAACTCTTGATTTGTATACATCCTATGTATATAACTCAACTTTGCCTCTATCCACGTTGACCTTGGGTTTCCCCAACAAATCAACGCTTCTAGTTAGGACCAACCCATTAATCCAGAAATCTAATTTCCATGGTTTAAACATATTTGTGTAGAGCGGGTAATGGGTTTGCTCAACAACCCAACTCTAAAAGAACTTTGGTTCTTGCTATATCAATGGAAGGCGTATGTCCTAATATTCGGTTGAGGGATTTATTATTTGGTCTCATCAATACTTTGAACCTATGTCCATTATTACCCTTAAAATGCATCTAATGCATGTATCATACAAAGGAGGTTTAATTTAGGTTGTGATTTGACTATGCATCTAAAATTCGTGATTCGATTCAACTTTTGAACCTAACAGGGTACTAGTGTTAGTTTTGGCTAATTCGATTTATGAATGTGATTTGATTAGGAAACCTAAAATTCAATTATTTTGATGTCCAAATTAAACACTTTAATCCTTGTATTTATGCCTTTCTTTAGTCACACTAGAAATGCTATGCTTTACTTGGTTTAATTCTAAATTAATCACTAGGGTTTCCAAATTTCTTGTACACCAATTAGTCCTCTATAATATCTCTAGGTCATCTCAAATTTACCTAAACAATTTTAGCACATGCCAAAATTATCTTGATGGCCAAAATCGTCAAGATAAATAAGTTAACCTATAAGACACTAAAGAGACTGATTCGATGTTTGAAAATTTATAGAACCCTAATTTTGAGCACATGCATTGAGCACGTTATTTCCATCAAAATAATATATATCTTATCACATAAGAGCCTTACTTAGGTCTCATAACTAAAATACAAATATTATAAGTCAATTAGTAAGTCAACTCCATCAACTTTCAATAAGTTGACCAATGTTGACTTTGACTTTATTTATTAATTGAATGAAATTCAATTAATTCTAGAAAAATTATAGAGCCTTGTAAACATTTTAAATGTGTCTAATAAAAAAATTTCCAGAACCTAATTCTTAGAAATTATTTATTAATAATTAAGAAAAAGCCAGCTCATCATATGTGTGTGACACTTGTCACATTACTTCTAACACAAGTCATACATTACATCGTGCATGCATAAGAAAATCACTTTAATAAGAAGTGTCATGCATCTCATACATGTTGCAACTTCTCATCTTGCATGTGGATGCATAAACTTTATTGGAACAATTTTTTAATAAAAATTAAAATGGAATTTTCGTGCATGAATGTTCATCACATTTCAAGAATTTCTAGAACTTCATACGTCCATCAAGCTGAAACTTAATTCGTAATAAAATAAAAAATGAAATTCAATAGCATATTCCTTGTACAGAAACATAATATAACATCTTATAAACATTTATGTGGAAAAAAAACAGAATTTTTTTGTAGAATTAATACGAAATTTTCGAAGTCAATATATGTAATCAGTTTTTCAGAAAATCCCAGAAATCAACATATGAACAGTTTGGATATAAATTCGAAATAAAATAGCAAATGACTTTCAATTGCAATTTCCTTTTACAAAAACATAATGTAACATATTATAAACAATTTTGAGAAATGAAAACAGAAAAAAAATTCTACAATTTACACAAAATTTTCCAATCAACATGCAAATCACTCACAACCGAACAAACACTTTGCACATGTTCAATACATCATCTAACACGTGCATAAACAAGCTTTGATACCATTGTTGGGTTAGCCATGGTTGCATGCAGCAAATGCATGCTGATGTAGAGGAAGTGTCAGAATCAAGATTTCTACACCATGACAACCCCAAAACACCAAGATCATGCATGCATGCAAAGATTTATAAAGAACATGAAATAACAAAACTTTTTACCTTTTTTATCTCCTCCTTTTTGTTTCTTCTCCTTGTTTAGGTTGTTGGAAACACCAAACCCTTCCTTGATCTCCACGACCACACAAAGATGGAAGAAAAAACATTGTTTAAGGGTTTTTAGAACACTAAACATGATGAGTTTAAGATGATGGAAATAGGTCAAGGATCTTGTTGTATGCAATTTGATTCATACAACAATTGTATAAATTGAAAGAACAAGACTCAAGACACTTCTCACTCTCTCTAGAACTCTTCTAGAACCTTTCCTCTATCAATTATATATGTAAGAAATGAAGGAAGCTTGTGTACATAAGTGAATAACTCACTTATATACCATTTCATGGCCTCTGTCATGATCGTGGCCAATGAGCCATGATTGTGGCACTTTTAAAATTGATCTCACCTTCGGCCATGATCATGACCCTATGATGCACAATCATGGCTTGCTTAAATTAGGCCATACACACTTGTTTTTCATCCGATCTTTTATATGTGTAACCTTTAGGTTCCCGATTATTTTAGGTAATTGAATTAACTCTTAATTCAATCAAATCACGGAGGATTTCATGATGCCATTTTGCCAGAATATAAGTGGATTAATAAATGAACTCTTAAATAGTTAATAATCCAACTTATGAACCTTTCCATAGACAATTACCATGCAATTCCTCCTTTCACTGTACTATACCCTACTTGGTTCAGAGTATGGGCGATGTGTCAACTCCTACTAGACTGACTACGTCAGATCTAGTCCAAGTGATGTTAGTTCTTGTCCTGAGATCTCATTACTCTATGTGTCATTGTAGACTCTATTCATGACACATAACTGCTTCGGCCAGAGATTCCCAAGTAATGACCCCAACAAGAGGCCTTAGGTATCCTCTCCTTTTATCAGGAGTGTTGAATCTTTTATTGGCTACCCAATTACCTTCAAATACCAATAGCTGTACGCAATCACCATTCTAAGAGTAACCTCGTTTTAAGGTAACAAGGAATGATGTCAAAGCACAGGATTGATATCTAAGATATACTTGAGTACCTCAAGTCTAAGGATATTTGCACCATTGCTATGATGAGATTAGTCATTGACATTTGATAGATCAACCATATGATAATCTTATAGCGGGTCATCCGATGTACTTACTACACTTAGTAAGCATCCATATGTTAACTCTAAACATCTTGTTAGGGAAAACTGCCCTCGGATCGGATACCGGTTGATTTTAATAGCTCGAAAAATAGTAACGAAAAATAAATAT
>JAOSBN010000003.1:10183850-10194812 GCA_027563595.1 Erythroxylum suave
ATTACAACTGAAACTATCTTCTATACTTATCATATCCCTAAGAATCAGGGATTTGAACTAATCTCATTATTCTAACAGTTATCTCAGTCCTTCCATAAAGAAATTGTATTCATCTTAAAAAGGAATATTGACCCATCATAGCAGAACCTAAAGCAACTGCTTGAGTTCCGTATTGCTCATAGTTTTATGCATTGATATCTTATGGAATTGCAGGAAGTAGCCATTTGGGGGTTATTTTAGCTATTACTTCTTCAGCTTTAGCTGTCTCACTTATTGTTTCAGCAACTATTTTCGTACTGAAGAAAAGAAATGCAAGAAAGAGAAGAGGTAAGGAGATTTCAAGGCTAAAATAAGTTGGAATTTGTGTTTGGCTTCCACCATTTGATGTCAAAATTCACTTATTGTCCTTCATCTGGTGTTTTCCTCAGAAAGGAAGGAACTTGGAGCTCTATCTCCCATCATTAACAAGTCCAAGCTCAATTTCTGCTATGAATCACTTGAAAAGGCTACAAATTACTTCCATGATTCGAATAAGTTGGGACAAGGAGGATCCGGTTCTGTTTACAAAGTACATTTCTCATTTTGGTTTTTCAACAGATAATCAAATTGTTTTTCATGGATTAACTCGGGTTCCTTTTTCTCTTTTGTTGATCAAGCAGGGAATCTTGACTGATGGGAGACCTGTCGCCATAAAGAGGCTTTTATTCAATACAAGGCAATGGGTGGATCACTTCTTTAATGAAGTGAACTTGATAAGTGGCATTGAACACAAGAATCTTGTGAAGTTGTTGGGGTGCAGCATTACAGGACCAGAAAGCCTTCTTGTTTATGAATACGTGCCAAATCAGAGCCTTCACGATTACCTTTTTGGTTCTTATCTGATATCTGAACTTTGAATTGAATCTCTATTCTAATCTGCAAAGTTGATATTAATGTGTCTGTACTCTGTATGAATTTGATGCAGTTAGAAAGGATGTTAAGCCTCTTACATGGGAGATGAGGTATAAAATCATATTGGGCACAGCTGAGGGCTTGGCCTATCTGCATGAGGAATCAGAGTTGAGAATTATCCATAGAGACATAAAGTTGAGCAATATTCTGCTTGATGAGGACTTCACAGCGAAGATTGCTGATTTTGGACTAGCTAGATTATTTCCAGAAGATAAGACTCATATCAGCACTGCAATTGCCGGGACATTGTAAGTGATCCAAACTATGCAGGATACATGATTCCTGCTTGCTACCATATCTGGTTAATGAGCAATTGCTTAACTTTGCCTTCTTTAGAGGTTACATGGCTCCAGAGTACGTCATTCGCGGAAAACTGAGTGAAAAAGCCGATGTCTATAGTTTCGGAGTTATGGTGATTGAAGTTATAAGTGGAAAGAGGAACAATGCATTCTCTAGAAGTTCATGCTCTATCATACACAAGGTGATCCTTCTCACTTATGGCATCTGACAAATCTCTTGCTTCAAAAAATTTTACGCTTGCTCTTCATTGAACAGGTTTGGAGTCTGTTTGGAACTGGCAGATTATGTGAAGCTGTTGATCCGGTATTAGAAGGTAACTTTCCTGAAGAGGAAGTGCCTAGGTTGTTTCAAATAGGCCTACTTTGTACACAAGCTTCTGCGGACTTGCGGCCACCAATGTCACTTGTTGTCCGAATGCTAACCAACAACCATGAAATTCTTAATCCAACACAACCCCCATTTCTGAATCCTACTACTGCAGAAATTAACCTGCTAGGGGAACCATCTGATTCCTATCCACAACCTGAGTCTTACACCCAATCTTCGGGGAATAGTGCCACGCAAAGCTTACTCGAACGTAGATGAATTTTTTGCGGAGAGTTGCATTGTATGTTTAACTTGAGGTCTTGAGCTGCGCTTGACTTGCCAGGAATTCATCTTCTTCTGCTCATAGATTTCACTCTCAGTTGAAAATCAGCCACTCCGCTTTTTTAAGTGATTGAACGAGCAGTTTGTGACGGTCCCTGATGACCACATATGAGATGAATAAGGACATTCGGCTTAACAATTTGCAGATCTCCTAACACTACACTCATTATTCTTAGCACCTGTCAGGTTTAGTTTAGGTTGTAAATTGCAGGTTAAGCCACTTTTGGTGCTTTTCCTGTAGAAAACTAAAAAACGGGATATTTGCTTGAGGAGATATTACTTGCTTCCCTCACTTCACTGTACTTTTAGTCATTATAATCCTGTAAAGACTCGATACTGAATCGATAGCTTGTACACTTCCTCTACCAGTACAAAAGCTTTTTGTTTTCGAAAGACTTAAAAGAATAGTGCTTAGTTGCATATACAACATTTTTTCAGCAACTACTCACTTTTAAAACAAGTAAATGACATCCAGAAACTAAACAACTCATCAATAAATCCTTAAATGTCAAAACATGATTTTGGATCCAGAGCGTACATACATACTTTTGCTCCAAAGTCAAAAAGGTTAGGTTGGCTTTTTGTATCCATCTCTGTGATGGTATGATCCTCAAATTGAATTAAGGTGGTATCTGAAAATAAAATATCAGTCCTCTAGAACACCGTAACAGCACATCAATCAATATTTTATGGCCTTAAAACTACCATTCATGTCGGTATTAATGTTTGTTTATGTCCTTAAAACGTATAAGAAAAGGATTAGCTGACCCTGCAAATAAGCCAACTTGGAGTGTCATCATCTAAGAGGTAATGATATGACGGTGGATATGCGATTTAAGTCAATACTCGTCATCTTTAAAAAAGATATAATACATTGGGACAGAGCAAGTCGTCTCATAAACAAAAAAGTCGTTGGTAGGTACATGTTAATATGAGTTCCAGTCTACGTGATCTTACCTGCGATCGGTCAGTCCTATTTAGGTATCATGTGAAGATCAAGAAATAATTTTATATACCTCTTAATTCAGTCTGTAACTTATAACTGACGAATTGAAATAGAAATATAGCTCTAAAAATTTTGATAATTGACGAATATCATTTAAGTAAAAGATTAAAAATATATAAATTGTTTATATTTGGGAAACAACCAAATTTCTCTGAAATGTTTAGTTAAATAGATTAGAACATGATAATTTATTAAATTCCGAGAGTTATCTTCTTTAGTTATTACGAGTTGAAGCGTCTAGTGGCAATATTTTGCTAACTGATATAATTAGTTTTTACTGGAAGCCCATCCCACTCGTAAAACGTCTGACACTTTTTCTCTCTTCAAAAGAGGAGGCCATCCGTGCTCTATTTCTTCAAACTTCAAAGGCTCTCTAGAAATAGAGTCAACAGTGTAATTATTGCTCTATTTATAAAATGAAACTGCAATGAATGATTAAATGGAATTAGATCAATAGAACAGCACAATAAAGGTTCAACTGGGATTCAGTAGCCAATAAAGAATTGTAATGTGGGGTTGAAATTTGAACTGACTTTGGCTCCTCTGAAGCATTGGTGTTTCTGGTTGAATTTTACGGATAAACCGAAGCTTCCAGCAAGCCTGTCCCCACTTTGACTTCTGTTACATCGCTTACGCGCATTTCACAGTATAACCCTTTCGCCTTCCTTAATAATGTACCAGAATGGAAACACGTAGTTGGTGTTGCACAGACTCAGCTTCAAGAATTTCAGCTGCCCAATGCACTGAATGAAGGTACGAACTTTGATCTAATCTGATACGCTACAAGTTCTCATCTTGCTTCTCCATACTTAATATTTAGGAAATCAAAGATCTTCAAAAGTTTCAGTTTTTGATTCCTTATTTGAACAAGGGTTGCTTTTAGTCTATCAAAGATCTTCAAAAGTTTCAGTTTTTGATTCCTTATTTGAACAAGGGTTGATTTTAGTTTTAAGTGCTAGTCATGGACTTCCTATAACGAATCAGGAGGGTATTTGTATATGGTGAAAGAGAACAAGAAGAAAAGAGCATCTCTGTTTGGTCTAGTACATTCCATTTGTTGAAGTTTCCTGTTTTCTGCTTTATCAAGTCTGCTTCAGCTTCAAGAAATAGCCTTTTGATACTGCTAATCATACTTGATACGCAGAAAGAAGATGGATACTAAAGGACTGATCCCGTTCTTCACAATTTGACCTTCGATGTTATTTATATTAGCTCATGAAAGAACATGTAAATGACTACATATTGACAATTTTTGTTGCACAAAAGTTTGTGTACTGGTACGAGAGGATTCGTATTTTGGTGTGAAATCAACATAATTTCAAGGATTCATACTTTTTAGTTATCTTCGTCGTCATCCCAATTTTGCTGTAATGGGATTGATATATGGGTATGACGCCATGAGGATAGGTGGCTATCGGTGGTGGTGACGAGGGGACCCATTATCACGTCGATTATTAAAGGATCGGTTTATGTGGAAGCATTCAGATGAAAGATAACAATTATCCTGTTCCCGATGGTCCCAAAAACCTTGCCGTTCTTTGTTTTCTGTGTCCGTCCATTTACTGTCTGGTTTAAATGATACAGCCCACCCTTTCTGTTGGGGTGATTGAGATAACTCCTTTTGTTGTGCGCCTTCTTCTTCCGTTTTCATGGATGACGATGGAATTCGTCATAATCAGTGTTATACTATTATTATTAACACAACTTGTGAACCTGGTTGCCATATTTGGTACAAATAAGACTAGGGCAAGAGATTGCCAGGGCTATATTTTCCTACGACACTGTCTAGAAACAATTGGCCTGTAAACTTCGTTAATAAATGTGAAAGCAGGAAACTTCACTAAAACCTACCCCTTTGACTCGAGCTTTAGACAGAGAGCATCTCCATCTACCTGTAAGGTGGTGCAGAAAATGCAAGTGGACAATTTCCCTTTAACTTTGTTATCGGTGCCAAGAAAAGCTTCTAACCAAATTGTTTATTTATTTGGAATGACTTAGCGTTTTGATTTCTTGCTCGATAATTCCCACTACTTTCGCTTGTTTCTTTTTTGGTTTACCCTTACCCCTGAAGATCTATTACTTTCGGCTGCAATCCTTCACTGTTACCAAGCGCCATCTTGTTTGACTAGTTTTTCTCTTGAACAGAGGAGCTTTCTTCATAATCAAGCCAATTCAGTTTCGGCCAAAGATGAGAAAGCACGTAACTTTAGTGCACTTTCAATGTATCATATTCTGCCTTGGAGGGTTCCTATTGTTGCGTGAAGGAGTGGTGGGAGATCCCAGAGCCCAAACTGTCAAAATTATGTGTGGGCGACAACTTGAGCACAACTCAACTATCTTTGTGCCAAACTTTGTCGCTACAATGGAGAACATCAGTGAACAGATGCGTTCTTCAGGTTTTGGAGTAGCTCTTACGGGTTCAGGACCTGACCAAAACTATGGCCTCGCCCAATGTCATGGTGACCTCTCTTTGCTTGACTGTGTGTTATGCTACGCTGAGGCGCGTACTATTCTACCACAGTGCTATCCTTTCAATAGTGGTCGCATCTATCTCGACGGTTGCTTCATGAGATCAGAAAATTACAGCTTCTTTGAGGAGTACAAGGGACCTGACGACCAGGCTGTTTGCGGAAATGCAACTCAGAAGAACTCAACATTTCAAGAATCAGCTCGTCAGGCTGTGTCGCTAGCAGTTGCAAGTGCTCCAAATAACAAAGGCTATGCCCGAGCTCAGGTGCCAATTTCAGGGACTAACGAGTCAGCTTATGTTCTAGCTCAATGCTGGAGAACACTGAATGCAAGCTCTTGCACAGCATGCTTAAAGAACGCATCTTCATCTGTATTGGGGTGTTTGCCGTGGTCAGAGGGCAGAGCACTTAATACTGGCTGCTTTATGAGGTACTCGGATAGAGATTTTCTGAACGAAGAACAAAGCAGTGGAAGCTCAAGAGGTGATTAATTGTTCTTTCTAAGATTGCAGTATCAGCTGATTGTTAATTTTCAGGCCATTGATTAGACATCTCTTATCAAGCATGAACTGAGTGTGGGTTTTGATTAATAAATGCAGGTACTGTGATTGTAATAGTTGTTTCAGTTGTCAGCTCTCTAGTGGTTATAGCAGTCGCATCAGCTATAGGAGTTTATGTCTGGAAACACAGATATATTCAGAAGAAAAGGAAAGGTAAATGCATTTCATTTTACATCCATTGCTGCCTTTTGCAAATCTCCAACTTAGCCCAGGCACATGTGAAATCAGTATGCAGGCAATATTTGTTCTATTAGAAACTTGGGATTACTTATATTATTGATCTTTCAGGTTCAAATGACGCAGAAAAGTTGGTGAAGATCCTGTATGACAGTAGCTTGAATTTCAAGTACTCAACTCTTGAGAAAGCTACAGGATCTTTCGACGATGCCAACAAGCTTGGACAAGGAGGGTTTGGATCAGTGTACAAGGTAGCTCCTTTTTTTTTTCCCCCCTTTTCACTGTTTATCGTCAGAATTAATATCCTCTCTTTCTTCGTCGTCTCAATCTCAGGGTGTTTTACCTGATGGAAGAGAGATAGCTGTGAAGAGGCTTTTCTTTAACAACAGACACAGAGCAGCAGATTTCTACAATGAAGTTAACATGATTAGCAGCGTGGAACACAAAAACCTGGTCAGATTATTGGGGTGCAGTTGTTCAGGACCTGAAAGCCTTCTCGTCTATGAATTCCTGCCTAACAAGAGTCTTGACCGTTACATCTTTGGTACTCATACATAAATCCTTAGGTTTGAGTTTTACAATATTTGTTGTCTACAGTTTTCAGAACATGCCACACTGCCTCTGATAAATCAAATTAGCTGTGGAAAAGCTCTGACACGAGCTTAAATGTTACAGATCAGATCAAAGGCAAAGCATTAACATGGGACAGGAGATTTGAGATTATTGTTGGAACAGCAGAGGGTTTAGCATACCTTCACGAGAACTCCAAAATCAGGATCATTCATAGAGATATAAAGGCCAGCAATATCTTGTTGGATTCAAGGCTTCGTGCTAAAATTGCCGATTTTGGTTTAGCCAGGTCTTTCCAGGAAGATAAGAGTCATATCAGCACAGCCATAGCAGGAACTTTGTAAGTTACCATCATTAACATTATCATAACCGAACAAGCACTGGACAATTTTAAGTTCAATAACTATTAACCAATGTACTTATAATAGATCTCATTTTGGTAAATCTACAGAGGGTATATGGCTCCAGAGTACCTAGCTCATGGGCAATTAACAGAAAAAGCAGATGTCTACAGCTTTGGCGTGCTTATATTAGAGATTGTTACAGGAAGGCAGAACAATAAGAGCAAAAGTTCAGATTACACCGACAGCTTAGTCATTTTGGTAAGTTATGGATGTCGTATTCCCTGACAAATCCTGATCTTATTCAAGGTAATTACTTTAATGAAAAGTAATAAGAGACATAACGAAACCTCACTGGCATCTCCTTCCTCTTGAAATCAGACCTGGAAGAAATTTCAAGCTAGGACAATCGAAGAGCTCTTTGACCCAAATCTAATGTTGCATGACCATCATAACAGCAATGTAAAGAGCGATATTTTGAGAGTACTGCACGTAGGGCTTCTATGCACCCAGGAGAGTCCATCCCTGCGACCAACAATGTCAAAGGCGCTACAGATGCTAGTGACAGAGGAACTCCTCCCTGCACCTGCAAATCCCCCTTTTATGGATGAATCAACCTTGGAACTCAGTGACACCTGTGAGGATATCTCATATCCACTCAATGTTGGTCTTCCTGCATCAGTTGCAACTGTCAGCTATAGTTCCTTCCACCCCAGGTGACCTTCAAATGAGAAGATATTCTTTGGAGGCAAAATATGCTCAAAATTAACAATTGGCGAGAAAGGCCAATCATCTCAGATTATAAATTATAATGTAGCCTCGCTCTAGCTTGCACTTCCATGCATTTGCAGGTATAACATGGGCGTGTAAGCAGCTGTGAATGGCGTCCAATCTCTGGTAATTGGCATCGGTATGACACTTTGTAGATATGAAAGTAAGGCTAGTAATGCCAAATTTCTGACTATTATATGGCATTAGAGTAAAGATACGTGATAAAATTTTGGTTTGATTGATCAAGAACCCTGTAAAAATCAAGGATTCTGATTATGCAAGTGTTTACAAACTCCAAATACTCGGAGAGAATTCTCTTATGATATTAAAAACGAAACTTTTTGATTAATAAGCAAACTTTGCATTTCGTCCAATTTTCGGAGAACTATATAGAACAGGCTTGGCTATCAAATATGCAACGGAACAATCAGCTAACAATGCCACAACATTTCTGATATCTAGCATCTAGGCTGGCAATCAACTCCCAAACATGAAATATTTAACGTCGCAAGAAACCTATTCAAAGATCGCGTGAAATAGGGGTACAAATTCTCTCTAGCGTGTGGCTACTAGGTTGCCCATCAGGCCTCCACTGACCTCATAGTGCTTTGCAGTAGAAAATCCTTCATCCAGTGCAAGTTGCTCTAACTGCTTGCCTGAACCAAGTGTGCATCCAACTGTCACTAGATTAGAAAATGGGGCACCATCCAGTACTAAATTTCTTGCAATCCCGGAATTACTTATGAGGCTCTATCCTCCAATCTTATAATAAGCATCAACTATCACATTTCTAGAAACAATGGAGCCGCTTGCATGATATAAACATGAAAGCATTGAAAGGTTACCACGTGAAATTTGACACATAACAATCCATCAATAACAGACATAGCTTCTAAGGAATCTAAACAGAAAGAATCTATAAATCTATCACAAATAAAAAATTAGCAGATATAGGCACCAATGTTAAGAAGATTCTGATAAGTACCTCTTAATGCATCAAATACAGATATACATGTATCTTTTAGGAGGACGAGCTTCATTGGATCAAATTCTTATTTTATACGGCTACACAAATAAGATCCACCAGATAATGTGTGGTCCCAGAAGTTATAAAGGAAAGCAAACCTGTCAAAAATTCTCTAATTGAGCTTTTCAAATATTCATACTCCTTTGCAAGGCCATAGCCAGTGGCCACAGGGACAACAACATGGTCTATCATCCATTCCTAATACCAAGTAACAAGGCAAAGATTTGATTTTTGGTTAGCAAACGGGTACATAGGTTTGACCTCATTACTAAGATGAACTTTTGCAATCCATAAGATTACATCATGAAAATCTGTATTGTAGGCAATTATGCCAAAGTAAAAATTTATCTCCAAACAAAGCAAAGAAGCTGTTCATTTGTTTGAGTACCTGAAATGAAGCAACAAAAGTCCTAGTACTCTTATTGAAGTCGAGAATGGATAGTTTTGCCCCTGCAAATAGCAGGAATGAGAAGTTCTGGTTAGATTACATTTTTTCCGGCAACTGAAGCTAAGAAGAGGAGATAGGACCTGGTTTCAGAACTCGAAACATCTCGTCCATGGCTTTACGCTTATCCAGCACATTTCGTAGCCCATAACCCATGGTAATGGCATCAAAGTAACAATCGGAAAATGGCAACTCAGTCGCATCACCCTCAACCCACCTGTGATCATGCAGGAGAAGGCTGGCTTTGTAAAGCAGGTTAAGCATATTGCTATCACCACATGAAGATTAATTAAATGATTCTTCATGAACAAAACTAATCTAAACCAACATGCTTTTACATGGACAACTTATCTAAACCAACATTTATCGGTAAACATAAATCTTTAACGTTTGCTCTCAGTCGTCATCCAAAATGACTAAGAACAAAAGACCATTGCTTATATTCGTGACTGCCAGCAATACAGCAATGCTCACTCGATGTTCTTGTAGCATGCATTCCATCTCAAGCTCTGCCGGGAAGAAGCAATAGACAGTTGCTCCCTTGAAAAATCCAAACCAGTCACCTATAAATCATTAGAAAATATCATATCAACACTACTTTAAACTCGTAAAAAATTACATAAACATATAAAAGAAGTGATTTTTTCCATTTATAGAAAGTATAAACCTTTGAAATCAACAATAACGAATTAGCAAATACATCAGCCACAATCACTATTAGCAACATACAAGTACCAGCGATTGAGCTACTAATTGGGTATCAGTATAAATAATATCACATACGGCATACTTCAATTCACAGTACTAATACACACTAACCAACGTCTCTTTTGAACAGACAATGGAAGAGAGACAGAGAAGAAAAAAGGAAAAGAAACCTTGCCGTTGGGGCCAACTTTCTCGGACAATAGAAATGCTATGTCCCCACTTCCACAACACACATCCAACACGCAATCCCCCATTTTCGCTCTGTGCAAACATTCAACTTCTTAATCAGTGAAGAATATCTAAAAAATCAAAAGTAAAAGAACAGAAATTGGAACAAACAATAGAACATGATTGTGTAAAAAGTTAAAAGAACGAATTACCCAGACCAAGATGCAGCCATGCGTTTCCATATCCGATGCTGACCCAAGCTGAATAAATCATTCAACTGCACTTTTTATTCACGAAAATAAAAGGAAGTCAACAAGAAACGGTCAGAAAGCAAAAAGCTTTTACATTTGGTGAGGAAAATGAGAAACAAATTATTAAACGAGTACGCACGTCATCGTAGACAGGAGCAATGCGGTTAAAGAGCGCCTGACGTTCGCCGGAGCACCGAAGCGGCGGGTTAGGAAACCGCGAAATCGGAGGGCGTAGAGAAGGAAGGCAGAGCTGAAGGGAAGCCATACCGTTAGTGTGATATGAAAGTTGGGGCAGTTGAGCTGAGGACATATGGACCTGTTTCAGTTATCCACAGCCCAAGGCCTCCACATCTATTGTTTTTTCTTTGCTTTTCACGTATTTTATTGCTTTTCCAGCCTTTTTACTTGTTGTTTAATGACACCGACGCAGCACTCTGTATCACCGCATCGCAGGATTCAACTAGATGTAATGATGACTGTCTATAATTTTGTTTTTTATTTTAAATTATATAATCTGTTTAGATTTTTTATTATGAAATTGAATCAATAATTGCTTGGTCTATTTCTTTCT
>JAOSBN010000003.1:10195230-10236176 GCA_027563595.1 Erythroxylum suave
TAGAATATATATATGTTTTTTCCTCTGTTAATTCTCATACTCAGTCTCAGAAAATTTTCCGGTAGATCAGTTCTGTCCAAGGCAATTATCTATGAGACATATTGGAGAATGTAAATTATATTCTCATACATCTGTAAAGAATTGCCCAGAGAGGCTACCCATCACCGCATATTGCATGTCCTCCGAGGGTTTCCAGTGGCGCTTCCTTTGATTTATGAACCAATTGTTGATTTGCTTCTGATCCAATCCCGTTGACTCTGCCAATGCTATCTTATTAGCTTCCTGGAAGATAAGAAGATAGGAAAAAGAAACAACTTTGTCCTCACATAGTATAAGTATGGTGTCAAATCTGATGCCATTTCAGCATTCAAAGTAGAATCTGTAGATAAAGGGCATCATAGTTTGAGATGGAATGTAAGTAATCCCAGTTCTGTCTTAAACTGTACCCAAAAATGGATCTGTGAATCCCGTGACAAGGAAACAGTTTCATCATTAGGTTCCTAATGCACCGGTAGATTCAATGAATATACAGATTGTTACAGAAAGTCTGACCAAGAAACATGCTTCGCCTAACCCAAGCCCCAACCCTCCCCATCAAATAACATATTATATATGGTGACTTCTTATGTAGGCGACTAATTAAGAAACGTGAGTCCACAGTAAACCAAGTAATCCTAACAGTTCGAGTAGTGGTGAAGCTAGATTCAGTGCCTGGTCCCCAGGCACAAAATGTAGAAAGAAAGGGAGGTACGTACAGTTGGATATGGCCATTTATAGTGAACATTCCACCATTCGAGAAGGGTTTGCCTAGCATCCTTTGGTAGTTTTCCCTTCTTCTTTTTCTTTGAGAACTCTAGCTTCAGCTTACTAATATGACTTCCAAACTTCTGCAGAAGCTTGTCTTTGAGATCTCGGTCTTCTGCATTTTGTTGACCTTCACGTGCTTCAACTTCACCCCCACTCACTTCTTCATCCGATGACATCGCACCTTCATCTGGTGACATGACATCACGCAAGCAATTAGACTGTTACTTAGAACTTTATGTCGTACCACAAACATTAGCAAACAAGCAAAACATTAAAGTCTATAGCTGTATCAGAAAAAAGTAACATCTGGATACATGAGGAAAAAACAACAAAAGATTGAACCTCTATTGCTGTATCAGACTAAAGAAAATATGGTAGCTAAAGAAAAGTACACGTTTTTCAGTTATACTGAATGTGTTTTTGGATTAGTACCAGCACCTGTGGATAAAGTTAGGATCAACAGCAGCATAACTTGCAATTCATTTACATCCTTGCAACATCAGAAAACTTTAAAATTTTCGCAGACCATAATTGATCATTACAATGAAAACCGACGCCACCTTATAAACATATGTTTCAAGATCACTTTAAAATCACTTCTTAAATCAAAATCACCCATAATAGGCACTAAATAACCATGTTAATTTTGAGAAAACACATTACCACTTCAATTTCCACAGGCTATCTCAAGATTATAACCTGCCATTTCAGCCAAAGAGACCATCTCCCCAATAAGTATGGTATATTGAAAGGAACAAAGCATTGATATTGGTGCAAGGAACCCATACAAATGATGTGACTCGCTCTTAATCTGTAATCATTTGCTTTAACTATCCGCCAACAACAGAGCTTAGGACCTTCTTTAACCCAAATACTACATGCAACTTCCGCATTGAGTAACCCAGTTGCCAACCCAATAATTCAAAAAAGTGATGCCAGAATCCACAATAGTAACACGGCAGTTAAGTTCGGATGATCACATAAGATGCAGCTGAATATTAAAGCTGCCACTCCTATCCGTTGAACAAGAACTCCAAATGAAGCTTAATCGACGTCTGAATTCAGTAATTATGTTTAAGTAGATCCATCACGGAACAAAGATAAAGGAACAAAGGAGAAAAGCTGGGGTTAAAACCAAGAGAGAGGAACCCACTAATAGTCTCTGACAAACAATTAGATCGAGGCCTGACCGACGTAGAAAAGGAGTGCACACCTCACAGACAATGGCTGTGTTTGGTTATGTCGTTTGTCAGACACAAGTAACTCAGTGGAAAAGATGGTGTGCATGTACAGAGGGAGAGAGAGTTGCATGAAAAAGATTTAAATGAAAATCTTAACTAAATGATTAAGATTAGAATTCAAAACGTCATAGAAGGCCACTCCTGTAGACGACAGCCCACAGTCCCCACCAAATCTATTAACTCATCTCCTTAACACGAGATAACTTATTTTAAGTCCACTGTGGCAGGTAGGCCATGATAATACTCACTTTGTACTACTGCACTTCGATTACTAGTCTCAGGCAGCTGTCATCCATCGCTTCGACAACATCTCAGCTCTCTCCTCCCCACGCAATACAAGTTAACGGAACCAAAAGTTCGAGGACATCGATTCAAGAATATTTTCACAAAGAACATTAATTTCCGATGGCAACAGACCAAGTGTAGACAAGGACTGAACAATGGAAGATGAGAAATTTTCGACGGAAGGACATCGATGAGCTTTTGTGAGAAGTGGGTCAAAGAAAGAAGATAATGTCCACCATAGATTAACAGGACCCGCAGCCAACTCCAAGATCGGAATTAAGGGACTAAAGACACGTGTGATCCACTATCAACAAAAGCACGAGGACCCACCAACTCCACAAAGAAACAAACAATTGCCCTTGGACATGACAGCCACTAGGCAGTTAGCAGTATCAGCTGCAGTTCTCAGTATGTAGAGACTAGAAGAGATGGAATTGAATGATCATCATTCATCAGTGCAAACTCACTCAGCAATTCTCTCTCTCCCCACATAAAGCTGGTGGACTCAGCGAAATCTGCGGAAGTCCCATGTGGAACTCCGATCACCCGCTCTACCCGGGCAAAAAGCGCCATTAAAGTCTCCATTAGACTCGCCCACATTTATCACCAGCAACCCCACAATCCATAACCTTTTGTCATGTATTACACAGAACAAATGCAAGTCTCTCTCTCTTCCATCAATAAACCAAAACACACAACACTCACCAATCAAAGCTGGTATTCATATAAACGAATGCAAGCATGAAATTTCCATGTTCAAAGATAATAAGATCACCGAGCCCCAAGTAATTTTTCGGTACATTTCACCCGTCTGAAAGTTTTACTCAGATATATACAATCTTGCAGCCAACTTAGAACAGCGCATACACCTCGTCAATGGGTAAAAAACATGAGAAAAATAACACGTCGTCAGACGTACTAATCATTGCCTTGCTAAGCACTCAAGTCTAAAGATTCAATCTTTTGAGTGCGACTTGAATATTTTCATTGGCTTTGATACGTGCTTTGTCCATAGACCGTTGACTAAAATACTCATATGTTCCGAAAGAACGATGCTATGCAACTCTGGCATGGCTGCTAAGTACGTAAAAATGCGAGCTAGGAAGACGAAGGAATTCGGCTTATGTTTCGTTTGATATGGTCAACTGATAAAAGCGGACAAGAAAAGACTGGTAAAACTACACACAAAGGCAAGCATGCATTATATCAGATCTCATAGTACTAACATAGCTTGGTTAAACATGCAGCAAATGTCTAAATATATGCTCAAGCTAAGTAATGACAACAGACGAACTGCCTTCCACAAGTAGTAAACCAGAAAACCGCAATCAAGAGCATATATGGTATTGGATTACCATGCTGGCATGTCCAAAGAATCTTGCCTTTTCCCTTTTTTTTTGGCAAGTTATTAAGTGACCAGTTGTAAAAAAGAAGATCAAGAAGAATACTCTCAGCAGAAGACATAATAAAGAAACACAAGGCTTGTTAGCAAAGACGATAATATCACTCAAACGGTAGTCTGCACTTCCAAAAAAAAGATAGAACTTACCAACCAATAACAACGTGATCAAAAACTAACTTTACCACACACAAATGTTATGAAGTTGTATTAATGTAACTACATTAACTTTTACAACTATAAGTAACCATCAAAGATTGAGATTCCATTCCTGCAATGTAAATGCCGAAAACACTCTTGTGTTTTCAGTTTAAGGCTATTTAAATTAGATAACGGAAGTGGAATGGGCAATAGCGAAATGCAATTTGTTAAGCTCTACTACTTTTTGCCAACACAGAAACGACCACTTTGATTATACAGCCTTTAAAGGGATGAGGGAGGCTCAGTAGACTAAATAAGTGGACTTCCAGGTAATAGTACGGTAGAGATGTACTTCATCGAGAACCCTGTAATCCACCTTTTCTAATACTATACTCCTCCAGTTGAAGTATCTAACTATGAACAAAAACGCTGATCCCAGTGATATTTTTCTATATCCTAACTTTTAAGAAGATGCAGCCATTACGATTTACAGGCAATAGCACTTCAAAGACAGAAACCAGTCAGCACTCAGCCAATTCCCAAGGTTCTCTTTAACATCCCATCATACAGAGGCACGGCTCACACGCTATTGGACCATACAATTTACAAAAGCACCAGAATTAGGCATAATTACCATTCATTACTAAGCAGTTAGAACCAGGCAAGCTCTTGTTTTTGGGAAGTAGGTCCCATGCATGCAAATAAGTAAATTGTGTCAATAAATGTGTTTATTCTATACTTAATCGATGTCAAAATAAAATTATGCATTTCAAATGGAGATTAAAATTAAAACTAGAACAAGGCTAGGAGGTAGAAATCTGATCGAAGGATGTAAATCTACATAAGATATTGTTAACCGAAACATGTCTGTCAGAAGAATTTAACACAATAAATAATTCTCTGATATAAGAACAGGAAGTAGAAAAAGTATAACTTGTGACACTTCTTCTCGAACATTATCTTTTAAAGGGATTGAATGAACTTGAAACTAAGGTTTGTTTGAAAAGAAGCGGGCTCTAAAAATGCAACATATACACTCCAGACTGTCTATCAACCATGCAACCAGCGTACTATTAGTCATATGTCTATAAGGAAATGGCAGTAATTAGAATAGTTAATTTACTTCAAAGTACAAGTATTATCTTTACTAAAATAAAGCTTTCATAAGTCGTCACTTTTTAATGTAACACAACATATAGCTCTAATTACCATATCTTTTCATTCTTTCATAATCGGACAGAATTGCAATGGCAAGCGCAAGTAAGACTTTAATTTATCAGCAAGTGTACGTCTTCAACATGTTATTACAAATAAGCAGCTTTCACAAATGTGAACGATCAATAGCTTCAGTGTAGTTAATGGTTTATAGAAGTTTTTATTTCAAAACAATCGGACGTGTCTGGAAAAGTAAAATACGTTTTCAACTGGTTGTGTAAAGCAAAGTGACTTCACATGTTTCCCACGAGTAAGTTTCAATCTACACATATTATAACAGTACTTGAAAAGACGAATCAAAATGCCAAATAAGGAAAAATATCAGCATTAATAGCAAAGAGTAAAAATATAATTTGATTTCCCTAAAAAGTTGATCTTTGGAAAGTCCACCGGATTTAACTGTACACAACTTACCAAACCACAAATTACTAAACCATCTAACTGAACTCTGATGAAACGTCAAATTCAGAATCTTTGGAACAATAGTTTGGATTTTCAAGCTCACCCCTTCTGACGCATACAAAAGGAAAATTCACATCAAAGTAAGTTGAGCAAAAACTTACAAGTAAAAGAGTTGATCTTCGATCTATATCAAAAAATGAAAAGAAAAAGCTCCATAACCGTGAGAAATGCCATCGCAGCAGATCCCGTGACTTTTTGTGACACACCCGTTCTCTTTCATTTATAAATAATAACAATGGAGAGATGTACTAGTTCCAAGCAAACATTTACCAACTAAGCAATTTTCAGCTTATTCTCCCAAGGAACAGAAATCAGCGAAATGTAAGACGTTGGCGGAACTAAAAACTAGATAACAAGAATCTCTTCCCGGGTCTAGGGTTTTATTAGTCAGTTTGGTCATTTTTGCCCTATATCAATCTTTGGTTGTTATTTGATCATCGTTAACTCTTTCATCAACAAGAAATTCGTTGTAGGAATTAAAAGAAAGGATCAAAAGCAGTAAATAGCGGGTCAAGACTGGGAAGGAAACCAAGAAACATGCGAATAATAGCCTGCCATTCTTGAGATGATAATGTTTGGGTTATAGGGTATTTCTGTTTCCTAACAACCATTAAGCATGTGGCATGCTTAATGCAGTCACAGCGAGGACAAAACCATATGTATGTGCACAAAAGTCAAGTAATGTCAACAAAAAGAAAAAAGAAACATGAACAGATTTTTAATAGATCATTCATGCTAGAGTAAGAGAGAGAAGAGAAAAAGACTGACCAGAGAGGGTTCTGATCGAGGCACCTGTGCAAAGATTGCGTAGCTGCATTTCGATCTCGTTCAAGAACGTGGTGGCTTCGCCGAAAGGTCTCTCGAGATCAGATTTGTACTTCACCAACACATCGCAGTAGGTTTTCTACACGAAAGACAAAGGATGTTTTTTTGGGTTCAGAAGACTACAACGAAGAGCAAAAATCCAAATACACGCTCTCCTTTAATTACCATGAACTCGTCGAGCTCTGGATCGGCTCCGAAGCATGTGGATGCAGCTTCTAGCTTGAACAGGTCATTTTCTTGCCTGATTTGATCCAGCAAACACGCTACTTCCGGTGGTGCTCCAACCTTCATGAAAAAACGAAACGATGAGAACAATCTTCTAGGTTAATAAACAATAACTTAAAAGTCGAATTGGGAAAAAAGAAAAGAAATAACTAACTACAGCAAAGAAGCCAAATGTGAATTTCACGAAATTTTTTTCTTGGTAAAAGTAATAAACAAGCAATCTAAAGTTATTAGCGAAGCGAAACGTTCCTACACCACTCTAGCGGTATCGTCAAAGCCAAGACGCAGTTCGTTGAAAAACATTTTTCTCTTTCTGAAGGAAAATCCCAGGGATAAGAGAAAACCACGCTGTTGGAAGAAGAAAATTAAAAGCAAATACTTGTGATAGTGTAATATGTTTATGAAGATGCAAGCAAATGATGGTCAATAGCCATTAGCGAGTAGTTCAATTTCGGTTTAAGCTTCTGTTTACTTGACTGCCAAACAGCTGGTACAGTAACACCGAAATAATTATGTCAAGTTTATGAGGTCAAACACAAGACACGAGAACCACACAACGCGAAGCTTTGCTTTCCACTCCTTGTCTTCTTTAGCACAACCGAAGAGAGTCAGAGAGAGATATACATAATTATATATACAGTAGAGAGGTTTCTTAAGGCAGTTTTCACCTTCTGGCAATCGATATACGCGTCGAGCAAACGAGGATAGCAAGGATGCGACGCAATTTTAGCTTTGATGAACGAAGGGGACACATCTTCTGGAATCTCCGGGGGCGTGATATCAGAAGGCTCCCCCGCCTCGGAAATCAGGTCGACGTCGGATCCGAAGATCGGAAACCGATGATCCAAGGGCGAGAGGAAGCACTGATAGTCGGACGGCAGAATAAGGCTCTGAGGCGACATCAAAGGTTTGTCGGAGAAATCGGCCGACGAGTGTAGGCCGCCAAACAGGCCATCCATAAATGGAGCTTCTCAAACAAATGATTGGTGAGATTATGATTATGATCAGAGAGAAACAAAAACCAAAAAAAAGGCAGAATAATCTTTTTGGTTTGATTTTCTCTTTCTCGTGATTTGCTTTCGTCAGGAGAGAGTTGGGTTTGAATTTGCTGGAATTGGAGAAGCAAAGGAGTGCTAGCGCGAGTGCTCTTGGAGAGTGTGATTTTTTTGGTTTACGAACAAAAGACAGCGAGGAAAAAAGAGTTGCAGTTTTTATTGCCTCTTTTTCAATTTAATTAATTACACAGCACCTACAGTGATGAACATAATACTCCAATTAGAATTGAGATAAATCTATAATAACCATGGACTTTGCAAAATAAGTACATTTGAAATAGCAATTCAATTCTTAATTATTGCATGGCTTATTACTGCATGTAAAACTAAATCTTATGCGTTTATGGATTTTCGTAATATATTCTAAGAAACTTTTTCTCTTTAATTGCGTATATATTTATACTTTAGCATTTGCTCATTTCATTATTTTTGTTTTCTCACAACTGAAAGTCAAAGTTGTAATGTAGACAAATTAGAAGGAGAGCATCAAAACATCATCTTCTAGGCCAAATACACTTTAAGTAGCATAAAATTATAGGACCTTGCACCTGAATATTATGCACTTTTATGTCTCATGTTTGCTGCTTATACGTAATACCTCTTGGTAGATGCTTCTCAGGATTGGAAGTTGGCTTCACGTTGCCTTTGTATCATACATTTTAAAACAAGAATTACTCATAAAATATCACATCTTTAAATTTATCAATTTGTATGAGATAAGATTAAAATTATAACATAACAAAACTATCATTAAATACTCATAAACATGCATTTTATCAGTAGATAAAGCTAAGCACTTAAGTATTAGATTTCAAAATTATTTACTTTTGTTGATTAAACAGATCAAACAAATTTATCAGCATAAAAATTAGTCTCCTATAATGAATTCCAGGGCGCAAGAAAAGAAGCCAAATGAGTCACTTTTGTTACGATTGATTATGATGCTCGAAAAAGAGAAGCCAGATAATTAATGCGAATTGCAAGAAAATAAAACATCCTTCACTACTCTTCTTTCTTAGAAAGACTGCTAAATAATTAAACGTTACAGGCCAACTACAACAGACCTCCACTTGCCAAAAACAGGCATACCCAAAATTGGTAAGGATTAAGTTACTCTTTTTCGTTTTACGAGCCAAAACTTGCTCAAACATGTTAATTAAACACCATAATTAACCTGTTTTTTCTTTTTTCTATGGATGCCTTAGAGATAGAGAATATAACGGGGACAAAGATACTTTACGCAAATTATTAAATTCTTAAAATTGAGGCACATCATTTTTTTTATTGACCCCACATTACCCATCTAAAAGCTTGTTATTTATGTTTGATTTTAATTCCTCTCCATAAATTAAGAAGACAAAAACACCACTCGACAAGCTTGTTTAATTACTACATTCACACATATTTTAATTACTATAAGATTTCGTTTTTAAAGACTTTCAATTTTCTAAGACTTACAAAAGAAATACAATCTTTTATTCTCCGTAATTCTTAAAGTTGCAATTTATATGTTAAAAATAACAAATGTCAAGTAAATAATAAAATTAGCAAAAGATCAATAAAAATTCCAAAACTTAGCTCTGAACCATGGCCGACACGATTCTTGCTCCATATTCATCAATTAATAAGGAGAGTACACTAAACTACTCTAACACCCACCGAAACCCGCCTTGTTTACGCATAGATCTAAGGGCCAAAAACGACATCAAACGAATGTTCTCACCTCTCCACCGTTGATCTTGTGATAAAGTTCTTGTTTGCGGAGCCCACAGTTTGGATTGTGGCAGTCACCGAGCTACCAAAGACTAGCTAGGATTGGTGAACCAGTTCACCTGCGGAACTGCTAAATATAGGTTGGCTTTTATGGAAGATGCCATAAGTGGAGGCTCCATTTTAAGCATGGCCCAAGTTGAATGAATGGATGGATCACTTATTACACGATCAATATCAATATCTATTTCTATACACATATAGCTACAACTAATAATAATAACCAAGTCCAAGACACAATTATCACTTATTATATAACAGGTCCATTGGGATTATATTTATATAGAATTCTCAATGAAATCTACTTTATGGTATCAATGGTAGTTTTTAGCTGGTCATCTTAGAAATAAGGAAATATTTTTATATATTTCACAACTTAATACAATAATTTTGTTTTATCTAAAAATATAATTTTAACCTTAAATTTAATATTAGTTACAGTTAATCTCTTAATTTTTTCTATTAACTTGATTGTTAATTTTTTCAATTAGCTTAAACTTTTGAAAATCAAACAAAGTCAACTTCAATCTAGTCAATAACAAAAAAATTGTGAATTTATTTAAAAAACAACAGAACAAAATACATATAAAGTGAAAGTACCGTTACGTTGTTTTATTATGATTCAACTCATTAATTAATAAATTTCTCAAAATCGATCAAAAGGAGCTAATTGTTTCACCATAATGGTGTAAGGACTGAGGAGGGGGAGTGCGGGCCACGGTGTCCTTGCGGTGGCAGAGGGGCGGCTCTTCCTTGCACGCAACTGGTGGAGAAGCAGTGATTGATTTGATTGATTGATTGACCTTTCAAATTTTTACTTTCTCAAATTATAGCAACATATTGTGTTGTATGTATCATATTCTTCTAGCAAACAATCAGCACCCTCCCTGACCCAGCCCCTCGAGTTGAGTTTCCCACAACATCCTCGAGTGTTCCCATTTTGTAGGCTTTTGTTGCCTTTTAGTCCGTTGTTCATTACACGGTCTTCTATATATAGATGATTCGCCAAGGATAAGGCGTGATTGTAAGTTTCGTTAAAAAGTATTCATTTCCAGAAATCAAATTACCATTAAGTCTCAATTAGCTTAACAAGCGTGATCAAATTTAGTTACCATAACACAAGTTTAAAATCATCCTTTTTTATGCTAAGTTAAAATCAAATCACATTTCTATATATAGTTCCCTCCTAGGCTTAGGAAAACACCCAAAAGATTGGTTGGAAAATGTAATATTAACTAATAAAAGTGAAACTGAAAAGGCTGAAAATGGAAAAGGCATACCAGCCCTTGGAACTTTTCTCATAAAGAGGGAAGGGCACAGCTCCCACTCGTAGCTTTGGATCTTGGTCAAAACTGGAATTTAGAGCTTCTTAAGCCACATGAGTGTCATTGAATTGGGTGGACATGAAGTGATATAAGTTGGTGGGGTTTGTGCCTAACTCATAAAAATGACAGAAAGGCAAGTATCTGGGGCTCGGCTAGCTGGTTTCAGGTTGTTCATGGATATTGAAATTCTGTGTGGTTTGTGTGTGTATATATATATACACAAGAGATTCTCGAGAGAGTATTCTGAGCTTTTGGTCACTTACAAGAGTCCTCACACTTCATAGATTACTTTTTGAACAATAAAATAAATTAATAATTAATCTTATGATAAAAGCGAGTCCCCTCCGCCAACTCCTGAGATTTTGCCAACTGCCAAGAGCATAATCTTTTTGGAGAGAGTAAAGCTCCCATGTGTACATTTTTTTATTACTACTTCCGTCCAACGTAAGGCCCTGTCAAAATGTCAATGCCAAACTTCTGTTCACGAGTACTATTCCTTTCGTTACCCTGAAAATGCTTTTTCTCACGACTTCCAGGCACGGTAGAAATCTGGGTCTGTTTCCAGTTACGGTATTAATTGAATATACACCACTAAAATCTGTTTGTACATTTAGTTTCTTTTACAGGATCAACTCACTTTTATATTACAATTTCGCATTATTATCCCATTTTTAAACAATAATAATAATGTAAACTACAATCATCATAGTGCGTTGTAATTTAAAATTTTGAAGGCTCGTCTAGAAAAAGGTGGTTAACAATCAATAATATTTTATACATTTTTATATATTTCAAGTTATGCAACTGAAGTGAGATGGTTTTCCGTTACCTATGTATTTATTATGTGGCAGTGGTCGTAGAATCGTGTGTGTGTTTTAATCTAGTAGTAGTACGTATCTCTTGTAACGTTCTCTGATATTAAAATCTTTGACACTGGCATCAACCATGCATGCACGTGAAGTTTCCCAAAACGTACCTTTCCCAGAAGGATTTTTTTTTTTGGGTGACAGGTTTTATGGTTAAAGAAGTGGTCCTAAGAATTGGCTAGACATTGTATTTGTCCTGCATCCTTTGTGTAATGAATATACCAAAAAGGTTGTCTTTGTGCTTCATGAAAATCAAGGTTTAATCTCTCACGAAGTGGTCCTGACTCCTCCTGGAATCGTGCTTTTCTCGACCATCATAAGCATGCAGGTCCCTATCCAGCTATTTTTCTCTCAAAATCTTGTTTTTCTGAAACTTCCTCATTTACAGAATCCAACACTCAAGTCACATTACTATATATGTCACCAGTTAAGCTATGTGTCGCTTGGTACTTCTACTACAAGGAACCTCAATTGGACTAAGCCCGCATCCAGTTCACAGGCACTGGAGCCACCTCTTAACCCCACCTGATCAAAACAAGTCACTAGGACGATTATATATTCGTTCCATGCACTATTCACAAATGGTCTCCAATTCGATTCACCTAACAGCAACAACAGTGACCTAATACTATTGGGGGAACCATAACATTCAAGTCACGGAAGAAATTATCTTTTTAAAGTTGAGTGGTCAACACATGAAGGCCCAGTTGAAATCCTAAATATTCAACGGCGCAGATAAAGATCGTACATTTTTTATAAATTATCCCAAATCCAAATTATTAACTTATGTAAATTATCATCAAAGCATTAACCTTGCATTTTCTAAATCACAAGTCAACTGTATTTGTGTCATCGATTCCATGCTTTGAAATGCGTGTTCAGGTCTCTATCAAGAGATACCCTGGTGAAGAAGATGTCTTTCAATGGTAGAAGTAGTTGACAAGCTAAATACTTTACTAATTGACTTGCTAAGCGGAGCATAGGACGATCAAGCTTAAGCCACGTTCAATAAGATTAAAGGCTAGTCCACTCAAAAAGTAGAAAGAAAAACTGTGTAATTTACCCGATTGCGCACATTCTATCAGGATTGAGGTTACCTTAAGTCGGCAAAACACTAGTATTTGTTCCATCGTTGGGGGTCCATAGTTCTAACTTGTTATGTTGTAATTGGTTTCGTAGGCCGAAAGAAATTGATTACAATCACATACCACATCAAATGACCGTCGCTTTTACAAGGCATAGCCAGCAAATCCAAGCATACCCTTTTGCTTGATTATGATAAAAAGAATTAAGAAGAACTTGTCCAAATAAAGATCAACATCGACAAACTAAACTACTAATCATCTGCTGGATTTGAGGCAGTGGTTAATTGGACGACACGGGTTGACCTTGACCTCGAATAGTCAAAAGGGTGGAAAGTTGATGATACATTTCTCGGATTCTGTGATCTTATGCCCTTTTAACAAAAAGATTGTCATTCTGGCTTCACTTCCTTTTCTTTTTTGTTTACATGTGAATTCAATATTGACACATTGCATAACAAAGTAATTCTGATGTTATAATATCGAAGTAAGTGTGTGCATTTTTTATATTCAGAAATATTTATTTATTAGCTATTATATAAGTTGCTTCACATAATTGGAGTCTTAGAACCGCTAAAAAAAAAGGGGGGGAATTTTACAGAGAAACATGAGATTTACTTGAAAATGTTATCTTCTATAATATACAGCGACCCTAGCTCTAGCTCTAGCCTCTAGGTGACTGTTTCTGGTCAAGGACAAAAGATTCTCTAAACCCATTTAAGGGGAAAGTAATATTAATATAAGCTATCTTGGGAGACAAAATATGGGGGTGCAATCAACATGGAGCCGGTTGCTATACTTAGATGTTTATTTAATAATCATGCAACTGATAAAGAGCATTCCGACCTAATGTATGATATTGTTAAATATTTGAGTAGAGAGTATAATCACATACTCTAAATAGGACGTAAAAGACGCGGAAAGGTAAGAAATAAGACTCAGTTTGTTTCTATTTTTATTTTTATTTTTTATTTTTATTTTCAAATTCAGTAAAATAATTTGTTTGTTTGATTTGTTAGTTTTTTTATTTTTTATTTTTTCTAATTTTCAAAAATTATGAAACTATAAAAGTGATTTTTTATTTCTATTTTTGTTTTTTATAATCTGATTTACGATTAGTTCAATATATATTATTTAATTATTTAATATATTAACTATAATAAGAATTATGAATAATTCAATTTCATATTATATTTAATTAATTTAAATTAATTATTAATATTAATTATGAATAATTTAATTTAATAATTTTTGAATTTTTGTAATTAAATTTAATAATTATTAATAAATATGATTGGATTAAAAATATCTTCAAAATATATAAATCTCAAATAAAATTTAATTTAGTAATTAAAATATATTTAAAAATATTAATTTATAAATAAAAAGTTAAAATTTAAACTATTTATTAATGAAATAAAATAAATTTGTTAATCAATATTATAAGAGATTAAAATTAATTTATTTTTAAAATTTATCAGATATTTAATTATTAAAGATGATAAAAAAATTATATTGATAATAATAATTAAATTGGTTTTTTTTTATAGAAATAAATTGAGAACGAAAAATAGAAGCTGAAAACTAAAAACAAAAATGGAAGTAAACTCCCCTAAGAAGTAAGAAGATGGGCATTGGAGCAGAAAGTCTATTGTTAATGATAATTATTGCTTTGGTATATATCGTGGTATGAAGATCTGATTTTCCTCCTTGAATTATCATCAACATCATAATTGGGTCCGGTGACCAAGCGTGGAAACTTTTAAGGCAAATGGAAGACAATTTCTGCTAGGAAATTGACAAAGGCTTTGAATTCAACTAGAGAACTGTTCTGCACAAATCGCTTTCAACGCCTTGTGCCAACAAATACAATTGATGCTGATCAATATATGGATATTTGTAGCAAATTATTGTACAACAAACGTATGGGCCCTTTTGACTCTGGGGCCATGCTTGAGATCAAAAGTTTCTGCACAAACCTCGAGTTGGAGCTGAGGCTCAGGCTGAAGCTGGGCTTTCATTTCTCAAAGAATGGAAAGCATAGACTTTGTTGGTGTCTTGCGTACTCGTAATGCCGTCACCTTTCAGTCTTTTCTGCTTCTAATATCCATTTTATTAAATCTTAGGAGAGGCAAAGTGAACGATTCTTCATTCTTTCTTATCACGGAAAGGACTAATGCTTTTTCCCATTCCATGTCACTTAAAAACTCTTCTCTTCATTATATATAATTTTATCACATAAAGATATATCAAAACGTCATAATAGCATTATCAATTTAAAGATGTTTCTTCGTAACTCTAAAAGTTTACGCTGTGTAAAATAGAATCTTATGTATTCTATATCAGTAAATAAAAAGTTATTTTTAGTTCTTTTTCCTCGATAGTATTGACATGTAATTTAAATTTTATTTAAATTTACATACTAAACTTTTACAATCTTATATTAATTCATATTATACTTTTATTAAATATTTAATAAATTTTAAATTTTATTTAAATGTAATATATGTTAAATAACTTCAGGATATTTATTAAATGTATCAATTATTAAAAACAAACAATATGTTAAATAACTTCAGGATATTTATTAAATGTATCAATTATTAAAAACAAACAAAATTCTTTATCTTTACTTTATCCATTTTTTAAAATTTTGATTACAATTCTACATAAAATTTTTGTTGTTATCATTTCCTTCTTTCTATCAAATAAGTCTCTTTTTTCTTTTAGCCAAACGTTTAGCTTTAATTTGATAACTTATTTATTTTAAATAGCTTGACATTTTCTGTATGCTATTTGATTTTAAAATATTTATCCTTCTTTGCATTTGATAATTTATTTTAACATATTTATACTTCTTTGCATTTGAAAATTTTCTCTCCTTTTATCTTTTCTTTCCTACGTTTTCGAAGTAAAGGTCCTTTTTTATTTTAATTGTAGTTTATGTTTTTTCTTAATTCGTAACCTTAACACTATTTATTCTATGCACTTTTACTTCTTTTATATTTTTCTTTTATTTGAGTTTTTTAAATTTTATATTTTCATCTGGGGAGGAAGACTGTCATTTTTTTCATTTACTTTCTCTATGTACTAAATCAGAATCTTTAATGGCAAAATATTTAGCATGATGATCTTAATTGGAATATTATTCTCTGAATTATTTTATTAAGGACTTACGATGTTTGAGGCATTCTTCACCATTCCTATAACTAATTTCGTGATTTTGTTCCACTAATAATAATTTAGCACTTGTTATATGACAACTTAATAATCTTTTATAGTCTATCCATATGAAATGTGGTTATGCACATATTGAATAGAAAGTTGTTAGTTCCTTTAAGTTACTAGAGTGGTTTGGCTGTAATAATTTTCTTCAATATTGAAATAGGACTTTGTAACCTTAAATCCTAGTTCCAAGTTCTTGACATGTATTCACTTGAGTTGGGATCAACTTTTCAAAAGGCATTCTTAGGTTGAAAGTTGGAACGATCTTGGTCCTTCTAGTTTAAATGATATGCAATGATACAAATTGCTTGTACAGTTTTAAGTGACTATTTGATTTGGATATAAAAAAAGATATGTACCTACCTTACCACTTAGCCTCGAATGCCAGACACTATTCAACTTTTGGTCTGCTGGAATATTAAGTTGAAAAAGATGATACATTTATAAGTGATAATTCATTATTCTTGATTCTTTGTTAACACATGTTACTTTCAAGCCTTTCTAGTTCTAGTTCTTATAATCTAACTACTATATTTTGTATTGCATGATGATATATCTCTATCTAAAAACAAGAAGGAAAATTCTGGCCAAATTATGATTGAAGATGAACTCTAAATGGCTGCAAAACCATAAGAGATTTTCTTATTACCAATTGCAAGTGGATGATGACAACTATCTTGAATGGGTGACAAACTATGATGATAGTCATGACTATGAAGTAAACTTATATTATACTTGATTGTATATCTCTAATATAGGAGCCATTAATTATAAGCCTAAATTACTCTACACTTTCACTCAGTCTACCCAAAGTGGCTCCTACATCAACAATAATGATAATTGATTTTCATCTCAAGAGACACCAAGTTGCAATATTGCCATTATAATAATGCAAACATTAGGAAATTATAAGCAAGAAAGCTATATTCTTGCCTAATTTGTTTGTTAACATTAAACAAAAAGAAAAGGAAGAGCTTGAGTGGATGGTCTAAGTGTTAATATGGGGTGCATTTATAAGAAGGAGATCTCTAACATTTATGTAATCGGTTTATTAAAGGAAAGTTGACAATAGCTATGAAGAACTAACAAAGTACGACGAGAGAGTCAATAGTAATCTAAATACAGATAAAGAAGAAAGAAGTACACTTTTCCACTCGTCTTACTGCCATTTATGTAATCAGTTTAATAAAGGAAAGTTAACATTAGTTATGAAGAACTAACAAAGTATGACGAGGGAGACGATAGTAATCTAAATTTAGACAAAAAAGAAAGAAGTACACTTTTCCACTCATAAGCTGGTAAGCCAAACATGTAATAACACATAAAAGAGATAACCATACATATGGTGACACTCCACATTCTTGGCTAATACTGGGAGCAATGAGACAATCCCTTCTAGATTATATAGAGATACTTCTCTCTCCAATCCATTTGATTGGTCTAGCTACAACTTGTCTTAGCACGTCATTGTCATTTCTTAAAGCTGATTGTTGTTTTACCATGTTAGTGTAGAAAGAATTATTTTTGTTGATAGTCAAAAATTGTCAATGGCTTATAAAAGCTTTTTAAGCTTGGCTTGGCTACGAAAGAGTAGGGGTTTAGTGGAAAAATATGAAGGATTTAGAGATGGAAAAAGTTACACATGAGCATGTCTTAATGAATCCACTAATGTAAGATAAAAGTAAGAAGTCTCGAACAATCAATAGTGACATATAAAAGTCTCAGCTTTTAATATTGACTATAATATCTTCTTGCTTTTAGAGTTTATCTAACTCCCATGGATCAATCCTATATGTGTTTTGAAATCCTTACTTAGTAAGACCCTTTTATTTTGCTATGAACAACAAACACGTGGAATTGTCTGATCTGACATAAACAAGTTGATGACTTAGCAAGTTTAGTTCTTAAAATGACACATTAAACTGAGTTCTGGAGATTATAGCAAGGGCTTACCATAAGATAAAAGAAAATGAAGGGTAAGATAGTAATCAAATAAAGAATGCACAAATTATTACTATCTTTTCCTATTATGGAAAATTTTAGTGGTGAAACTTTATAAGTAAAAGTACAATTATTTAGGATAATAATAGACAATAAGAGTTCTCTAGCCTCTACTTCAAATCATCACTTCTCAGTTATCAACTATTTAAGGCCTATAGATGTGTTGTTACTTCCCCCGTTAACTTTATTATCACCCTCATTGGGAAATATTATGTGCAAGCCCTAGAACCTGATAACTATACAAATCATTTACTAAGGAATAATCTATGGATAGTCTTACAGAAGTTTTGGGGAGTGAGGGACTTCATGCTTTATGCTAAGTTAGTTATTATGAGTCTAAAAAAGCAATCTTTAAAGCTAATAGATTGTTTTGGCGAATGTCTGGCAATTAGGCAAGTTACAGAAAGACAATAGCTTGATCATAAGTCTTTGCATGGCTTGTTTATTACTTTTACTTACTTTGTCATGTTAACATAGTTATTGGGTTGAGACTGTAATAATAGTGTGTTTTAAACAAAAACTCAGCTAGACTTAAACTCCTAATCATTCTTGTTGATGTTGGATCATTTTCAACTATTTAGATTGATAATGAACATTTCTTTATTTTTTTTCTCTATGTGATTGCTGTGTTTTTGGCTTAGTAGTTGGTATCATTGTAATTGTTAAATACCTAACAAGCAACCATCAAATCAATTGAAGATGCTGCTCTACAAATTGCATGCCCTTATTGCTTTATAGTCTTATCCATTGTAAAAATGTTTTAAACATATAAAATATTTCACAAGATAAGAGATCCATCATTTAAACTTATCACTTACTTTAATAAGTTTATGATTTCCACATGTTAAAGAATTTTCCACTATCTTTGGTTTTCTTTACATTTTGTCTAAAAGTTGTATTACTATATCTTCACACAATAATCATAATCTTATCCTTTAGTAGGTTTTAATGATTTTATATTACATTTAAATGTTGTATCATAAATCATTAGGTATATCTAATAGTCATGATCTCCCACTTACATATGATGGTTTAGATGAACAATATTCTACGATTTCTCATACTTATCCAATAACTAATGTGATCAACATACCACGAGACCTCATGGTCATATAAGGTAGGAATATATGACAGCTCGATTAATGGATCAATCCTTAAATAGATTTGTATGTTATACCCCAGGTCATATCTCACATTTCAATCCCCTTTATTCTTATTTAATTCATCAGGTCACAAATATATTCAACTATCTTAATAAGAGTAATAAGAGTCGGTGGCAGCCTTTAATTATATAATTTTTCTTATGCAAATTACTAATTAGACTAACCTTTCTCTTCTCTAAATTATCTTGCATTAAATTTAATTTGCCTTCTTGTAATTCTCTCATAAGATCATATCAAACATAAAGTAGCAAACTTGATTATTAAAAATTAGATAAGAGTCCTAATGGCATATTATGAGGTTCATTTAACCTTTAGGGTCTCACAAAATATATGTTGAGATCTTTTGACTTAAATTAATCATTTTTATAGTCATTTCAACACACATGGTAATATTCATATTCTATAGTATTAACAACTATTAATTTGGAGTGTATTTCTTTCATAAATGCAATATCATACGTATGTTGGATCAAACATACTTAATGTTTAACCTGAGTTCACTTGTCTAATCTTAACTTTATCTTTCCAAACTCTCACCCAACAACTTAAGACAAATATATTCATCATATGATTACTCCAAACTAATTTCTTTTAACTTATTATCAAACTTGACATTCATGATTTCCTTACTTTAGCTCTCAATTATCACCTTAATAATAAACTTAAAATATGTCTCATATCTAGTCATCCTAAATTCCAAAGTTGATTGCTTGTGCGAGAAGGTCAATCTTTTATATGTCTGATATACTCTTTAATTCATATGAAAAATATCTCATACAAAGTAAACATACTTTATAATCAAGTATTAGGTAATCCTTTTTTACTTAAAAAACAATGTCAACTCATATTTGTATTTATACTTGACAATACATTTAATGAACATTTACTGAGAAATGTTAATCAATTACATTTCAATATCTATGTGAAGAGATTTCACTTGCCCAATATACGTATCTTAGAAACAAAAATTTTATCATTCGGTCTACCTCCATATCTTGTGTATACTTCATGTTCACTTCTCTTTATGCAACTATATCTTTCATATAATTATACTTAGTATCTATATGTTTTGTTTTATAATGAAATCTACGGTCCTTTGTATAAGTGATTGTTGCTTGACTATCAAATTTAATTTTTGCTAGACCAGTCCTTTGTATAAGTGATTGTTGCTTGACTATCGAATTTAATTTTTACTAGACCAGTCTCACTTTTAATCACCCTAAATTAACCAAGAATCGTCTAAACCATACTACATCTTATATTGTTTTAGAAACTAATATAAATTTAGCTTCTATTTTGGATAATGCAACATATGATTTTTTTTTCTTGATATAAAATCATTGTTAAGTAAGAAAATAAATCTAGAGGTAGATTTTCTCTTATCTAAATCTCATCCCTAATTAGCATTTGTATACCCTTGTAAACTTAAACGTAGATCATTACCTTAATAACATATAGTACATAATTAATAATACCATTTAGATACCTCAATATTCTCTTTTCTGCTTTCCAATGTGCTTATCATGAATTTGATTAATATCTACTCACCATTTCAACAATGTAACAAATATCTAGTCGAGCATACATTATGACATATATGAGACTTCTAAAGGCATTGAAGTAGGGAATTTTCTTCATTTGTTCCCATTATTGTGACATGGATGGGAAAAACTTCTTATTGAGACCTTTGCCTTTAGCAGTAGGATTGATTTGTAATCTTGCATACAAAATCATTCCAAAATCTTTTGAATGTAAGTCACTTGAGAAAGTGATAATAATATTTTTGAATAATCTCTTGAAATCTTAACTCCAATAATGTGTGTAGCTTCACCTATGTCTTTAATCTCAAATTCGGATGACAACCAATCTTTGATTTACTTGACAAACTCACAATAATTACAAGCAATCAAAATTTCATATGATAAAATCATAGATTTATCTTTGGATCTCTTAATATATACAAAGTAGTTTTGTTCAAGCATATGGAAATCATATACAATTTATGAAAACATATATACAACTGCCTTAAAGACTGCTTTAGACCATAAATCAATTTTAATCACTAACACACTCTATGTTATTAACCTGTATCAATAAAACTTATATGTTGTTCCAAATTGATTTTTCTTCTAATTCTCCATCTAAAAATGTAGTTTTTTTACATTCATTTGATATAATTTAAGATCCAAACTAGTTGTTATAGCCAAGGTTAGACGAATTGAAGCAAATCTCATATTAGGTGAAAATGTCTCATCATAATCAATCCCATCTTATTATATATATACCTTGGCCACAAGGTGTGCCTTGTATCTTTAGATACTACCATCAACATTTTGTTTTATTTTAAGAACCCATTTGTTCCCAATAGCTTTATGCCCATTAGGGAGGTCAACCAAGTCTCATACTTGGTAAATCATTTCTTCTTTCATTGCTTGCATCCATTCTTCTTTACTAGGACCAATAATCATGTACATTCTTTGGCTCATCATCTTCTTGTGGGATAATCATAAGGTTTTCTCCTTATATTTCAAACCGATGTTAGGAAATCATACCATGATTACTTCAATATAACTGGTTTATAAGAAATAAAGATATCGATATCTTCATTACTCCCATTTGGATCATATACAGTAAGTAAACCTTCACTGGGGTGTGTTCTTAACTATAATTGAAACGATTCTTCAAGCTTTAGACTACCCCCACTTGTATAAAGTCAATCTTCATGATTTCCAATAATGGAATAATTTTAATCAAGAGAAAGTAGAGAAATATGTTTTTTTTTCCCTATTTCACCCTGCTTTGGAAAAGTTATTTTCTAAAAATATGATATCTCATGATTTAAATTCAGTTACACCTTTATTACCTTATTCACCTATGAACACTTATTTTTTTGCACGTTCAAAGTATCTAATAAAGATACTTTTTCTTCCCTCCTGGGCCTATTTTCCCATATTTAAGAGAGAGATGATGAACATAAGCAACAAAACTCTATAGTCTTAAATATTCTAAATTGGGTTTTCTTTTTATCCATAACTCATATGGAATATTCTTAACTGATTTTGTGGGCACTTGTTAAGTATATAAGTGGTTGAAAGCAATGCATCACCCTATCAAGTGATTGGTAGATTTGCTTGTGCTATCATGGTCCTAATCATTTCTAATAACATTTTATTACATCTTTTTGTAACACCATTTTGTTGTAGGGTGATGAATAGTTAACTATCCTTCTATTGCTTTTTCATTATACAACATCTTCAACTTATTAGACAACTATTCTTATCCTAAATCAGTTCTTAATGCTTGTATTTGCTTATTTAATTGATTCTCTACTAAATTCATATACTTCATGAAGCAATTTAATGCTTTTGATTTGTAAAAAATCAAATAGACATGACCATGTCGAGTATAGTTATATGTAAAAGTGATAAAGTACATTTACATTTATTAGACTAATTAATTGCAATGGGTAGGAAACTCATATTCCCTTTCCAAATGGCTTTTGCTTCATTTTACTGAGTAGACAGTGTTAATAAATAGATAAATCTACTTGATGTAAATTACTTAAGATGCCTTCTTTAACAAATTAAATTATTCAATTTTGACCAATATGACATAGTCTAGCATGCTATAAAATTGCATCATCATCAAAATTATTAGAAGATGTAAACAAATAATAACTTATATTACCATTTGAATAAACAACATCTAGAATAATAAAACCATCTAACATAAATCTATGACCATAATAAATATGTCTATAATATAAATCTATACCATTACTATAGAAATTCACGTCAAGACCTCAAGCCAACACAAAGATAAGATTTCGTTGAATCTTTAAAGCATATTACACTTCATGTAGGATTAGGGATTAATCACCACATATGTCTATTTTACAGGTTCCAATTCCTTGCACAACAACCCTTAACTTATCTGCTACATAAATCCATTATGTCCCATATGGAAAATTTTTAAATTCCACGAAGGCATTTTTATCCTTCGCCACATAGTTGGTTGCTCTCGAATCTGTAATTAACAAAGGATGTGATTCAGTTAGAAAAATAGAATAAGAGGCATTAATAGGACAAATGTCTATACAATAAGATTGTAACTTTTTGGGCTCGTTACAATTGCGAATAAAGTGACCCTTATTGCCATAGTTAAAGTACTTGACTTCATTCATGTTCTACTTTTTGAAAGGATGTTTTCTTTTTGTATGCTAGATTTAGTTTTCCTTTTTTAAATCATGAGTATAATAGGTGTTTTTATTACCATTGGGCCTATGATAATGCTTATGCTTCCAATTCATAGCTTCGTGTGAGCTAGAAAAAACAATATATATCTTGAAGGACATCTTGAAGGATTCAAGACATTCTTTTTCTAGTATGAGATTCTTTATAACATCTTCATCAATGTTGCAAATATCGTATTAGTCCTAGTATCGGATTTTTTCGAACGAACCGCACTCTTTCGTATACGTCAGGAGTCTATTGATGAGAAGGGGCTAGGGAAAGCTTGAATCCAATTCCTACAGTGAAGAATATAAGTGCAATTGAAATTCTTGGGGAGTTATACATTTGTGTTCTGATACGGTACTGTACTAGTACCGGTTAATATCGAGTACCATTTCGGGGTATTTTTTAAATTTATGAAATAGTCCCTAAATTTTTTTAAAAATTGCAAAATAGTTTAATGTCATATTGTACAGTTGTACTGTATACTTTATAAGTTATATCAACTCTGTCTCCAAAAATCATAATAATAAATAATAACTACAATTAATATGAAATGATAATAATTTTTAGATATTTCACATATAAATAATAACCACAATTAATATGAAAAAAGACAATTATCTTCATACAATTATAAAATTAAGAATAATAAAAAGTATTAAAATATTACAAAGTCATCATCTTATCATATAATAAACAATAATTACATCAAAACATTCAATAAACATTCAATAAAAAAGAACAATAATATCCTTGAATTTCAAAATATTACAATTTACAACAAGAGTTTGTGATGAGGAAACAACCAAGTAGACGTAAAACTTAAAACAAAACATTTACAATTACAATACGTATATATAATTTAATATATACATCAAATATAAGCAAAATTAAAAGAAGAGGAAAAACAAAAACCTAGAACTTCATTCAATCATCTATAAGAGGATATCAGTTATAATTACACTAACATCAGTCATCATTTGATACAAAATCCTTATCATTATCATCATTCAAATTTAATGCACCAAATGACATATCAATGTTTTTCTATCCAAAATTATCTTCCAAGTCATCTACATCTACCAAGCCCGGTTTCTCAGAAACCCAATCTGCCAAAAGATCGATAATGAAAATTGGATCTATTGAACTGCTTTTGCTATTAAGAGTCCTAGTAAAGAATAAAATTTAGTTATTAGAAAATTATAAGAAATTATATCGAAATTAATAATGATAGTAACGTACCTTTCCCGAAACTTTAAATTGTAACAAACAAAAACCAAGTCATTCAGCCTCTTATGCTCCAATCTATTCCTTTTCTTGGAATGGATCAATTTAAATGTGCTTCAGTTCCGTTCACAGCATGTTACACTCACACATTGACTTAAAATCTAAATTGTAAATCTTTGCAATTTAAAAACATCAGTTTTAAATTGATCCCACTAAAGAACTGCAATTCAAAAGCATGAGGGACTTCATGCTTTATGCTAAGTTAGTTATTATGAGTCTAAAAAGCAATCTTTAAAGCTAATAGATTGTTTTGGCGAATGTCTGGCAATTAGGCAAGTTACAGAAAGACAATAGGCTCGATCATAAGTCTTTGTATGGCTTGTTTATTACTTTTACTTACTTTGTCAAGTTAACATAGTTATTGGCTTGAGACTATAATAATAATGTACTTTAAAAAAAAAACTCAGACCAAACTTAAACTCCTAATCATTCTTGCTGATGTTGGATCATTTTTAACTATTTAGATTGATAATGAACATTTCTCTATTTTTTCTCTATGTGATTGCTGTGTTTTTGGCTTAGTAGTTGGTATCATTGTAATTGTTAAATACCTAACATGCAACCATCAAATCGATTGAAGATACTACTCTACAAATTGCATGCCCTTGTTGCTTTATAGTCTTATCCATTGTAAAAAAAGTTTTAAACATATAAATATTTCACAAGATAAGAGATCCATCATTTAAACTTATCACTTACTTTAATAAGTTTATGATTTCCACATGTTAAAGAATCTTCCACTATCTTTGGTTTTCTTTACATTTTGTCTAAAAGTTGTATTACTTTATCTTCTTACATTAATCATAATCATATCCTTTAGTAGGTTTTAATGATTTTATATTACATTTAAATATTGTATCATAAATCATTAGTTATGTCTAATAGTCATGATCTCCCACTTACATATGATGGATTAGATGAACAATATTCTACGATTTCTCATACTTATCCAATAACTAATGTGAACAACATACCACAAGACCTCATGGTCATATAAGGTAGGAATATATGACAACTCGATTAATGGATCAATCCTTAAATAGATCTTGTATGTTATACCCTAGGTCATATCTCACATTTCAATCTCCTTTATTCTTATTTAATTCATCAGGTCCCAAATATATTCAATTATCTTAATAAGAGTCATTGATAGCCTTTGAATAAATAATTTTTCTTATGTAAGTTACTAATTAGACTGACCTTTCTCTTCTCTAAATTATCTTGCATTAAATTTAATTTGCCTTCTTGGAATTGTCTCATAAGATCATATCTAACATAATCTTTTGGTAACATTCTAAAGTAGCAAACTTGATTCTTAAAAATTAGACAAGAGTCCTAATGGTATATTATGTGGTTCATTTAACCTTTAGGGGCTCACAAAAATATATGTTGAGTTCTTTTGACTTAAATTAATCATTTTTGTTGTCATTTCAACACACATGGTAAGATTCATGTTCTATAGCATTAACAACTATTAATTTGGAGTGTATTTCTTTCATAAATGCAATATCATACATATGTTGGATCAAACATACTTAATGTTTAACCCGAGTTCAGTTGTCTGATCTTAACTCTATCTTTCCAAATTCTCACCCAACAACTTAAGACAAATATATTCATCATATGATTACTCCAAACTAATTTCTTTTAACTTATTATCAAACTTGGCATTCACAATTTCCTTACTTTAGCTCTCAATTATCACCTTAATAATAAACTTAAAATATGCCTCATATCTAGTCATCCTAAATTCCAAAGTTGATTGCTTGTGCGAGAAGGTCAATCTTTTATATGTCTAACATACTCTTTAATTCATATGAAAAATATCTCATACAAAGTAAACATATTTCATAATCAAGTACTAGGTAAAACATATTTCATAATCAAGCATTAGGTAATCCTTTTTTTACTTAAAAAACAATGTTAATTCCTATTTGTATTTATACATGACAATACATTTAATGAACATACACTGACTGGATTGTACATGATGTTGAGGGTGATTTTATTGAAGCTAGGCAGTTGAAATTACCTACTGCTGCAGATCCTTTTACTGCAGAAGCGATAGCCCTCTGATCAGCTATGGATTCAATTAAGCAGAGAGGTTTTCATTCTAATGTTGTCTTTGAAACTGATTGCCTTCTCTTTATGCAAGATCTTGCTGCACATAGAATCGATTCCTCTGTTGCTGGTTTAATCATAGCAGATTGTAAAGATATGTTAAACGAGCTACGACAAAGCTCGGTTTTATTTGTTCCTAGATCATTGAACAGGGTGGCACACTTATTGGCCACTTCTGCCTGTTCTTTGCCTGGACCTGAGGTTTGGGAGATTCCTCCAACCTCTATTTCTCATGTATTACTTGTTGATTTAAGTTAATGAAAGCTTAATCCTTTGTTCAAAAAAAAAAAAAGAACATAGACTGAGAATGTTAATCAATCACATTTTGATATCTATGTAGTCCTAGAGATTTCACATGCCCAATATACGTATCTTAGAAACAAAAATTTTATCATTAGGTCTACCTCCATATCTCGTGTATACTTCATGTTCATTTCTCTTTATGCAACTGTATCTTTCATATAATTATACTTAGTATCTATATGTTTGGTTTTATAATGAAATTTACAATCCTTTGTATAAGTGATTATTGCTTGACTATCGAATTTAATTTTTACTAGACCAGTCTCACTTTTAATGACCCTAAATTCACCAAGAATCGTCTAAACCATACGACATCTTATATTGCTTTAGAAACTAGTATAAATTCTGCTTTTATTTCGGATAAAACAATATATGATTGTTTTTTTTTCATAATATAGAATCACTGTTAAGTAAGAAAATAAATCTAAAGATAGATTTTCTCTCATCTAAATCTCATCCCTAATTAGCATTTGTATACCCTTGTAAACGTAAATGTAGATCATTGCCTTAATAACACAGTACATAATTAACAATGTCATTTAGATACCTCAATATTCTCTTTTCTGCTTTCCAATGTGCTTATCATGGATTTGATTAATATCTACTCACCATTCCAACAAGGTAACAAATATCTGGTCGAGCATATACAATGACATATATGAGACTTCTAAAGGCACCAAAATAGGGAATTTTCTTCATTTATTCCCATTATTGTGACATAGATGGGAAAACTTCTTATTGAGACCTTTGCCCTTAGCAATAGGATGGATTTGCAATCTTGCATACAAAATCATTCCAAAATCTTTTGAATGTAAGTCACTTGAGAAAGTGATAGTAATATTTTTGAATAATCTCTTGAAATCTTAACTCCAATAATGTGTGTAGCTTCACCTATGTCTTTAATCTCAAATTCGGATGACAACCAATCTTTGATTTACTTGACAAACTCACAATAATTACAAGCAATCAAAATTTCATATGATAAAATCATAGATTTATCTTTGGATCTCTTAATATATACAAAGTAGTCTTGTTCAAGCATATGAAAATCATATACAATTTATGAAAACATATATACCACTGCCTTAAATACTGCTTTAGACCATAAATCAATTTTAATCACTAACACACTTTATGTTATTAACCTATCTCAATAAAACTTATATGTTGTTCCAAATTGATTTTTCTTCTAATTCTCCATCTAAAAAAGTAGTCTTTTACATTCATTTGATATAATTTAAGATCCAAACTAGTTGCTATTGCCAAGATTAGATGAATTGAAGCAAATCTCATAATAGGTGAAAATGTCTCGTCATAATCAATCCCCTCTTATTATATATGTACTTTTCGATAAGGTGTGCCTTGTATCTTTAGACACTACCATTAACATTTTGTTTTATTTTGAGAACCCATGTGTTCCCAATAACTTTACGCCCATTAGGGAGGTCAACCAAGTCTCATACTTGGTAAGTCATTTCTTCTTTCATTGCTTGCATCCATTCTTCTTTAGCAGGACCAATAATCATGTACATTCCTTAGCTCATCATCTTCTTGTGGGATAATCATGAGGTTTTCTCCTTATATTTCAAAACGATGTTAAGAAATCATACCATGATTGCTTCGATATTACTGGTTTATAAGAAATAAAGATATCAATATCTTCATTACTCCCATTTGGATCATATACAGTAAGTAAACCTTCAGTAGGGTGTGATCTTAATTATAATTGAAACAATTCTTCAAGTTTTAGACTACCCCCACTTGCATAAAGTCAATTTTCATGATTTCCAATAATGGAATCATTTTAATCAAGAGAAAGTATAGAAATATGTTTTTTTTTCCTATTTCACCCTGCTTTGTAAAGTCTTTTTCTAAAAATATGATATCATATGATTTAAATTCAGTTACACCTTCATTACCTTATTCACCTATGAACACTTATCCTTTTGCACGTTCAAAGTATCTAACAAAGATACTTTTTCTTCCCTCCTGGGCCTATTTTCCCATATTTACAAGAGAGATCATGAACATAAGCAGCACAACTCTATAGTCTTAAATATTCTAAATTGGGTTTTCTTTTTATCCATAACTCATATGGAATATTCTTAACTGATTTTGTGGGCACTTGTTAAGTATATAAGTGGTTGAAAGCAATGCATCACCCTATCAAGTGATTGGTAGATTTGCTTGTGCTATCATGGTCCTAATCATTTCTAATAACATTTTATTACATCTTTTTGTAACACCAGTTTGCTGTAGGGTGTTGAATAGTTAACTATCCTTCTATTGCTTTTTCATTACACAACATCTTGAACTTATTAGACAACTATTCTTATCCTCGATCAGTTCTTAATGCTTGTATTTGCTTATTTAATTGATTCTATACTAAATTTATTTACTTCATGAAGCAATTTAATACTCTTGATTTTTAAAAAATCAAGTAGACATGAACATGCCGAGTATAGTTATATGTAAAAGTGATAAAGTACATTTACATTTATTAGACTAAAGATGTCTAGATGAATTAATTGCTATGGGTAGGAAACTCATATTCCCTTTCCAAATGGCTTTTGCTTCATTTTACTAATTAGATAGTGTTAACAAATAGATAAATCTACTTTATGTAAATTACTTAAGATGCCTTCTTTAACAAATTAAATTATTCAATTTTGACCAATATGACATAGTTTAGCGTATTATAAAATTGCATCATCATCAAAATTATTAGAAGATATAAACAAAGAATAACTTATATTACTATTTGAACAAACAATATCTAGAATAATAAAACCATCTAACATAAATCTATGACCATAATAAATATGTCTATAATATAAATCTATACCATTACTATAAAAATTCACATCAAGACCTCAAGCCAACACAAAGATAAGATTTTGTTGAATCTTTAAAGCATATTATAGTTCATGTAGGATCAGGGATTAACCACCACCTATGTCTATTTTACATGTTCCAATTCCTTGTACAACAACCCTTGACTTATCTCCTACATAAATCCATTATGTCCCATGTGGAAAATTTTTATATTCCACGAAGGTGTTTTTATCCTTCGCCACATAGTTGGTTGCTCTCAAATCTGTAATTAACAAAGGATGCGATTCAGTTAGAAAAATAGAACAAGAGGCATTCATAGAACAAATGTCTATACAATAAGATTGTAACTTTTTGGGCTCGTTACAATTGCGAATAAAGTGACCCTTATTGCCACAGTTAAAGTACTTGACTTCATTCATGTTCTACTTTTTGAAAGGAAGTTTCCTTTTTGTATGCTAGTTCTAGTTTTCCTTTTTTAAATCATGGGTACAGTAGGTATTTCTATTACCATTGGACCTATAATAATGCTTACGCTTCCAATTCATAGCTTCGTGTGAGCTAGAAAAAACAATATATATCTTGAAGGACATCTTGAAGGATTCGAGACATTCTTTTTCTAGTATGAGATTCTTTATAACATCTTCATCAATGTTGCGGATATCGTATTGGTTCTGATATCGGATTGGGTTCTGATACGGTATTGTACTAGTACCGGTTAATATTGAGTACCATTTCAAGTGATTTTTTAAATTTATGAAATAGTCCCCAAATTTTTTTTAAAATGGCAAAATAGTCCAATATTATATTATACAATTGTACTGTATACTTTATAAGTTACATCAACTTTGTCTCCAAAAATCATAAAAATAAATAATAACTACAATTAATATGAAATGAAAATAATTTTTAGATATTTCACATATAAATAATAACCACAATTAATATGAAAAAAGACAATCATCTTCATACAAATATTTAAGAATAATAAAAAGTATAAAAAATATTACAATGTCATCATCTTATCATATAATAAACAATAATTACATCAAAACATCCAATAAAAAGAACAACAATATCCTTGACTTTCAAAATATTACAATTTACAACAAGAGTTTGTGATGAGGAAACAACCAAGTAGATGTAAAACTTGAAACAAAACATTTACAATTACATTACATATATAGAATTTAACATATACATCAAATATAAGTAAAATTAAAAGAAGAGGAAAAATAAAAACCTAGAACTTCATTCAATCATTTATGGGAAGATACCAGTTATAATTACATTGACCTCAGTCATCATTTGGTCCAAAATCCTCATCATTATCATCATTCAAATTTAATGTACCAAATGACATGTCAATGTTTTTCTATGCAAAATTATCTTCCAAGTCATCTACATCTACCAAACTCGGTTCCGTAGAAACCCAATCCGCCGAAAGATCGATAATGGAAATTGGATCTATTGAACTGCTTTTGCTATTAAGAGTCCTAGTAAAGAATAAAATTTAATTATTAGAAAATTATAAGAAATTATATCGAAATTAATAATGATAATAGTGTGCCTTTCCCAAAACTTTAAATTGTAACAAACAAAAATCAAGTCATTCAGTCTCTTGTGCTCCAATCTATTCCTTTTCTTAGAATGGATCAATTCAAATGTGTTTTAGTTCCGTTCACAGCCTATTGCACTTACACATTAACTTAAAATCTGAATTGTAAATCTTTGTAATTCAGAAACATCAATTCTGAATTGATCCCACTAAAGAATTGCAAGTCATAAGATAACGAAAGTAGTGCTATAAATAAAATAAAGTGATAATTAATTTTCAACAAATAATAAAAAGGAAATAGCTGATACCTAGGGAAAGTTTTGTTTTTTGTCGAATAGAAAATGACATTCTAAAATCCCTATAAGACTGCTTATAAAGCTCCATTTGTGAGCTCAAGAAATCTTGCATCATTTCATGACCAACAATTATTGTAATGGTGAATATCATTTCTCTATTAACTTCAACTTTCTTTGTAAACTTTGGTCTGAAATAGATACTAGGATTAAAAAAACCCCAGCTGCAATCAATGGAGAAGAAAGTTGCCTTTTCCTTCTCTCATTGATGATTATAAGATACGATGTGTGTAACACACCACCACCATGGGATATATACCCGAAATTCTTGAGAATATCCAAGCACATACCCTACGGGAATGACGTGTTAGAGCAGTCACATTCACTTACATTAGAAGTACTCATAAAACAAAACAACTTATCTCATATCATTAACAAAACATGTTTACGTTGTTATTTCATTACAAACCGTTCATATATTCACATTACAAAAACCATCTGTGATCACACTGTTTTAATCAAAAGATTCTACATAAAATTAAAACTATATAAAGTACTCTATGTAAAATCCTCATATGACAGTTGACCAGACCTTTAAGTCATATCCAGATCCAAAATGGACAGCACTAAACCTCGGTTAGCTTGCTCTATTAGCAAGGTCTCCTCCCAACACCTGAAAATCAACGTTACAATTTTGATGAGTTTTGCGAATTCATTGAGTAAACCATCATCGATGTGTTCACTCAAAATAAACCACATATATAGGAGTGAATAATATTCAGCTCAATTAAAGTAAGGCTTCATTCAGAGTTGTAACTCATATTCTACAATTTGTATCATAATAAAAGAAACGTTTAAAAATACAATTACTTGTTAAGTCATTCCAGAAGTATATTCTGAATGCAAGAATATCATACAATCGTTTCAGAACATAACACTAATTTATCACAATTCTTTATATCACCATCAAAGTCATAAGCATTTCTCAATATCAACACAACATAGTTCAACATTCATTTGCAATCAATATCAAGAACACATTTAAAGATACAAATGCAAAAGCAAATGAGACTCATTCTATTTTAACTTTGTTGTGACTGAGTGACTATATCACTATACTGTATCCATTTTGGATATCAAGCTCTTTTTGGTACTGTCCTGTATCCGTTGTAGATATCAGGCTCATTAATCATTGAGTTTGAGGCTCTGATATGCATAACTAAGTTTAAAGCTCTTTTTCACGTTGATTACTTCGGTCACAACTGCTTTACGTGAACATGCATCTTGTAATGGACTAACATAGTTCACATAATATATCATTAATCACTTTCAGTCAATGAGCACATTCAATTTTCACAGTTTATCGGATCTAAGTCTAGCGTTTGTTGAGCATTCAATATTCAGTTGAATATCACTTATTCCAAACACATTTATTATCGGACTTTGGTCCAGCACTCAATAATAATATCAAATAACACTTAATAAGTAAAATTCACATATAATGAACACTTCCAATACACAGTCCCGAATAATGGTCTTCTCGGACAATCAATTTTTCGGAATTAGTAATATCACAATTATATGAATATCAATTCAATATAGAGGAATTAAGTTTAATCAATACAATTTGAACAGATTATATTACCAATCGAAATCTAACATCTAGGTTACCCACTGTACATATAATTCCAACAGAAGCATAAATATTTGAGTTTACACAACTAGGTTAACTCAGGATTTACTCTAGATAGCTTATTGTTTAGAAGTCCCGACAATGTCTAGATGTGCTCGATCTATTTGCTCCCCTATAATAGGCAATCACACATTTACACATTACTTCTTTGCACCTATCACAAAAGTACTCACTTATGCACATATGTATGTGTTATGTATGATGTATGTTCAATGACAATTCCAGATATATTTCCTAAATTCACATCTCAACATAACTCAAATGTGTCTAAATTGAACTTAGGTTTACACCTCAATTGAACAAGATTATTCTAAGTTCATCATTCTATCATTCACTAAAGTTATTCAATCATTAAAGATCACCAACATCCATTTTATCAATCTTCTTTACTTAATACACAACATTCATCTTCTTGAATCACTTTAGCCATCATAAGACCCCTTTCATTCTTCTATCATCACCAATTTTCCAGATGTGAACACCTAAAGTATAGCAATTCATTCTTAATTTTATATCCTCAATCATCATCTTAAACATATCATTTATTTATTTACTTGTTCAAACATCATTCTAGGTTCAATTCAAGCTTCATTCAAGCCCTAAAGCATCATTGAAAGGTACCTAACTAGTTGTTGTTCCAAACCATACCTAAAAGATTCATATTTGATGTTTAACCAATTCCCACGGTTATGGACAATTTCTCACGGACGTGGGATTTGTTGACAGAAACTTTCTACCTTCATTAGGCATTCCCATTTTCCAGTTTTTCCAACTCTGTATTCAGGTCAGTATTGTATGACAATTATGACCTAAAAAATGAGGTATTTAGGCAACGCCTTCTTCTAAAAAAATGTTCCTATATGTCTTAAGTTTCATATGAAATAAAAATCATTCAATTTGGTTCATGCTTTCATGAGTTATGTTAAAAAAACCATAGACTGTGCATGTTCAAAATTCTGGCCAGTGCATGATTGAAGAATTAGTGCACTCCAACTTGTAAAACTCATATCTATCAATTCCGACATCCAAAAATTACAAACTTTATACTAATAGAAAGCTAAGAGAATAAACTACAACTTTATGAAGAAACCTTTGTTTGATTCAGCCTAAATCAATACAGTTTATTCGATAAAAACAGGATATGATTTTAGTCAAGGGTAGTGTTGCAGCCTATTCCAGAACTCAAATATAAGCTAAATTTTGAAATCCTTAGAGACAAAATTTAAATTAGATTCCTTCACAAAAATTTTAACAATATGTCTCTAGTTTAATTTGAATTACAAATCGAATCGTCCTATTTGGATATCTTGAGATCAAGATATGGCTAAAATACTGATGCCTGTTCAATAGAAACTCTACAGCTAACATATTCTAGCACACCTTAAACACCATTATCACAACTAATCCATCCTTAAACAGTCACCAAAATCTTACAATCAAAGCAAACTATAAAGAACAACATGTTACTTTTTTAGCTCAAAACCTCGTCAATCTTCAAGTTAACTATCTCTCCAAGTAAGCAAGGACAAGGAATATTCCAAGAATAAGATGAAGATAACTAGATTTTGGACTGGCTAGATGTAGGATTTTGGGTAAAACTCAAAGTGCTAAGGTTATGTGTATGTGAGTCGGTTGTGAGGAAGATTGAAAGGGTAAATGCACTTAATGTTTGGTCCATTTGTCACTCAACTATACCACCATTTGTCACTCATTTGTTCTTTCCATTTGTCACCCAATTAGCTAGCCATTTGCCATTCATTTCTAGTGCCACGTGTCACCATTTCATAGGCATAACTAACCTAAATTTCCAAGTGTCAATTTGTCTTGCCATTGAACATTTTTCCTAGACTAGATGCATATACACTTCATTAATCACCCAATTGTGACGATAAATTCCCAATCCACTAATTTTAATCCATCCAAAACAAAATTTTAGGCACAAACAACACACAATCATGCAATCACATCATAATTATTTAAAATTTTTCATACCCCGGAATTAGTCAATTGGGTGCATATACTATCTTTGAAATGTGTACAAATTTCAATTCATGTATGAATGCTAATGTTATGCATGTATATGTAATGCTTGGTCTAGGATTCTAACCCTAAGCATGTTCCGAAAACTGGATATTACAGTGTGTACAAAGAAAGCTTATGTTTCAAATTGGTCTTGATTGCTTCCTTTGCCCTCTCCATGGCATCAGAAAAAACCCATTATTGGCTTTGCTTTACTATTAGCTAAGTAAAGCACCCTTACCAAAGGCTCACAAACTCAGATAACAAATTGACATTGAGATTAAAATTCTCTATCTTCCCGTATAATGATGGAAACCTCCAATCCAATATTAGACCTAGTATGCTGAGATGCAACTTACTTACCAATTGTAAACATTTATCTTAACTCTTTCTTCTTTGAAACAAAAGACTGAAGTGATAAAAAATTCGTTGCAAATATTTTCACAGCAAGACGACGCAAATTCCTACTATTGGTAAATTCCTTTCTCGTTAAATTCAAAACCCATGCACTATTATTGATGAACTTGGTTACCTTTTTAGCTTTTGCATGGTCTCATCAATAATAGGAAAATACCTAAGATCCATTATATTTTCTAGAATTAGGTCAATGCAATGTCCAATATAAGGAGTTCAAAAAAAAGAATTATACCTATTTTGTAACTTTCTTCCTGCCGCTTTATAAGCAGAATCATTGTCAGTAATGAACTGAACAATATTTTTTGGTCCCACTTCATTCACAACTTCATCAAATATCTTAAATAAAGTATCAGTATTTCTAATAAGGTCAAATGTATCAATAGACTTCAAAAACATTGAGTCAATTGTAGAATAAACAAAAAAATTAATAATAGGCTCTTGTTTCTCATTTGTCCAACTGTTATACATAATTGAACACCCAAAAGTAGCCCATTTCACTCATCTTTCTACCAAAATAGCTTTTAATTTCAGAAACTAGGCAACTTAAAAGTTTACCTTTTAAGTTATCAACTGAAGGAGCTTTGTATCCTAGACCGTAAGAGGCTATTGCATCCACCATAGGCTGAAAATATTAAGATTGAGAAGCATTGAATGATGAACCTGTATCATACCACCATCTAGCTACTACCATATCGACATTGTGAGCCACATTTCTTAATTGCATTACACTACGAATTGAATGTTAGGCTCCAAAAGTTGTTCGTGGTAAAAAAAAACTAGCACCATCACTACCACTACCACTAAATTAGCACCATCATTACCACTACCACTACCACTACCACTAACACCTTCAACATTTCCATAATCATCACAAAAACCAACAAACAAACTTCTACTACCTATTTCAAAATTCAACCTTTACCTTCTATCTTTCTGGTATGAATATTCTTAAAGCAAAGTTTTCATCTGTGACTTCACATTATGACTTACTTTTTTACAGGTACCACATCTCCTTTAACCCCAATTAAATGCTTCTTTAATCGGGTTATTCCTTCACCTTTCAAATGTTTGTTGCAACAACAAGTAAATAGTATGGTTCCTCGTACAAGGAACCAATGCAGCATAAGTCCAAGTTGGATCATTGTATATTCTTGAAGTGGTTTGATCAGGAGTAATTGAATTTCCTTCCATTTATCTATAAAAAAAACGAATGCATATATAAAAAATACATATTTTTATTACACTATACGCATATTCATCTTATATAATATATCTCTTTTTTTAATGATTACATCACACACAATTCAATATCATCGAACACAATTCACCATAAGTTAAAAACTAACAATTTAATTATTCAACATACATAATTACATAAAACATACATAAATAATTTCCATTTCCAATAATCACAAAACATATATAAACAATTTCATTTCTAACAAATTCAAACAATTTCAATTCAAAAATTCAAATATGAGGATCAAGTTGAAGGGTATGATTTACATAATCACCAAATAATGAATGACATATCTTATACAATATTTCATCTACATCTATTCATAACATGAGGATTAAGTTAAAAGATATATTCATAACATGGGGATTAAGTTGAAGGATATAACTTCGTTTGGCAATGTTTTTTTTTTCTTATTCAAACCTTTGAATCTTCTTTTCATTTCTAAAAAACCATAATATTATATCCACCATTCTATATTTGGTTCTTAAATATATAAGTTGCTTCTAGGATTTTTTAATGGACATTAATAAGTCTTAGTATAAATGGTTAGAGTTTAGCCTAAAACATGTTCACAATTTGGAAAAAAGTTCCTTTTGGACACATATATATCACTACTTTCACTATTTATTATAAATATTTATGATAGCCCCCACATATATATTACCAAATAATTCAACATATTTTACATATAGATTAAATAGAAAGAAATGGTAGTTTATGTTTCCAACTTTATCCATTTTCAATTCAAAGTTTCAAACATCATAAGACATACATAAATAATTTCCATTTCCAAATTCCAATGATTTCAACAAGTTAAATTCAACCATTATAAAACATATATAAACAATTTTCATTCCCAATAATTTCTAAAAATTTGAACAATTTCAATTCAAGTTTCAAACATCAAGAAATATACATAAATGATTTCCATTTCCCAATTTCCAACAATTTCATTTCAACAACCAACAATTTCAATCATCACAAATAGACAATTCACAAAAGGGTTAATTATCAAAAAAGCCCAAACTCGTCAAATTTTCAACTATAGCCCAAAGTTTAAAAAATAGCAATAAAATGCCTAAACTTTCAAATTTTCAATTTTAGCCCAAACTTTAAAAATTAGTAATAAAATGCTCAAATTTCAATTTTTTAAATTTTTTATTTTTTTTGTAGAAAAACCGTTGTATGTTTTAAATTTTTTGGTACTGGCTTGTATATGGCCCGTTTTCTGAATCTCACTGGACCTAGCCGAGGTGAAACAAATTGATACAAACACCCAGTATTAAAACATCACCTTTTGTACCTTTTTTTGGTCGGTATGGTACGAGATTCATTACCATGATTTTCCTTATTTTAATGCTTTCATTGTGAGTTAGATGCATCTTTACATGCTCTCAACTTTGAGCTAATGAACGGATCATTGATTGCTTGTTTGATAATCTGTGCCCATCATCACACAACTCATTTATCATGTTTGAAATATGCGTCATATGCTTTTGTATTATATGAACTAGTATATATGGCAAACTTGATAGTGAGTGACCTCACTTTGGTCACTAAGATCCCTTCAAAACCTGCAGCTAACATGGACTATATGTCTTTAGCATCCTTGCAAAAGTCACACATGATATATTATCCATGTTGCTTAGCAATGTAATACGAGCCAATGAGTTCTTTTTCCTTCGTATTTTACAAGCATCTTGTTCCCTTTTAAGTTGGGCCATATTGCCTTCCTTAGGAATGTCCATGGTTATGTTTAATAGTTAGAGCATCTTGCTTCTCCAGTACATAGTGGATTTTCTTATTGCAAATCTCATAATTGTCACCATTTAATTTCTCATGTTTATTGAGTTTACTAACATCATTTTTTTTCTCTAGGAACATAACTTTCAAATCGAGTTTTATGTAGATGAAGTTTAAGGGCTAACTAGTACAAAAACTAGTTTTGATTGTGTCTTCATCAAAGGGTCCAAGTGTTTTACTATACTTTTAATTTTATCTTCTGATGCTCTACACCAAATTGTTGTTTGTGTTCTGCATGTTTATGTTTTGTCTTGTCCAATGCTAGGAGGATAGGATTGTTTATTTTATTTAATTCAAATGGATATTAATATCAATATCTACTTGTTGTAATTCATAATAAACAACATAATTTCCTATTGGACATTTTTGTCCTTTCACATAAAGTTGGATAACATTTAATTGAATTTTTCAGTTTTCCAATGAATTATCAGTTAAGTTACATAATTTGATCTAGATAAAGTTGACAAAGTGGCCCAACAAATGATCTAAATCAATAAGTCGAAGTCTGAGTAGAAAATTGATCTCGATTAGTGTGGACTGAACCTATATTGGTCTTGTGATAGGGAAGCCTAACATAGATGCTATATATAAAGGTTAAAGTCTCCTACAGTTGCTTATATCAATCTTAAGCATAAGGATTCTCTGACCTGTTAAGAGAGCTTACATTTTGAGAAAAATATAGAAAGACGTTGACAGTATCCCAGTGATGGATTCCCATGAAGACGACGGTGGATTCGCGCTTGTTTCGGCTTCTGAAAGCTCGTTTGAAGTTATGGAACTGAAATTAGGTATTTTCCGCATTTGTTCATTTCTTGCCCTTTCAAATTCGATCCGAGATATGTAACTAAGGTAACGTTATGTATTACATGTGGTATCAGAGCGTTGACGTTATCAGGTGGTTAAAAACAAACATTTTTCGATTTTTCTCTCCATAAGGTTTTTGGAGGGTTAACTTTTATTTCTCAACTTTTTCTTGCTTTTTATTGCATGAAAGTAGTTTACATGTGTTTAGTCTTGAGAAATGGGTTGAAACGAGCCTGGATGACAACTACAATGATTTAAAAAAAACACAAAAATTTCATATTTCTCGTAGTGGTCCCCAAGGTGTTTTAGGTCAATTTTCAGGTCCAAGAAATTTATAAAGTGAAAATTTCTATTTTATGGATTTATTGCATTAGTAATAAATTAAAGTTTAATTCCAAAAGGGAGATATCACATAAGGGAGATACTTCAAGGTTTCGTGTCTCGGGTCTCATGTTCAGTGTTTGGGATTGCATGATAGTTCTTCAGAAAAGGAATTAAGACATTCTGAAGCCATTTTGTGTGAATTTTCATGCATTAAACTTGCCATAAGGGAGATACATGAGGTTCTTGTATCTTAGGTGGTCGGTTCAATGTCTAGTAATGCACAATAGTCGCTCTATTGAGATTTTGCTTTTAGGAAAGTCTCAAATGAAGTTTTCAGAGAATGTCTTCAGCACAAGTGTTGACAATGAGGCTATGTATTTGAGTTTTTGCATTAATTGATGTTATATTTCCACATATTATATGCCCATCAAGAATGTGAGGATAACATAATGATGTATCCCTTGTATTTTTGGACTTTTTAAGTGTTGATGAGGATGAAGTCAACACAGTTGCCTTTCAAGTTAGTATTTTGAATTGTTTTGCTTACAAGTTAAGGGATGTCTCTGGTCTCATATTTGGTTATTTTACCCACAGGTGTTAGCCTTACATGAGATTTTGAGATATAAAGGCATTGGATAGAGGAAAGTCATTGCTTGAATGATTTATTCACCCACAGGTGGTAGTGTCATGAGAGTTGATGGTTTGTACTCTGATCGCTTTTATGTGGAGGTCTAATTGTGTTGGGCCCCAAAATTATTTTTTTAAATATTTTTATTTGCCTTAATTGATTTAATTATGTGTTTAGATATATATATTTTTTATTTTGGGCTTGGAAATTTGAAGTTGGGACTTGGGACCTAATGTTGGAAAATATGGGCTTTAAGAATAAATGGAATAAGGATAAGTGGTTAAGTGTAGTGGGTTTGAGAG
>JAOSBN010000003.1:10236276-10252861 GCA_027563595.1 Erythroxylum suave
GAGCGTTTCCAGTGGTGTTAGAATCGTTAGACCATGAGGAACAAATGTTCTTAGGAAGCCGATCCGAATTTCCTATTACATGTCCCCCAAATTGAGGTCGGTATGTTGTGAGTTATGGGTCTTCTATGCTTATGTGTGCTTCTGTGGTCCGAATGTTGGGCCTCGGCGACGGGATCCAACAAATTGCATATATTATGTATTCAGCCCACAGGTGTTTCATAATATGTGTGTCCAGATTTTCAGTAAAGATATTGTTTAATAGCTTTGAGTATCACTGTTATCCTACATTTGTGTTGATTTAATCATTATCACTTAGAAATCACCTTTTCGATCAATAATATTAGTGTCACCATTGAAACCTTGATTGGTTTCAAAATGAAGTGAACAGAGGATGTATTGAATGCTATAGAGATAGTTAAAGTTGATATGACCATACGGAAGGATAGGCCATCTCCACCTACATCCATAAGCTTGAGAGCTCATAAAGCAGCCTATGAAGCCTGAGATCAGTCTAACAAATTAAGTCTTATGACCATTAATAGATCCAAACCTGTCCATCTACTAAGTGGACTTTAGGACACAGATATAGCGAAGTAATTTCTTGGTAATGTCTCCTAGAGGTACACAATGAGAACCTAATTTTGAGACAAGTGCCTTGATAAAATGAATTATTCTCCATGAGGTATACGAGAGAAAGGGGAGTAAAGAATTCTATATCAAGATTGATCCATCTTTACAATAGACTAAAGATGTTGAACATTCCTCTTCCTGATGTCTTCATAGTTCACCAGACTCCGAATACACTCCCTCTAGAGGTTAGTAATCTAGTGAAGACATATTATTCATAGGATGAGGAATGGGACTTCAATGCTCTGATTGCCTACTGCGTTGTTGAGGAGGAGAAACTTAAGCCTGCTACTCCTACAACCCTCGAAGCAACTAAAGGGAAGACAAAGATAAAGTCTGCTAAGATCAAAGGTAGAAATATTAAATCTTCTCCACATACTGATGCTGATAAGTCCAGTACTGGTAAAGATCTACATGACATAAAGAAGCCAGTAATATAAAGTCTAGAAAGAAAGATTATGACCATCAGATAACTCCTTAGCTTATCAATTTATGAATCTAATTTGCGATGGTCGCATTAAGTACGTAGTGACTATATAGTGGAGTATCTGATCATGATGCTTTCACAATATAGTTTTCATATCCAGGATAAAGCTAAATAAAGGGAAGGAGTAATTGATAGTTGACAACAATGAAGAAGTGAAAGAAATATCTATAGGGGATGTATGTACTGAACCTTACTGCAAGATTCATTTTGGCTTTTACACCATACATTTTATATATGATCTTTGGATCAATTTTGGACAAAGAAGGTTGACGTTTTGTATTTAATGCTTTTGTTGTATAGTTGTGCAAAACATAATGGTATAACTTTCTTGTCATATGGTTTGTATAGAATGTGTCTTACCCTGAATTAGATATATACTTCTTCGTATCTTCCTAAACAAGTTATGAAATGAAGGACCCTTGATCAATGAAAACTCACATATGGTGTGGCATAGAAGGTTTAAATCACATTTCCAAAGCTAGGTTGAGAGATTGATTAAGGAAAGCATTCTCTCGATTCTAGATTATGATGATTTAGGAATATCTATTGACTATTATAGGGTTAAGTTGACTAATAAGGAAGAAGGGTCAACTCATGTTTCTGACTTGTTGAGTCTGGTACATACGAATATCATAAAATCTTACACAGTTGCATTGTGTAATTCCAAATATATTCTAACATTTGTTAATGATTATTTCCATTATAGTTATGTGTTCTTGATTAAAGATTGAAGGTTGAGAACCAGTTAGGAATATCTACGTAAAGAGTCAGATCTGACCGTGGAGGAGAATATCAATGCAAACATGGTGTTTAGGACTTGAAAAGGTCCGTTTGCTAGATATATGAATTCTATTGGGATAGTGACTTGATTCACTATAATGGATAATCTTGAGCAAAATGGCGTGTTGTCGAAAGGCATAATCGCACCCTAAAAGACTTGAAGAAGTCAATATAGAACAAGACTAATCTACCTAATTATCTAAAAGTGTAAAAACTCAGTCTTATACACATTTGTGTGTGCGGCCACCGTACTGAGGTAGTATAATCCTTATAAAGAAAAATTGCATGCTCATTATAGTTATTACTATTTAGGAAGATATCCTGACCACTCCAAAGGCTACAGATCTTATTGTAGATAAGGACGGACTAGAATAGTGGAATCACAAATAACTAAGTTTCTGGAATACGATGTCTATGATGATGGTAGGCCCTTTGACCCTTCGAATGATAACAAGGTGGATACTACAGTTATTAAGTACCTGCTACTCATATGGTTAGATCTAGTGGATCTAGGTCTTTGTACCGTGACTGTAAAGGAACAGGAACTCATAATGTAGTTATAAAGATCCGCCAAAGTGAGATGACCTGTTATCCCATCTAATTACATAGTTTATTAGGTGAATAGGACTATGATATTAGACATATTACGAATCCATTTAATCTTACAAAAGCTGTTTCTGAACCCAACGCAGAATTGTGGTAGGTTGTAATGACTAATGAGATGCAAGCCATGAAGCATAGTAAGGTCTATGAGCTATTTGATTTTGTAGCAGAATTGCAAACTCGTCAATTGTAACTAAAGTTTTAAGACTTGAAGGATTTCATGATAAAGTTCAGCGGTTTATGGGCTCACTCAATTGCCTGATGGTTCACTCAGGGAGAAAGGTTGATTTCAATGTTACCTTTTCTCTCGTATCTTCCTAGAATACATTTTGAGTGATTAAAGTAATTGTAGCTCATGATGGTATAGAGTTACATAAAATGACTGTTAAAACTCTTTTCCTATGGTACAACCTAAAGGATTTCAAGATCTAGTTGGAACCGACATAGTTTACACGTTAAACAAATCAATATATGGTTTATATCAAACCTCCCGAAAGTAAATCTTACATTTGATAAGGTTTGACCTTTTTTGCTTAATGAAAAATAAAGTTAAAAGATGCTTATACTATAAGGTTAAGAAGAGAAAGGTTATCCTCCTATTACTGTATGTGGATGATATATTGCTCATTTCAAATTATTTGACCATGTTGTATAAGGTTAAACAAAGTTTGGTCAAGAACTTTGACATAAAGGACTTTGGCGTAGCATCTTTTGTCCTAGGTATTCAGATTCACTAGAACAAATCTTAACACTCTTCGAACCTCTCACAGAGTGCATACATTGAGTATCTATTACAAAGGTTTAATATGGTCAACTGTAAACCTGTCGTAACACCTATCTCTCATAGTGAGAGATAATCTTTGGCATAGTATCCAAAGAAAAAAAGTAAAGAGAGATGTTACAAAGAATGCTCCTTATTCTAATAAAGTTGATAGTCTGATGTATGCTTGGCTATGTACTAGGCAGGACATTGCATTTACTGTTTGACTGTTTGGTCAGTATTTGGTTAACCCAGATGTAGACCATTAAAATGCAGTCAGACAAGTGTTGAGATATTAAAGGAATCAAGGATTATATGTTGACATATAGAAAAGTCAACAAACTAAACCTTGTAGGGAATTCAATTTCAAATTAAGCTATGTGTCCGGCTGATCAAAAGTTCACTTAATGTTACACTTTAAGTTAGCAGATGGTACAACGTCGTGGAAGAGTGTCAAGTAGACATAGGTGATTCCTCAACTATACATGCAGAGTGCATGCTATAGGGCTATTTCATAGACAGTTTAGCTCAGAGATTTGATTTCTGAGTTGTCTATGATTGATTCAGTGGCTAGGCCCATTCGGTTGTAATGTGATGATTAAGCTGCTATGTTGATTAACAACAACATTGAATATCACAGGGTCTTAGTACTTTGAGGTCAAATACTTGACCATGAAGTAGTTAATACGAAAATGTGTCATTAAGGTTTAGAGCATTTAAGGACTGAGGAACTATAAGTTGATTCTGTAACTAAAGGACTTTACCCACTGGTATTTGGAAGAAAAGTATACAGTATGGGTGTTTTGAAGTCCTTAGACACTGTTAATTAAAGGATCGTTATGTTTGCTCTATGTACATTTGTACGTTCTAATGTATTATGATGGTATGATGGTTCATCAATAAAGATGATCATTGTTTATCCTCAGTAATACTTGTTATTATACATTGTCATAATACATATGAAAGTCTTAAGATTTGTGTCAATTTTAAGCAGTTAAAGGTCATTAGGCATATATACAGATTGACCTTGGGCATATGTCATTTAGACGCATACAGTTTTATACAGATATCCTTAAAATTTTACATGACATAGGGGGATATAAGTTTTTTTAATCCCTTAAAGGTTCTCTATTGCATTTTAGCATTCAGTTGGAGGACATAAACATTTTCTCTAATTTTGTTTAGCATTTGGTGAGAGGAAACAAGTTTTCTCTAACACCGTTTAGCATTCGGTGAGAGAAAACATAATTTTTCTAAAACAATTTAACATATGTGATTTAACATAAAGTTGGAGAAATTGAGAGCTACAAACAAAAATGATATAATTTAGATCATACGGGTATCATCTTAGTTTGTTACAATTTATTTTCTTATTCATGTTAGTAAGGTATTAGATATGCTTGATAGTATTGGATCTATGTTGCACATGATACATGCATTTGATACTTTTCGGTATTGAAAGCCTTAAAGGACATAATGATGGACTTTTGTTATCTTTGGATCAAATGTTTTGTTTTTAAACTTAGTTGACTAATATAGTAGAGTAACTTAACCAAGTTTTTAAACTGATTTTAAACTTAAATCAAAACTGCAATTAAGTATTGTCTAAGGGGGAGAATGTTACACATTTTTGTCCTTTCCCAGAAAGTTGGACAACATTTAATTGCATTTTTTGCTTTTTCAATAAATTATTGGTTAAGTTACGTAATTTGATCTATATAAAGATAATGAATGAATTAAATCAATGGGTCGAAGTCTAAGTGGAAAATAGATCTCAATTAGTGTGGACCGTACCCAGATCAGTCTTCTGATGAGGAAGTCTGATATAGATGCTATATTTAAAGGTTAAGATCTCCTGCAGTTGCTTATATCAATCGTAAGCATAAGGATTCTTTGACCTGTTAAGAGAGCTTACTGATGTGAGCAGGAGTAAGGATCAACATGGAGATGGCGTGCATGACGGGGGCGAGTTTGTCATTCCAGTTGGACCTATGTCCAGAGCTAGGATCGAGAGACTCAAGGAGGCTCTCTATACGCATGTGGACTAATTTGTGGAGAGGATGGAGTGCATTAATCCTATTGGAGGAGAGCTATCTGAATCACAGTCCAAGTTGATTCATTTATCTCAAATATTTGGATTAGACTCACTTGGGACTTGAAGACGATTGTATTGAGCTGCGCATTATCACTTAAGCCTAAGAGGAGAGGCTTTATTATTCTAATTTGCACTTGTAAGTTATTTATATTTTGGGCTTCCATCTATTTTAAGCCCAAGTCTTTTGGCATTAAGCCTAAGTATAAATACTTATGTTTTAGGATTTTCGAACAACTTTTGGTCAGATTATCTTTTGTAAGCCGCTGACCATATTGAGAGAAGAAATCCCTCTGTTCTTTTCAACTTAGGAATTGAACATCACCTATCAACTGAATTAGATTGTGGCGTGATTTTTTATCCCAAACAACTTTCTTGGTTTGTTCTTTACCCGTTATCTAGGTTGTTCAAGACAAGTTCTTCGTGAGGTTTAATAGGTAAATTTGAAACCCTCCATATCATATTTAATTTAGTTAATTCGAATCTATCCTCTTCTTCTTTCCTTGGATTCTAACAATCTTTCAATTTTGTGGTGTGCGTTAGTTGGTATCAAAGTGTTGGTGTGGAGGAGAATTCTTATTCAACTCGATTGGAATTCAAGAAACTGCTGCCCATCACCATCCAATTATTGTCAGTTCATTAACTCAAGTGTGAATTAACTTTTGGACTAGGGTTTCTTATTTTTCTTGTTTTATCTTCTATTAATATTTGACTTAGTTTTTAAAAAAAGTTAGAAAAAAGTCCAAAAAAACAAAAAAAGAAAAAAGTTGAAAAATCCAAAAAAAAATCCAAAAAAGAAAAGTTAGAAAAATTTTGAAAAAACGAAAAAAAGTCAAATTTTTTTGAAAAATTCGAAAAACAAAAAAAAGTTATGTTTTGTTATACTCGTACTTGCTAGTTAGTTCAAAATTTTCACACTCTTTTGATTCGTTTGATCAGTTGAGAATTAGTTCCAAGTGGTGAATTGAATTTCAGAGGGAATTGAGTAGTCAAAGGTAGAGTGTGTAAGCTTATTTGAGGAAGTCATTGCCGTAACTTAAACACGAGAGGAGTGACATCAATTGAGAAAAACATGTGAGGGAGTATGTGAGGATATTTATTACTGAACTTACTTTGCAGGTATACCATTTTATCTGCAATGTCACAGGGAGGTAGGGGGTGCTGCAAATATCGCTTTCACTTTGAGAGATTCAATCTAGCCTTAACTGAGATTAGGGGACAGATGGATGAGCTTAGACAAGGGAGACGCGAGGAACCTCAGGGGAGGTGTGCAGGTGTATGCCAGCAGCAACCACCACCTCGTAGACCACCACCTCGGTATGAGCTAGAGGAGGATGACTATAAGGAGGAGGAGGAGTTTGAGGTACATAGACCTAGGAAAGTTCATAGAGTTGAGCCATTTAACAGGAGAGATGGAGACTTTAAATCCATCAAGATGCAGATCTCAACCTTCAAGGGAAGGAATGATGCAAAGGCTTACCTGGAGTGGGAAAGGAAGGTGGACTTGGTTTTTGAGTGCCACAATTTTTCTGAAGATAAAAAGGTAAAGCTAGCCACTGTTGAATTTACAGATTATGCACTAATATGGTAGGATCAGTTGGTGACATCCAGGAGGAGAAATAGGAAAATGCCAGTTACTACTTGGGACGATATGAAGGCATGCATGAGGAAACGGTTTGTGCCTTCTTACTATTACAGGGAGATGCTCCAGAAACTTCAGAGACTCACTTAGGGGTCTAAATCAGTGGAGGATTACCACAAAGAGATGGAGGTGGCTATGATCCGAGCCAATATAGAAGAGGACCTAGAAGCTACAATGGCCAGATTTTTGAGTGGACTCAATAGGGAGATAGCTAATGTTGTGGAGTTACAGCATTACTTAGAGATTGAGGACATGGTGAACATGGCCATGAAGGTGGAGAAACAAATCAAAGTTAGAGTGACAGCAAGGAGTGGGATGAATTCTAACAAATCATGGAGTTCAAAATGGCCCAAGAGAGAGGAGAAGTCGAAAGACAAGGGGGTGGACTTCAAGAAGACACCCAAAAGGCCGAATGTAAGGTTTGACCCTAAAGGTACACCTAACAACCAAGCTTCTTTTAGTAAGCATTCTAGCATTAAATGTTTTAATTGTTTGGGTACTGGCCATATTTCATCTCAATGCCTAAATAAATAAGTCATGATTATGAGGGATAATGGGATGATTGATTCGGAGGATAGTGGTAGTGAATCTGAGCTTATTATTGATAATGATTTTGAGGATGATAGTTGCTTTGAGAGAGCTGTTACAGAGAAAGCACTGGTAGTTAGGAGGGTACTGAGTGCTAGGGCCACAGATGAGGTTGTAGATCAAAGACAGAATCTTTTCCATACGTGGTGCTTAGTTGGTAGAAAAGTATGCAATTTGATCATTGATCATGGTAGTTGCACTAATGCAGCTAGTTGGACTATGGTACAGAAATTGGGTTTGACATGTAGGAAACATCTAAATCTATAAAATTTATAGTGGTTCGATGATAGTGCTAGTTTAAAGGTGACTAGGCAGGTTGTAGTGCCATTTTTAGTAGGAAGATATGAGGATGAGGTGTTGTGTGATGTGGTACCAATGGAGGCTGGTCATATGTTACTTGGGAGACCTTGGCAGTTTGATAGTAGGGTAGCACATGATGGGTATATCAATAGGTACTCCTTTAAGATTAAGGGTAGGAATTTCATTCTACTACCTTTATCACCTCATGAATTGTACCTGGACCAGATAAAAGCAAATAAAAGTAGGAGGGTTCAGGTAGTGAGAACAAAAAAAGTGAAGAGAGAAAAGAGGCCCAAAAGAAAAATGAGTTGGGCCCAATGGTGAGTGACTGCACAAGTGAGGAAAAGTAAATGGGATGTGCAGGAGAGAAGAGCTCAGGAAGAGAAAAGAAGAAAGAAAAGAAAGAGGGAAAAGTGAGCTTATTTGCTAAAGGAAAAGACCTGAGGAAAGCAACCGAAGAGACAAGAGCACTAGTAGTGGTGAGATGTAGAGAATGATTAGTTTCTGATACTAACCCTTTTGAGGCTTTGCCTAGTGTTTATGCTTCTCTTTTGCAGGATTATACTAATGTCTTTCCTGAGGAGATGCCTAAAGGACTGCCACCCTTGATCTTGAGGAGACAATGGAGCTTCAAAAGTAGGTGGGTGCGTTACTGGAGAAGGGGCATGTGAGGGAGAGTTTAAGCCCTTATGTCATGTCTGTGTTGCTGGTGCCGAAGAAAGATGGAACCTGGAGGATGTGTGTAGATTGCAGAGCTGTCATCAAAATCACTGTAAAGTATCGCCATCCTATTCCTAAGTTAGATGATATGCTTGATGAATTGCATGGTGCAATTCTCTTTACCAAACTTGATTTGAAAAGTGGATACCACCAAATTAGAATGAAACCAAGAGATGAATGGAAAATTGCTTTCAAAACTAAATATGGGTTGTATGAGTGGTTAGTTATGCCATTTGGTTTAACTAATGCACCCAGCATTTTTATGAGGTTGATGAATTATATGTTGCATGCATTTCGTGGAAAATTTGTGGTTGTTTACTTTGATGGCATCTTGATATATAACACTAATCTTGATGAGCATGTCATGCATGTGAGATCTGTTTTGGATGTATTAAGACAGGAGAAACTGTATGCGAACCTTAAGAAGTGTACTTTTTGTATTGATAGGCTTGTCTTCTTGGGGTTTGTAGTCAGTCCTAGGGGAGTTGAGGTTGATGAGGAGAAGGTGAAGGCTATCCAAGAATGGCCGACATCTAAGAGTGCTAGTGAGGTGAGGACTTTTCATAGACTTGCTAGTTTCTATAGGAAGTTTGTGAAAGATTTCTCTACCATTGCTACTCCTTTGACTGAAATAGTCAAGAAGGAGAAAGGGTTTACAAGGGATGAGGAACAAGAGCATACGTTTAATTTTTTGAAACCAAAATTGTGTTATGCTTCTATTCTATGTTTACCTGACTTTGAGAAAGCTTTTGAGGTTGAATGTGATGCTTCTGGTATTGGTATAAGTGCTGAGCTTTTACAGGAAAACAATCCAGTAGCTTATTTTAGTGAAAAACTAAGTGGTGCATAACTCAATTATCCAACCTATAAAAAAGAGCTTTATGCTATGGTGAGAGCATTGGAGGTGTGGCAACATTACCTTCAACCCAGAGAGTTTGTCATTCGGACGGATCATGAGTCCCTAAAGCACTTGAAGGGATAAGGCAAGCTGAGCAAGAGACATGCCACTTGGGTGGAGTTTTTGGAGACATTTCTGTATGTACTACCTTTACCCTTGCATGAGTTGTCTAGTACAGATGGCAAGAGGAAAGCCAAGATGGTTAGGAACTTGCATGTGAAGGCGAGACGGCACATTGAGCATATAAACAGGGTGTATGCGAAGCAAGTCAATAAGGGGCGAAAGTTGGTGACTTTTAAACCTGGAGATTGGGTTTGGGTGCATCTAAAAAAGGAGAGGTTTCCTATCCAGCGAAAATCTACGCTGGATTCTAGGGGTGATGGTCTGTTCCAAGTGTTGGAGAAGATAAATGGCAATGCCTACAAGATTGACCTACCAGGTGAGTATTATGCTTCTGCAATTGTTAATATTACTGATCTTTCTCCTTTTGATATGGATTAGATTCGAGGACGAATTTTCTTGAGGAGGGAGGGACTGATGTGAGCAGAAGTAACAATCACCATGGAGATGGCGTGCGTGATGGGGGCGAGCTTGTCATTCCAGTTGGACTTATGTCTAGAGCTAGGACTGAGAGACTCAAAGAGGCTCTCTATATGCATGTGGGTCAATTTGTGGAGAGGATAGAGCGCACCAAGCCTACTGGAGAAGAGCTATCTGAATCACAGCCCAAATTGATTCGTTTATCTCAAATCTTTGGATTAGACTCACTTGGGACTTGAAGACCATTGTATTGGGCTGCGTATTATCACTTAAGCCCAAGAAGAGAGGCTTTATTATTCTAATTTGGACTTGTTTTAAGTTATTTATATTTTGGGCTTTCATGTATTTTAAACCCAAGTCTTTTAGCATTAAGCCTAGGTATAAATACTTATGTTTTAGGGCTTTTAACAACTTTTGATCAGGTTATCTTTTGTGAGCCGCCGACTATATTGAGAGAAGAAATCCCTCTTGTTCTTTTCAACTTAGGAGTTAAACATCACTTGTCAACTAAATCAGTTGTGGCGTGATTTTTTATCCTAAACAACTTTCTTGGTTTGTTCTTTACCCGTTATCTAGGTTACTCGAGACAAGTTCTTCCTGAGGTATAGTAGGTAAATTTAAAACCTTGCGTATCAGATTTAATTTAGTTAATTTGAATATATCATCTTCTTCTTTCCTTGGATCCGAACAATCTTTCAATTTTGTGATGCGCGTTAGTTACGTTTTGAGAAAACTGTAGAAAGACGTTGTCCGCATCTTGGTGATAGATTCCCATAAAGACGGTGGTGAATTCACGATTGTTTCGGCTTCGAAAAGCTCATTTCAAATTATAGAATTGAAATTAAGTATTTTCTACATTTTTTCTTTTCTTGTCATTTCACGTTCGATCTGAGATGCATAATTAAAGTACCGAACGTATTATATTTCCATCCACAAATAGGCAAAATGTCAATCTCCCACAAAAGTGAATTTAAGATATGAACCAATTATGTCCTAAATTGAGAATCACTTCTAATAAAAACTATTGATTTCAAATTCAGCAAATGGATTAGATATTATTCATAGTATTGAATCACTTTATTAATAAAGTATCTAATAGCTCATCAAGCAGAGACAATTAAACAATTTTGAAGTCCCTTTTGTGGGATCCAAAACACTCAGCTCTCAGAGAAACTAATATTAGACATTGCCAACTTGATTAGCAATCATTGCGCAGTCTCCAAACTTGCTCGAACTCGCTCCTATTAACTAGCTCATATGCTGCTAGCTAATAAATAATAAAACGCATACTAAAATTGTGAATCCCCGCGACAATCTCACACATTTATCTTTATTGCCAATAAGCAATTCTGACAAATAAAATGTACATTGTAATTTGTGAATCTACAAACGGTCGCTTGCTCTTCGTGGTATACAACGACTCAAAAACACTTATATCATCACCTTTGCCTGCAATCTAGGCTCAAACAACCTAGACTGCAGTCACTCATGCTTTGTCAATTTCATTGAGCTACTGCTATTGCTTAAAAGCCCGGATGTAAAGTTACAGTATGGATATAAGCAAGACTAAATAACAACGAATAAGCTAAAATAAGAATCTTACACAATCTGATCAAATTTCCAGGAACCCTTTCCCGCTTTTAAGAGAGAGGCATATAATAACTCATTCCAAGTATCAGGTACTCCAGGTAAGCACCAATGACTGCAATCTTGAGATCGCTCAGCCGCAATTCGTTCCTCTCGTGTCCTGTAGTTCATTCTATAAATAGAAGGATGTGCATCTTTACGGTAGTCTGTCAGCCTGCTTATGTTTAAGTACACGACTGGAGTTTTCATTTTAAGAAGCACTTGCTCAAAAGCTCTCATCTTTGAAGGGTACTTCCCTACATGAGAGGAATTAGAGATTGGAGAGGTTTCTTTGTGGCATTGGCCACCCGAGTTCCATTGGCCTCCGCTGCAATCAAATCAAGCACTCAAGAATTATAGACCAGAAGAACATTACGTGGGCATAGCAATACGAACAGAAAAATGTTGAGGATGACAATTATCTCTATCAGCATATTTCAATGATGTGAATATGGAGCAAAAGATTAGTTTTCAATTGAAAACTTGAAAACTACAGTGACCATGGGATTCAGTTTTGTCATCTCATAATTCAGAAGTAAATTTACCACAGACTGGAGACAGAACTATTCTGCCAAAGAAAGATGCATATTACAATATACACCCTACTTTCTCCGTCACTAAATAACGCACAATTTCTCTAACTCGCTGTTTTTTGGGACGCACTAAAAGGAAAGGGAAAAAGAGAGAAGCAAGAAAGAAACAAGAGATAAAAAATCAAGGAATGCACATCTACCACAAATGCAGTACCAAAACTACACAATGCCTACTTAAAATTCAATCCCCTATGTGTCAGTTCCTCTCAAATCTCAAGAAAACCTTGCAAGTTTCAACACCTCTTAATTAAATTGGAGATATCTAGACAACCACCAAAATCCTTGAGTGGAGTGGAACCTAATGCTTGCCAAAGACATGCTTACTCAGAAGCTTTCCACAACCGAAGCTCCAAGAATAATCATGCTTTGTTTCAAGGATTAACTGCATCACTTGAGGATCTAAACCAGTAATTAGGAAATACAAGTAATAGAAATCCACATTTATCAAATATCAAGTTTTGTAAGAGTTAAGGACCTTAAAAGTTAAGATAATAATGAAAGGACATTATTAAGGAACAAGGACATAGGGTCATCCATGATTAATTGAAAAAGAGACAGAAAGAAAAACAAAGAGAACAGTTTCATACTGGAAATGAGTAAGTGAATATCCTCTGAAGAACACTTGGGTTCGGTTAACATCTATGTGCTTGTCAACCCATCTGGCCCAAGTAAAAAGTGCTCGTTTATATGCTTCTAGGACTTTGAGTCTTGGGTGTACGTAGTTACCTTCTTGGTAATAGTCTTCTCTGCAGAACCATGACCAGTCCATAGATCATACACTTCATTGCCAGATATTATCAAAAACAAACAAGTCCTTTTTTAAGTTTATAATATACGTTCCAGAAGACAGATTCACTGATTATTTTGCAAAATGTGTCATCTACAAAAACAACACAACTGAGCATTCAAATAACTATAAGACTAACCCTTTCGAAGTTTTCTCATGTGTCCACCAGTGACCTGTATTGAAAACTATGATATCAGCATCATGATACATGGAAGTAGTCTTGTCCATCAAGTCCAATCTTAGCGTCTCAAGAACTCCAGTTTTGATATGGGCGGATGACTCCCTAACAAGAAATGGAGAACTAACAAAATCCACAGTGCAATCATAGTCCTACAAAAAGCCGAAAATTAAAAAATGTCAAAGAACTTGTAAACCTAAGTTGTGCAAAATTAAGCATAAACCATACACTTGCCTCAAATCTAAATGCATAAAATCCCTTCTTCTTAAATTTTGTTCTTCCTGATATCTCATAAACTCTTTTCTTGTTTCTGATGCTGTGGCGGAGGATACAAACGAGGGACTCCCACATATTTCTATTCAGCGAGTCCCCAACAAAAACCAGCTTTTTTCCTCTTAATCTTTCCAGAAAATCAGTGGCATTAAAGCTGCGTGACACCAATATAACAAGGTCGTAAGATCCGATACTTACAGTTCGAAAGAAGGTTCACTTGAGAGCCAAGATAACAACAATATGCTAGTCACACCAGTGAGCATATCGCCGAATTCTGTATAAATTTTAAGTCCGAATTTGAATAAAGATAAGTATTTTAAAAAGATTTATACTAATTAAGACTCAGAAGATTGACAAACTTCGTTGTAATATATTTCTTTACACCACTGTGAACTTAAAAGCGAAAATTTTTCTTCTTAAATCAAACAGAAAACATTGACTTGAGGATCATCAAGATAGAAAATACCTTGGTATGTTACAGCCATTTGGCTGCCACATCCATTTGACAAAATCCTGATCTGGCCTCCCATTACTATGGCAATCAAAATCCCGGTCAATATGAGGACAAGAACCTGCAGGATAGTATGGTTTGGAATCATCCCTCACCCATCTTCCATCAAATATATCGCACGTCTCCAAAAGATTTGGTTTCTGATCAGTATCTCCCACTTTTTGCGACGCGCTCCCCTCACTGTTGCTTCCTAGTACGGGATTACTATCATTACTGAAATTATCTATTGATACGGTGGCAGAGAGGCTAAAATTCCCAGGAAACACCTGTTCTTCATTACTCAAGCTTCCATTGTTTACCACCTCGGCAAAATTATCCATTTGGCTGCTATCGGCATCACTGCCAACAGAATCCGAAAAGTTTCCACCATTTTTGGTTTTCACTTGGACCATTCCTTGTTTAACACCGAAAGTTCCATTCTCCACTCCTTCAGTGATATTCCCCAAATGGGTTTTCTTTAACGTCACGCCCACTACACTTGCTTCTGGAGATTTTGCCAGAAAATCCAAGGAAGCGTTCACTTCCTTGTGACCATTAACATAACTACCGTTGACAGAAGGAGAGTAACCACTTGGAAACAAAAAAGGCCAAGAAATGAGAGTAGAATTAACACTAACACCTACACTGTTAAATCCATTAAACAAAGGGGTCACCAGTCTACCGTTCAACGAACGTCCAAGCAAAATCATGGACAGGACGATAAAAGCAGCACCAACCCACAGACCACATCCGGAAACCACCTTATACTTCCTTCTCGGTGACAAAACTTTGTCTGGGAATGCAACTTTCACCGAATCCATACTACAAAACACCAAATGACAAACCCTCACTAGTCAAATGCAAAGAGCAGGATGACCCATTAACATATTACTGGCGTAAGTGAATAATGTTAACTGAGAAAAAACAAGATCAAATTCGAGAAATGACGAAGATGGGCTGTGGATGACAGGTTTTTTGTTCGTTATCGAAAGTGGCGAGAAAGCGCTGTGACGCTAACAAGGATGTGGGCTTCTTGTTGGCTGAACATTTCAAAGAGTGCTTTTAAGCTTTGCCCATTTGAGCTTGAGATTAAGCGAGACGGTGAAACAGTCGCATCGGCTACACTCAACTGTCATCAATGTCAACGCCCTCCTCTGGGTTTTACCTCAACAAAGATTTTGGGTTCATTTTATCTTAATCTTCCGTAATTTGATTAATATTACTTAAGGTTTAACCTCTACATTATGCTTTTCTCCTATACATTTGAAATTAATACCTAATTAGCACACATGATCCAAATTAACACATTAGGAGTAAATTTAAGATAATAATTTCAGTTTGGATTAATTACTAAAAGATCATGAATTTGAATTAAGATTTTAACTAACTTATACTAATAGATATGAATTTGTATGATATATTTTAAAAGTGAATTAGATCTTGCTCTATTTAATAATTTTTTAATTTGAAGCCAAGTGCTAAGTAAGAGGACCAGAGGGGCAGTTCAGTCATAAAGGTTGATAGTTATGATTCTCCGGAAAGGGGCAAACATCTGAACGAGATCTATTTCCCACCGACAGGGACACGTGGCGCTCCATAAAATGCATGATATGTGGTGATGGGAACCAGCGCACGCGTCACGTGATGAATGTCGCACCTACTATCTTGGCCGTTGACATTCTGCCACGTGGTGGAATCCAGGGTAGCATGCTTTATTTCAATGGGTGCCACCAAAATGGTGCAAGCTACTTTGGTCCCGCTGAAATTTTCTCCTTCCACGTCGATGTCTGTCAGTCTGAGTCCTAACATGCTAACGACATCGTTCTGTCTACCAAATTATAAATTGGTATTTTATTCTTTAAGTCGTACTTAATAAAATAAACTTAGTTTTGCATTTTATTGGTCAAAAGAATAAAACTGCTTCTTAGTTAAATTAACAAGTTAAAATTCTAAGAGGATTTTTTTTTAATCAATAACAAAGTAATAACAATAAAAGAATAAGGGAGTGCTTGACTGAAAAGATATCAACGACTAAGGAATGAAAAATAGTTTGGTTGATTATATATTATCATTACCTAAATAATATTTTTATATCTAAATTTTGAGGATTACTCCATACCCTCTACATATGAGAGAAATGAAAGTCATTCTAAATAACGTGCAATTGTTATGGATGTGAAACTCCTTATTAGAGATGTTAATTTGAGTCTAGCCTGTTCGGTTAGGCCCGACCTATGGGTCAGTCAACGGTTTTTGGTCCAGTTTAACTAGCCCATGGGCCGAGCCATGAGCCAAGTATGTATGACTCGTGGACCGACGGGCCAGGTCACAGCCCTTGAATCCACGGCCCGCGGCCCGTGAAATAGTGGATGGGCCGAACCGACCCGACTCGTGGCCTGCCTACCACAAAATTTTTTTAATTATTTATTAAAATAATTAATAAATAATTTAAGTAAGTTATAAATTTGTAATTAATGTAATTCTTAATTTTAACAATAACTTGTTAACTTGTTAACTTATTAATTTTTCATATAAATTTCTAATTAATTGAATTAAATATCCTAATTAATCATACCATTACATACATCTCAATAACTTTAT
>JAOSBN010000003.1:10252961-10309817 GCA_027563595.1 Erythroxylum suave
AATAAAAAGTTTTAAAAAGCATAAATACATATATGCATAATATACATATGTTGTAAATATGAAAAATAAAATAAAAAATAAAAAATATATTAATTTTAAAAAATACGACAATTTTTTAAATTTATTTTTAAAAATTTTAAAAATTTATTATAAATTTGGGCCAAAAACTGCCCTGTGGGCGGCTCGTGGCCCAACGGGCTAGGCGGGTCGAACCATGAACTTCTTCGTGAGCCGCCCATCAGTGAGCCTCCTACGACCCACAGGCCATTTCGGCCCGCATGGGACGGGCCACGGGCCAGCCTTCTGTTCCCCGCCCGGGCCGTGGGCCGAAATGGCTCGACGCTATTTTTCGACGGGTCGGGCCATCGCCGGCTCAGGCCCAACCCAACCCATTGACATCCCTATTCCTTGTCACGCTACCTTAATAATGCGAGTACATTCAGGATTGTAAATTCTCACAGAATCTTCAATGGACTCGTTTTCTATCCTACGTAGTGATAGGCTAGGAACTATGTATCAGTGGAGCATGCGATACAGTTGATTTTGTATTGGTTTCAGGTTTTCTTTGTTTTTCTTTTTTCCTTACTTTCTTTCCTTTGTACATAATATAAAAAAAAAAAACTCCTTGTCCCGCCCTTGACAATTATTTTTTCTTTGTTTTAACTTTTTCCTTTTTTTAGTAAAACAATATAATTAATTAAAATATATTAAATTTAAATATAAATAATTTAAATATATTAAATTTTGATATACAAATAAAATTTTAACAAAAATTTAAATTTTCCTTTTTCAGCAAAGCAATATAATTAATTAATATAATTAATTAGAATATATTAAATTAAATGTAATTAATTAGAATATGTTAAATTTTGATATAAAACAAATATTTATTTTTCAGCAAAACAATATAATTAAATAAATATAATTAATTAGAAGATATTAAAATTAAATATAATTAATTATAATATATTAAAATTTGATGTAAAATAAAATTTTAACAAAATTTTATTTTTCAAGATTTTAACAAACTAACTACTATCAATGGTAACGATAATCATTCTTTCGTCCTAAATGTTATAAAGACTTTGCCAAGAACTCAAAGTTCGCTCACAAAATGCGTCAAAGTCTAAGTATGATAGTTGAACTCTCGCAATTCAACTCAACCTTACCAAATATCTCGTGTTTAAGGTGTTACCCACAAAGGGAAAATAAACTCACGAAATTCACTTAACCAACATAATATAATGAACAACAATAAGAAGAGATTTCATTGGTTAAATTTGAGTAGGAAAAGTTAAGAGATGAAAGAGAGCCTCCAATTTCTCACTAGAAGTAGCAGGCATGTCTACTTTACTCTTCTTCCTTGAACTCTTTGACTTCTTCACACTACTTCATTACTTCGTTGATCCATTACTACTTATCGACCTTCCTTGTTCACTGCAACACTCACTTTATATTCTACCCACCATTTGTGCATCCTACTCCTCCTACATCCTACACCATTCTGCCTAGCAGCCTGCTTCACTGCTCCACCCACTCTACACTATGCTCCATTGCTTCACTATAACACCCACTTTAACTCTGCAAGATAGCTACATACACCCTCCTTCTTCTCTACAAACATTTGTTCTACCCCTATAGCTGCTGGGGTATTTTCGTCATTTTGTTTGACTATTTCCCCTTTTTTGGTAACTACTTTTCAAAAATCTTTTCCTAACACTACTTTGTTTTTCCATTCTCTTACCTGCCAATTATGTATGTCCCTTTCCCTCACCCACTGAATTTCCACTACTACCCTGCCAAACTTTGGCTACCCCCAATCTCCCTGAAAAGGACGACTCCTCTTCCTCAGATCTCAAAAAAAGCTGGAAGCAAGTAATAGTTGATGATGGTGACACTGCCCTCCACTACTCCCCTCCGAAAGAATACCAAGGTAGATTCATTGTTATGCATGATGTGAAAGTTTGACAAGAAGGTGCACGTTCATGGGAGTCCTCTCTGGTGGGATTCTTCTTAGAGAGAAGATTCCCTTTTTCGATGCTGCAAAAATGGGTAACCAATAATTAGAAGAATAGGGGTCTATTAGAGGTACTGCTAGTAGATAAAAACTTAGCTTTATTTACCTTTTCCTCTAAAGCGCAGGCTGTTAAAGTCCTGGAAGAAGGTCCTTGGCATGTGATGAATCTTCCTCTATTTCTCCAAAGTTGCCAGTTGGGATTCTAACCTGAAACAGAAAAACTAAGGTCAATACCTTTGTAGGTTAATCTGTATAATGTTTCATTGGAATATTGGACTACCAAAGGTCTTAGTATGATAGCAAGCTATTTAGGGCAACCATTATATATGGATGAGAACACAACAAAAAGGAAAAGGCTAGTCTATGCTCAATAATGTATTACTATGGATATTTCTAAGGACTTGCCAGAACATATCCCCATTTTGAGGTTAGGCTTTAATGGTTCATTATATGAAGATACTGTCACGGTGGATTATCATTGAAAGCCTTCCTTGAAGTTACAAAGGAAAAGATGGTACCAACGGGGAAAAGGTTCAAGGAAGGGAGCTATAAGAAACTAATGGGTCTAGATCTATGTGATAACGAAGGAACTGATGTGCAAGAAATATGCCAAAATGGGATACAAGAAGAGCCAGTCTTGATTGATAAAAATCAAATGGATAAAGCTGGTAATGAGGAGTTGGAAACTATCCAAAATGTTGTAGCATTTATTGAATTAGATGAAGAAATCCAACAAAAGCATATTTTTTTCACAATCACTATAAAAAAAGTTTCTAAGGAAGGCAAGTTAGTGGTTTTGGAGGGAGAAAAAGAGAATGATATGGAGGCAACCTCATCTTCTTCAACTTCGACCAATGCAAAAGAGAAAGAGAATGCAAATCAATTTAATAGTGTTAAAAGGAAGAAGTGTACTAGGAGCAAAGGCCAAAGCTCCATACCCATTAGATCATGATAGTAGTCTGGAATGTCAAGGGCCTTAATTGCCCCAAAAAACTCTTGGCCTTAAAGGATTTTTGGGCTAAGGAAAACATTTCAGTTTTTGCTATTTTGGAAACAAAGATCAGATTGGAGAACCTTAAGAATCTTAAGAACCTAGGAAATAAGTGACAGTTCCACACTAATCATCAAGCTTATGTTTTTGGCATAATTATTATTGGGTTTGATCTTTGAATAGTAGATATTCAGGGGTTGGAAGTGGAGATGCAGGTTATGCAAATGAAATGACATATTGTTGAGCAAAACTCTTCCTTTTTTGCATAAGTAGTGTACAATTTAAACTATGTCTTTCAAAGAAAGGAGCTTTGGGTGAGTTTATTAAGGTTCTAAGGAAGGGTGGCAGGTCCTTGGCTCATTTAAGAAGATTTTAATTCTGCACTCTATAGAATGGAAGCAGAAGGTCATTTTTCCTTAAGAAATTACTCTATCGATTTCAAGGAATGTGTTGATTAGTTAAGAGTTCTATACCTTAAGGCTATTGGACATTTTTTCTCATGGAGTCATAAGCAGTCTAATGGTTGGGCACTCAGGAAAAAGCTTTATCGTGTTATGGTCAACCAAGCATGGTTACAACTTTTTCCAGAAAGTAAAGCCTCCTTCTTAGACCCTATGTTTTCGGACCATACCCCAATGTTTGTGGGGAACCTGTTCTTAAAGGTGAATAGTTACCTTCCATTTAGATTTAACAACTATTTGGTGAATGTAGAGGGATTTCAGAATTGTGTTAGGGAAGGAGCAACAGCTAATGTAAATGGAACCCTTCAATTCCAATATATCCAGAAACTGAAACTATTAAGAGAGGCCTCAAAGAATCTAAAGAATCATACAGGGGAGAGCACATTTCGGGCTATATCTGTAGCTAGAGATAAGTTATCTCAACTTCAGCATAATCTCTCCCACAACCCAGGAGATATTCTCCTTTTATCTCAAGAGAAATCAGCCTTGTCTGCCTATTTGCAAGCTCTAAACAATCATGCCAGTGTTATAGAGTAGAGGGCTAGCGTGAAGTGGCTTAAAGAAGGAAACATGAATACTAAATTCTTCTTCAGCTTAATTATTGCCAAGGAGAACTGTAACTCTATAAAGGAAATTACTTTACCAGATGGGAGGAAGTTAAGTAAGCATAAGGATTTGTTAAAGGAAGCAGAGAGCTTCTTTAAAGATTTCTATGTCTCTTGGAATGTATATGTGAATACTCAGTACTTGGACTCCATTATTTATAATAGGCTCCAAATGAATAGAAGACTTTATTAACTAGAACAGTGGAAGATTCAGAGATAGAAGGGGTAGTCTTCCAAATGAATCTTAAAAAAGCTCTTTGACTTGATGACTTCAATGGTTTCTTTTATTAGAAATCATGGATTAAGGTTGGTACTATGATGAAAGCAGCTGTTAAATAGTTCTTTTCTTAATAAATTCTTTTAAAGGAGATCAACAAAACCTACCTTTGCCTAGTCCATAAACTAAGCAATCCAGTAACCTTGGAGGACTATAGACCTATTGCATGTTCAAACTTCATCTATAAATTGGTTGCAAAGATTATTACCAATAGATTGAAATCTGTTTTGGGGTCCTTGATTAGTGATAATAGAAGTGCTTTCCTATAAGGCAAACAAATAGGGAATAACATTCCATTGTATAAGAATTACTTAGAAGTTGCTCGAGGAAGAAAGCTCCAAAGAATTGTGCTTTCAAGATTGATTTTAAGAAGGCGTTTGACTGTGTAAAATGGATCTTTATGTTGAGGATACTAGAAGTGATGGGGTTTCCGAAGGTGTTCATTAAATGGGTAGAAGCTTGCATTAATTCCCCTTCCTATATTGTATTAGTCAATGGATTTCCTACAAAAATCTTTCATAGGCATAGAGGACTCTGATAAGGCGATCCCATGTCTCCCTATTTGTTCATATTATCCATGGAAGCTCTAGCTTCTCTATTAAAGTATAATACTACCAAGGGTTTAGGTTTCAAACATTATAGCCGATGCAAGAAAGTTTCTTTGATAAATCTATGCTTTGCTGATGATCTTTTCCTATTCTTTAAGGCTGATGAAGCTTTTATCAAACTCCTTGTAACTTCTTTGAACCTCTTTAGCTCTATGTCTGGCCTCATTGTTAATTATAAAAAAAGTCATTTTGTTCTCTCTAAAAGTACATATCACTTAGAAGGTCTAGTTTCTTCCTTATCTGGTATACAAAGGAAACATACTCCTCTATACTATCTAGGTCTACCAATTACTTCCAGAAGGATTCAGTTTTGAGAATACTACGCACTCATTGAAAAAATTTAGAAGAGATTGTCCTCTTGGACCAATAGTGCTCTATCTTTTGGGGGATGGTTATAGTTAGTCAAGTTTATACTCAACTCTATGCACACCTATTAGTCCTTAAACATGGTGCTAGCAAGGGGAGTAATCAAATGGCTAGAAAAGCTTATGAGGAACTTTCTATGGGGAGGAGGTGGCTCGATTAAAGGGTATGCTAAGATCAAATGGGTCGATATTTGCAAACCTAAAAGGGAGGGAGGACATGGAATTATTCCTATAAAGTTGTCTAATAAAGCTTTTTTGATGAAGAAATTCTAGCCTATACTGCAAGGAGAGAATACCTTGTGAGTAAAATGGCTTCATGCCCATATCCTAAAAGGTTAAAACATATGATCTATTAACCTTAAGTCCTCCCGCTATTGGTTTCTATCTCAATTACTGAAGATAAAGGAGAATTTGAGTTCTGAAATTTCATGCAAGATAGGGGATGGAGAGAAGGCTAGTTTTTGGTATGATAATTGGCCAGGAAATGGTCTCTTAATCTCTAATTAGATTGCAATTCAGCTCTTAAGTCATCTACCTTTAAGGAGGGGTCAATGGGAGGAATTGTCGGCAGAAATTCATCATCTACAACCTACCTACCCCTAACCTATTAATCCCTGACCAACACATTTGTAGAAACCACCCACAAGGTATTTTCATAAGAAAAAGTTGTAGGGAATGGCTGTTTTAGAGGAATACCAAGGTGGAATGGTATGAAGTTATATGGCATAAAGAGCTAAGGTTGAGCTATTCATTCATCCTATGACTTACTATTCTAAAAAAACTTAGCACTATGGATAAACTCTCCTTTCTGAATTCAATAGCGAGTTGTTTCCTGTGTAAGTCAGGACAAGAAAGTAGGGATCATTTATTTTTTGAGTGCCCCTTCTCGGAAGACATTTAGTATTGGATAAGACATAAATGTCTGTGGTCCCTAAGCACATCTCGTTTCACATTGATTATGCAGTGGTTCAGTAGACTAAAGTCAATTTCTCAACCTAATTCTCTTATCAACCTAATTTTCTTTGTGACTTGCATTAAGGAAATATGGGCAGAAAGAAACATGCCAAGATTTCAAATTTCCAGGAGAACTTCACATCAAGTTAGAGAGTGCATCTTTGAAAAAGTTAGAATATATTATCTACTTTAGCTCTATCAAGGAATGCTCATCCCAGCTTGCAAATGAATAAAGAATATGGAAAAACATGCAGAGAAGAAGGGAAATAAGGAAACATACATAGAAAAATAGAAGACAGTTCGATACTAACTTCTTCTATCAATATGGAAGGTACAGGGAGAGGGGCTTACCGTTTTAGCTGTCAAAAAGGAAAAGCCATCGGGGCTTGGAAAAAAGGTAAGGGATGCTCAACTAAGGTCTTAAAACTTAAAGAGACGAGAAAGGAAGCTACAGTCAACTTTCTCTAGTCAAATCAAGGATGAAATTCAAAGAAGTGGAAAAAAGGATTTCGGACAATCGATATTACCTTAATCGACAATGGACATATCAGGGTGATCTAGTTTCAATAGCAGGTAGAACATGTATGGAAGTTCTGTCTCTAACCTCAGAAGATCCATGGGTGGTGGAGATCGTGAAGCACTGCAACCCTACTCTGCAAGTTTTAAAACGAAGATTGGGGAAAGAGTTTTGCAATTTTTACCTATTTCAGTCTAATGTCATCATCTTAGATTGTAAACGTTGTTGTCTTACGGTGATTCCTTACTTTGTAACGTTGTCGTTTTGGTTAAGGGGAGAGTTTAATCTCCTATTCTATGTAACTTTTGCTCTCTCCTACTAATATAGTTCTTTAATTTCTCAAAAAAACAATAAGAAGAGAAAGATGCACACAACTTTACAACAAAATTGTCAGCCTTTATATTACTCACAATTGATACAAATGATACAAAGCTCCAACTCTCTCTAATGAATGATGTCTTGCTCCAATGAGCTACTTATAGGCTTTAGGAGACTTATAGGACAAGAATACAAGAAAGTAGTCTTAAGGCTATTAAGCCACTAACTTAGTTGGTGGTTGACATCCTTAGCTACTTTAGGCACTACTTTAGTGGGTGGTTTACATAACTTACCACTATCCCACTTATAACTCAAAGTAATACGTGTAAAATGCTTTTAAGACACCTCATCTATGTTCTTTGTCATGTCATCCCATTTCCTTGATGATTCATCCCTCTAAATTTGTCACGTCACCCATAATCTTTATCCAAAGGTGATGGTTAGCCAAGTTATGACCTAATTTGCACGTGGGTCGACCAATGCGTACCCATGGTCTAGTTCGTTCATCCATGGTCAATCATTTGGACACCATCTCGTCTTTAGTCTAACCAAAAACTTCTTAGGCAAGTCTAACTTGCCTTAGCCACCAAGCCAATCATCGTTCCACGATCATTAAAGCTTGTCACAAATCAAACCATGCTTGGACTTTACTTGCTTAGGTTACCTTGGCTCCATTGACATGCCTAATTCATGTTAGGCATTGGCCAAGGCTGACAATGATTAGCAAAAAAAGATCTTGCAATGTTAAGGAGCTAACACTAACCAACCATAATAATCATGATGATTATATCCATTTATATTCTTGTTACTATTGCCTAATTTGAACCAAGTGCCTCTTAATAATATAAATAGAATTTTTAATTATAGATATATAGTAAATAATAAATAAATTAATAATTATACTAGTATTTAGTATCAAATATTATGAATAATAATGACAAATGTTTTACTTAAATTTAATTACTATATATTGTATTTTTATAAATAACTAAATATAATATTTTATAAAATAATTAATTATTTTAATGATTTAATAACTTTTTATAAATAAAAAATTAAAAATACTTTAAATTTTATTTTAATTTTGCCATTCTTTATTTTATCCATTCCCAATAATAAAACAACAGAAAATTTTGAAATCAAATTGCAATCTCATTAACATCATCATCATCATTATTATTTTTATTTTTATAAAGTGATATTTTAATTGAAAATTTAATTTATAAATATTAGAATATTGAATTTTCATTTGAAGAAAATCTTAAAATAGATTTATACCTTCAGCCAATTTAAATCACATCCCAATTACATAAAATCCGTTAATCTTCCCCTTTTCGTTGTCTAGGAAAGAAAAAGAATGGTGCCGCTTTGGTAATAGTTAAGATAAATCACCACTGGCCATGAAGAAAAAGAATGGCAGAACAAAACAGAAGATATATATACATATCTAACACAAATTCTCAAAATTTCTTTGAGAGCAATCATCTAAACTGATTTCCCAGAATTTCTTCTCACTTTTTCCTCTCTATTTTTACAGGTGAATACAATGCATTCGACAGCTATCAACAACGTCAATTTTCATTTCCAAGTTGAAGTCGTTGTGTGCTTAATGGTTTTCATCGAGGCCCTGAAAGTTCCATTGCTTCTGTAACAAGTGAAGATTCTTCTATGAAATCCGAATATCTTTGACGAGAGTAATCGAAGGACCTCAACTTTGGTGTCTCAATCTTCTGTGATGCCTCCCATTTTTCAGCTAAACCATCACCTTCTAACATCTTTAACACATCTGACATCTTTGGCCGGTGAATCGGATTGAACTGAGTACATAAAAGCGCAACCTGAACCATTTCTTCCAATTCAATCATGTCAAAATTGCCTCTTAGGTCCTTGTCCACCATTAGATTTAGCTTTCCCTCCAGGTGGAGCTTCTTCACCTGCCAAAAACAGGTAGTAATTCCATGATGTGTGAGATAATTTTGCTGTATGAGTATGGAGAAGAAAAATGAAATCTTTAATCTAAATATATCATCATCAACTTGTCCACAGCACTTAACTAAGCCTGTGTACAATCATTTCAAGCATGAAATCTTAGAATGGGTGAAGTAGAATGATATACCCAATCAAGTATAACACCCTTCTGGTTTGCTGCCCTGCCAAAATCCATAGCCCGCTGACCTGTGATTAGCTCAAGGAGCAAGATTCCAAATCCAAACACATCGGTCTTTTCAGATGACTGTCCTGTTGACAAGTACTCGGGCGCTATGTGGCCGACGGTGCCACGAACTGCAGTAGTCACGTGAGAATCTCTGTGGTCCAGAAGCTTTGCCAAACCAAAATCTCCAACGACTGCCTCAAAGTCTTCGTCCAGCAAAATGTTGGCTGCTTTGACATCACGATGGATAATCTTGGGGTCACACTGTTCATGTAAATAAAGCAATCCTCTAGCTGTACCTAAAGCTATCCTCTTTCTCCTGCCCCAGTCCAAAGCTGGCCGGCCATGTATATGATCTGATAATTGAATTCACAAATGAAAAAAAAAAAGAAAAGAAAAAGATTTCCTTTAACCAAAAATGAGAAAGAAAAAGATAGATGTTGAAACACTTCAAGCATTTATATGTGAAAACAAATAGTACTACCTCCAACGAAGTCACTAGCACTACATCATCTAAAAGAAGACAGAAATTAAGCTGAGCTCATAAGATGACCTTTTAACAATATTTGTTTTTAATAACTTAGCAACCAAAACGCCAGTTCAATACCCCCTTTTCTAAGGTTGATAACTATTATACCTCCTTTTTTCTCAATAAATTACTTCTGCATGAACTTTGCTCATCAAAAGGCCATAATTTCACAGACAAAAAAAAAGAGAAGTTAAATTAGCTGACCTTTCAGTCGAGATGCTACACTTCCATTTGGCATGTAGGGATAAACAAGGAGTCTTTCGCTCTCAGTTGTGCAGAATCCACAAAGCCGCAGAAGATTTCGATGAACTGCCAATCCTATTGTCTCTACTTCTGTCTGAAATTGGATTTCACCACCAGCCGTATTATAGTCCTTCAGTCTTTTGACAGCCACCAGGGTTCCATCATTCATGCATCCCTTGTATACGATGCCAAATCCACCTTTCCCTAAAATATTTTTTGAGCTGAAATGATTGGTAGCAGATCGAAGCTCCTTAAATGTATATCTTTTCAAATGGCCTAAACACACCTCTGGGTCATATTGCTCTGCTAAGTAACATATAGGAGGTGAGAATCCAGGTAAAACTAAAGAGTAGAAGAAAACCGATAGCAGGAACTGTAATGAATAGAACTAGTTTATAACATTTCATATACACTGCAAGCATACCTAGTGTGATGAACGCCATAAAAATTTACTGTAGCAACTACTTGCAAATTAAGAAGCTGATTCACTAGGATTGAAGTTAATTCACAACCTTGTTCAAGAACTATCACTAGCTCCTCCACCTAGTTACTATTTTGCACAACATTTTTATTTTGTTATTTTATGAGATGAAAGGCTGCACCGTAATTCTCATTCCAATAAAACATCACAAAATGCTTTCACGTCTTATGCCTACTAATAATTCACTACAGAGCTTATAATGACAGATTCAAACCCAGCCAGCACCATGTGGCTCCTATTCCCAACGTAACAGTTATGCATAAAGAGGAACAAGGATGTCATTCTTGATAACTTTACACTATACCCGGAGAGAAAAATGAAACCACAATGAACTACTCAAGTAACAGGATATTAAAACTAACCATTGACATCAAAGAAAATCTGTTGGTTGCGTCTGTATCGCCACCACACAAACAAACCAATGATAATAATAAGGGAAAAGGCAGAACCAAAGCTTGCACCAAAAGCAATTGCCACACGATGGCTATTTGATCCGGAATCTGATTGAGCTACAATATCAAAGAGCATCAATATAAATATGCCATTTACTATAGCAAAGAGAACTGAAACATTATATCAAATAAATCTTAAAGGGATATCTACCTTTAAGAACATCTGGTGGAAGAGACTGAGGATCTGGAAAGACCGCAGAGCAGTCATTATCAACCTTAGGTCCGCAAATTAAAGGGTTACCTGCTATTCTGTATATAATACAGAGAACAAAGAGAATCTCAATGAGTTGAATGTTAACACTACTATACCAAGAGAAGCAATTTCAGAATGATTAATATCAACTCACTTGAAGGTTCTTGCAGATATTTTGGGCAAGGAGCCACTCAAGTTGTTAAATGAAAGATCCCTGCATTGAAACATTAATTATATTGGTCAACTGATGCATCCACAAATCAACAAAGATCAGCATTTTCCAAATACATAAATAGAGTGGCAGCTAAGCAGCACTCCAGTACGTGCAAAGGTACAGGGACATACACAAGGCTGAGTCCTTGAATATTGGACAAAGATTCAGGGCATGGTCCAGTGAGACTGTTGTTGTTTAACCGCCTGATATGCTCCAAAGGGTAAAACTTTAAGCATAAGAATCCAGAGCTATCAAAGTATAGTATATTGGGCAGAAAATCATTGCAGAAAGAGTCAAAATGCTATTACGTTTACTTACAGGTAATTCAAGTTCCTTAGCTCTCCCAAAGAAGAAGGAATTTCTCCACCAAATGAATTGTTGGAGAGATCAAGTGTCAGAAGCTTCTCCAACTTCCCAATGGTGGAAGGCATTGGACCTGAAATGTCATTGTTCTGCAGCAACCTGTATAGTTATGCAACATCAATATTATGGTAAACACGCACTACACTTCGAAAATAGAGAAACCGCAGCACTATCAAATGCTCCAATGTTCAAGGCAACATTTATTAAACACCATTAAAATTTATAAGTAAAACTGGTGCTGCGAAATAGTAGAATCCGCACACAATTCAGCAACATCTCAGAAAATAACGTACACTGATTGCAAATTGCTAAGGTTCCCAATTGAAGGAGATAAGGTACCAGACAAGCTCTGGCTTGGAAGTCCCCTGTTTATGGAAAGAATTCCCATTATGCTTGCAAAAAGAAGGCTTTCATTTTTCTCCCACTAACATTCCACAATAAAAGTTAGGGGACCAAGTAGATGTACGTAAGCTGAGAGAAAGTACTTACAGAGCAGAAACAGATCCATCTGGGGAGCAAGTGACCATCCTCCAGCTACAAGGATCTACGGAATTACTATCCCAGTTCTCCAGAACATTGTAGGGGTCGTGTAAGGCAATTTTTATGGCCATTAGAGCAACCACTGCTCAAATTTGATTGACATAAGAGAACATAAAAGAGGGTTGAGAAGATGGAATTATTCAGCCAGACAAAAGCTTGTCATACATCTTTACCATACAAGACTGAGACCACAGCGATTGCATTTCACTGGATAGATTTATGGAAATGAATACAAGAAAGTTGCATAGAAAAGAATTTTTCGAGTTGCAAACATAATAAAAGCATTTAACAGCATATAAAAACTTCTCATCAATTCAAATACGGGATAGAGTCAGTTGCTGAACTCAGCATGTTTAATCGAGTAGAAAAAAGAATCATCAGAAGTGGAAAGAGAAAAAAGATAAGAAAAGAAGGCGAAACAGGTAAAGATCTGCAGGAAAAAGGGTGAACTGACCTTCATAGTTCACACCAGTTGGCGAAAGAGTAGCAGATGAAATTTCCATCAATGCCAAAACCAAGAGCCCCACTTTCCACACTCCAAAACTTCCACCTTCCATATTCTTCAATCCTTCACTTCACTAACTTTACTACCTTTGAATACTAATCAGAGCTACCATATCCGGCAGCCCCACGAGCCAAATAAAGGTAACATGAAATTATCGCCTTTATCCAAATAAGTAAAAAAGGCTTCTCCAAGAATCAGAGTCGAAAGAATCAAAATCCCACTATTCCCGTAGGAAGCATTTCTGCTATCTTTTATCCCCTTCTCCCGCTTTGAACAAGAAAGCAAGGAGCTTTAGTGTGACATCAAATTCTGCAAGTCACTATCTTTGCATAGAATCTTAATGAGTTTTAACTCAGACAAGCAGCAAAAGGAGGAGAATTTTCTCGAGAAACAGGCAAGAATTCAAGCGTGAAATTCTGAGATCCTAGAGATCTGGGAATGCTGGTGTATGATTACTTAAGTTATGGTCGATCCCCACAAATTCCAAGTAAAGTTTTGTTCTTGGCTACTAACCTCTTTACCCTGTTCTCACTTCCCTCCACAACTACGATTCCACTGCTTCCATTATCGTGTCCAACAAACAACCAAAGCTAAAAGAGAAAAGAGAAGGATCAAATGAAAGTTACACTCACAGAGAGAAAGAGCCAAAGGACCAAAGGCCACAAGACAAGATGCCAAAAGTGGACACAGATACAGAGAAGAAAAAGACTCGGTTACGAAAATTAAAAAGGAAAAAAGTAGTGTTGTTTCTATCAAATTTCATTTCTTTTATAACAACTTGAAAAGATAAACAACAAACAATATTTTCATGGAAATACTATCCAATACTTTTTAATTTTGTAAGGACTGAAGTGATGCGAGGGATTGGATTGATCAGAGGATGTCCAGTTGAACAAAATTTTCATTTATTCAACTTCAATTCAATTTCAATCTTTTAAATAAAAAAGGTATCACGTGCTTGCATTGTCTTGTCCGTTGGTCGCTTTTGGCTTTTGGCTTTCAATTTCATCTGCAAAAACGTAATTTCACTCTAATCGTTAATAATCACCTTCTGTTAAAAGTTTCTGCACTTATATGGCCCACCACACTAAAATGCGCCTAAAAGTTGCTTTCTTTTTTCTGATTCTCAAAATTAAAATATGAATGAAGATGTGACAGTGACCGTTTGTAATCTTGCACTATCCTATTTAGCTAATAAAAATAAAACACGCTATGGTCACAATGTAAGATTGATATGTTATTTATTATTTTTGTTTTCATGATTGATACTAAGAAAAATATTAACTAAATTAAATTAGAAGAATTCGGAAAAAGGAACTAAAATACGCCAAAGTGGTGGGGATGCGTGCAAAGGGCCATGTTGTTCTTTTGTTGGATTCTGCGAGGAATCTCTAAAATGCGCCCACGTCCACCCCACATGCACAATTACCCTAATTAATAATTATTACCACCCCTCTCTCTCCCTCTCTCTCTATAGCTTCCCTTTTTTTTAACTTATAATTTGGAAATAAACTCTGTTAATAAGAGTTAAGACTCTTGCGTAATAATAATAATAATAATATACATTTTTTAAAAAATTTCAGATATTAGTAAAATTTATATTAAATTGTTATTGTTATATTACCTTCTTCTTTTTTGTTCTTATTTATCGCAAAGTGAGTTGGATAAATTTTAACTAATGAAAATTATATAATTCGATATTTAATAAAACACAAACCACTCCTCTTATTAATAAGGGATTATGATAATAAATTTACTCTTAATTTGATGATGAACCTCCCACATGGTTTTAGCTCCTCTAACCTTAATTTACGCCCTTTTATTTATTTAACGGAAGACTAAAAATAGAAGTCAAAGGCGACTGGAAGACAATATTGTAGTGATTAGCAATAATGTTCATGTCTTCTATAGTTATTGGGATGATTTTACTAACTCTAGACACATGATGAGATGAGTGAAATTCTTCACACTCTTTATGGAATTGGTGAGTAGGTAAAAGGAATGTGTTTACTTGGAATGCGTAAAAATGAAAAGAGGTACATAGCATCGCAAAACCCAAGTTGTAAAAAGCCTGTGTAGTGTAGAGAACAAGGAGAAAACTGGGGGAAAAAAAAAAAGAAAAAAAGCAGAGCCTAAGCTTAGCTGTTAGAGAGAAGAAGGCAGAGAGCAGGTGCAGATTATATAATAATATAATATTAGTAAATAAAAGAACAAAAGGAGAGGGGCAAATGATGCCTAGACTTGCTCTCCAAGCCCTATGAGTATTTTTGTCGCATTGGGAAAACTGAATATTCCCCTAATCTATCATTTCTTTATTTATGCTAATGTGTAATTTAATGCAATGGTCCTTCAGCCAATACCCACTTCTGGTAGGAATTCCATAGGGTATTTTGGTCGCTTCTTGGAAATTTGAACTCTAATCTAAATAGAGAATCAGGAACACAAAGTCTTTAGCCTTACCTAAAAAAGGGTGATTTACTACAATTCTTTTTTATTAAGTTAAAATGATTTTGAGTTGGACTAATGAATAATTATAGAATTCAAATCCCTTTGGATGATCCATGGCAACTGGCAGGAGGAACAGGAGAGGTCATGGCTGTTGCCAAATAGATTTTTCTTTTCAAAAATGATTGCCAAAATTTTCGGTAGTTAGGTTGAGAAAGGGAGAATAAGATGGATGACGTAGGTGTTCAGGAAAAAGCAAAGATCAAAGATTTGAAACCAAAAATCAAAAGCAAGTACACAAACCAAGGAGTGAATGAACATTGACTGTGATGAGATAGCCTGTACTGAATGCTCAAGTGTCAAGAGGCCATTGGCCTAGTGGCCTCACATTGACGCCATGTAGCATTATTCGGTGACTGCTTTTTCTTTGCATAAAGGTGAAGTGTGATGAAGAGCTTTTGCATTATTAGATTGAGAAAGTTAAAAGAATAGAACCCACCTAAACCAACTCATATTCTTATGCTACCTAAATTTTGTTAAATGCTATGAATGTACTCAACTACTAGGTTAAAAATATTAAAGTGACAGGATAGTTTCTGCATCTTTTACATTAAGGGAGTTTTAAGAACAAAAGGAATGGGCAACTCAATGCATAAGCATCTTTTGAGATTTACCCAATTAGTTGGACCAAGGATTGATGACATGAGCAATTTCGTTGGGCGAGTGGGTCACATCTTTAACAAGTCATGATTCCGCTGGTGGACCAACTGCTCCTGACCAACTTTTGCACTGTATTCTGTGTTCAGTGGCTTAAAAATATTTTGTATCTCTAATATTCTGTTTCTGTTACGACTGACTTCGTTGTTGAAAGTGATGGTTATCCTATTCATTTTACGTCTCTCTTACTGTGGTTTAATTATTGTCGGGGATTGGCATCTTCATTCTTCAACAGGATTTGGTAATAGGCACATCTCAAGTTCTAAGGGGAAAGGCCATTGGTCGGCAGTGGTCCAATGTCATATTACTAGCTTTCAATGCATTGAAGTTTCTTGGAGGGCTTTGAATTTTATCCTTTCTTCAATGGGAGTTGGGAGGGCCTCTACGAATTGTTTTGGATAAAATAATCATAATTTGTGGATGCAAGAATATCAATGTTTTTAAATTGATTACTTTTTTAAAAAAATTTAATATATTTTGTTTTATCCTTTTCATATAGTTAAACTTAAATTGGTATGATAATATTTAAATTTCATGAATTTAGAGAAATTGATAAGTTTTAAACCATATAATTATAAATACGAAAATTTTGATAATATCTATATTTCATATAGCCCTCAAATTTCATCATAGTTTTACTTAGTTACTTGATTGAAAATTTGATATTTTAAATAATGGTATTAAAGTAACATGACAACAATTTTTTATATACTTTAGGAGTATAAATGAAACAAGACATCTTCTTAAATTCAATTAAAAGATTAAACAAATTTTTTAAGCATCTTATTTTCAATAATGTAATAGTGAAATAATCTTTAATTCTGTATTGACAAAAAATGGATTTGATCAAATTTATAAATAATGTATAAAGAATTGAATAAAAATAAATTTTAAAGGATTTCAATGACTAATAATCATAAAAATCCTTGATAACTTTATAAAAGGCACTATTATATACACCACTGAAAGACTAAATACAAATAGAAAAATATAACTAATAAGACTTCTAATTTATAAATCTAATAGAAGTTTAATGATAGTAGTTTATAAGACTTCTAATAATAAGGGATAATATATTCATCAGTGTCAAACCTTTTGAGATTTTTTCACTTTAGTGTCAAACTTTTAAAAAATTTTAATTAAGTCACTAATCTTTCAAAACCTTTACAACATAGTTTAAAAGTTCATTATGTGAGTTTATTGCTGAAGTGGCTGATAGAACTAATTTCTTTAATATTTGGACATTCTCGTAGAAAATTTATAGACATATAAACACACATGTGGCTAATCCATAACTTACAACCCATAACTCATGATCTATAAACCACCAAATTTATTCCAAAAATAACTGACACCTTTTAACCCTAATTTTCACATGTCACCTTTCAAACAAATGACCCATCGTCATTGTCTGAAAAATAAATCATTTAGAGTCATTTTCGTGATTTGGAAGAAGCCATTGTTGTCATTTGGAACACCTTTAAAATCTCAATTGCTTTCTTATTCGTTTGTGGGTTTCATTCGCTAAGTATTGGTTTCATTCTTCATTATAACATTTTTTAGTTTTATAATTGGTTGCAAGTTTTGGTTTGGTGAAAGAAAGTACATGTTGTATCAATTTGTTATATCAAGATTTGGTTTGTTGTGCATCTTCTTTGACTTGAATGTGTTAGTTTGCTTATCTTTTGTGTGTGAATTATTTTATTCTTGCAATTGGGGAATATCATACTAGAAGAAATAGAAGCATGCATGACTCGATAACATCTTTGTATCATTTGAAGTTACCATTTAAAAGTGTCATTCATGGTGTGAAAATCTTCATGTGTCTTTTGTTTCTTTAATTACAACATTGAAAGAGAGTGAAGAGTGTGATCATGGTGGCATATCCAATTTTATAGCAAGAATGGTATCCTTTTTAATAGATGGGAAATTCAAGGAAAGTTCCATTTTAGACAAACATTTGCTATTCTAAACATTGAGATTGTATAAGTCAATTCACAAGTTTGAAAATCTAAACAAAGTCCTTTAATCAGTTATCTACATCATGAAGTGTCTAGTATTCAACTCATTTGTGTTCTACGCATTAAAAGCTTTTCACCTTGTATGAAGATTATTTCATACTTAATGACAACAACTTTAAAATGTTTTATGCAAGAGTTGCATATTAGTAGTAGTTTGGGGATGTTATCTTAAGGTAACAGAACTTTCTTTTTCTTCTTCTTATCTTATATCTTGAGTCTTAAGATGGTGTGCCAAATGTCATCTGGTTGGACTCCTAAAACAACTAAAAAAAGGGATATGTGGGTTTTCCTCTAACTCAATTCTTCATACATATTAGCAAACCACTTTTTTAAGGTGGCATCTATCTCTGGATTTATATCTTGTCAATCTGTTAGGTTTGCTTGAGCTGAAGAAATGCAATCAAATACTGGTAACAAACTTCTGTAGGTTTTTTAAGTCAGTGAAGAAAGCATACAATAGTGCACCTATAATCAACCAAGAAATCATACAATAGTGCACCTATAATCGACCACTTGTTTATTTCAAGGGATTTTTAGATAAATTATCTAGCTAGAGCAACATAAGATGCCTTACACTTTGATTATTAGAATCATTGTAATATTTTGTTTCCATTTTTTAATTTACATAATGAATTTTGTTTTTGAAACTTTTATACGTTCAATAATGTTATCAACTTATTGAACTAAATGTGTAAGATAGTCATTTACTAAACGAATTGACTGAAAGCATGCTTATTTTTCAAGTTTCTTTCTTTAATAGATATATCTCTTTAGAAGATTGTAACCATTACGTAATTATCCAATTACTATGTGGCTTGTTCCAAACAACTAGTATACTTTGTCCTTTTGAAACTTAAAATATCATGTCTTATGTCAAAAATAGATGGAAGGTTAGGGAGATTTAATTGTAGTGCTTGTCTTTTATTAAATAAAGTGTTTGTTTTATACCTTAATAATGAAGTGTTTGTCTAGTATTAATTGTCTCTATGCTTAATGTAACATTGATATTTGCATGTAAGTAAACAGAGATGAATGGCTAAGATGGGAACCATGCTTTATAATGGGAAGTTTGTATATGGAGAAGATGTTGAATACGTGGGCGGAAATGTGGAAAGTTGGGTCAATAAAATTAATAGATTTTATTATTGGGACCTTGAGAGAATGCTTATAAATATGTTAAAGGACCGAAAGCAAATAAGTTTATATATAAAGTGCCAGGTGATGACCTAAACAATGGATCGATGGAGGTGAGAAAGAGTGATGCATATGTGATGGAGATATGTAAATTAATTACTAAACATAAGGTTATAGAGATTAAGTTGACCATGGATCCAATTTTTCACATTTTAAACAAAATGTGGATGATGATATTGATGTTGAGAAAGAAGTTGCAGATGATGTTGTTGCTAACTAAGAAGGCGTATATGTAAGTGATGATGAAGTTGATCTAGCTAAGAAGAAGAAGTGTATTTGTTAATGTAAGGATTAGAGAGCAGTTTGATTCGATCTTGAATGATGAAGAGTTGAAATTTTCTAAGGATTTAACTATTTCATTTAAAATGGGCAACTGAAGAAAATAAATCAAGAGCAATGTTTGCAACATATAACAAATAAAAGGAAAAGTATAGAAAAAAGTGTAGTTGGTGATAAAGATGGCAATGATAGGAATGATGTACACAATGAAAATATGATATATTACTTTGAGTCAGATGACACTTGTAGTTTTGAAGAAAAAGGTGGTTCAGAAGTGGATGAGAGGTTAAAACATAAATCCAAACTTCATAAACTTAGCCCTCATAAGAAAAAGATTGACTTTGAGCTTAGCACGTTGTTTGAGGATTCCAACTAATTTAAGGAAGCACTTCATAAGCTTGTTGTTGATTAAAGAAGGGAGTTTAAATTTCTAATGAATAGTAAACAATTTGTAAGAGCCAAACATCTGAGTAAGTACTGCAAATGTTACATTTCCATGTGAAAGGTTTAAATAGTTTTCAAGTAAGTAATCTTAATTTTATGTTTATTTTCAATTTAGGCACCATTGAAATTGTGGACTAACTACTTATATAAATGTATGCAAGTAAGAGCTTTTGAGCAGAAGCACGTATGTAATCATATTTTCCATAAAAAAATGTTGGTTCAAAGTGGCTTATTAAAAATTATTTCAATAATATCTTGGGACTAAGAGTATTGAAACTATAATATTTGGGAAAGTTTATTATGGAATATTTGGGAGTTGATGTTGACTACATTTTTTGTTATAAGGATTGAAATTTGGTGGCAGAGGAAATGAAGGAGGTGTTAGAGTAGACTATAGCAAGTTATGGGAATACAAAGGAAGAACCTTTAAGGTCAAATCTTGGTAGCAAAGCTGAATCGGTCAATGAATGACTGTCACTTGTAAATAATTTACAACCATCGTTTGATAAAGTTTATGTCTTTTTTGAATGTTGTAAGTCTTAGATAGTTGTAGAAGTAGGAAGTGATGGAGGTAGTTTTTAGAGAAAGACCTAGATCTAAAAGATGGGGGTCGATGGGTAGTGATTTCAAATAAAAAAAAGGTTCAATCTAAACTTATTTACTTTTTATAATATAAAGATACTCGTATTAGTTATTTATTAATTTTTGTTAATTGAATGTTACACAGGGGTCCTTGAGCAAGCACTTGGCAGGCAACTCCTAAAGGTTAAAATAAGGCTTTCTGTAAGACATATATTTGCTAATTGGAAAAACAAGAATCACAACGAACTCTTATTGCAAACTCTATAATGGAAATGTTTTAAGTCATCTAATGAACCTGAATTACCTTTATATTTAAAGGAGTTGGAAGAGGAGTCAGGAGATGCTTATAGTTATTTTCCAAAATTTTCAAAAAAAAGTGGTTGAGAACTTATTTCAATACATCATTGAAGTATAATATTATGGATAATAATCTTTGTGAAGCATTTAATCAAACTGTTATTGAAGCTCAAATAAACAACATTATACGAAAACTTGAGCAAATTATAGTGCTTGTGATGAAGAGATTAGTTAAGAATAGAGACATGGAAAATAAATGGGTAGATGAGATAAGTCTAAGAATAAAAACAAAGAATTAACAAGTGTTGATTATGGACTTCAGAGTAATGGTACTTGTGGATTTGAAGTAATGCAAAAAAGATTTAAGCTTGTTGTGAACTTAAGATATAGGATATGTAGTTGCGGAAGTTAGGATGTTTTAAAAATTCTATATTCTCATGTTATTACTGCCAACGAGTATAACAATGAATTGCCTAAAAAATATGTATCACATTGGTTTATGAAGGATAAGTATTTACATGCTTATCAATATATGATGGGACTAGGTCAATGAGAGAAATTTTGGATAAAACTAAACACGAGCCACCATTACCACCTCCATTTCAAAAAATGCCAGGTAGTATAAAAATAATAATGAAAGAAAGGAGATTTGGGTGAATTGTACCACATGCAATATGTTGTCAAGGAAGGGAATGAAAATAAACTCACCAAATATGTCTCAAGCAAGGACATAACAAAAAAAAGTCTAGTGACAGGTTTGTCACAACAAGTTTCAATTGAAGGTTCTATCAGTTTGACTATAAGTTAACATAATAATTTCAACATTAGTAATTTATGTCTTAATTTTACATGTTGATCATTTTTTTCTTTTCTATATGTAGACTATATGTAATGTCGAAGCAAGATCTATTGTTATACAATCAAGTCAACCACCAATATTAAAACCAAGTAAAAGAAAGAGATTAGTTCTTAGATATGGAATGTTATAGGGTGGGGCTCCTAATTAACTAATGTCAAGATGAGTTACAGGTATTAATTTGGGTTTATGAATTAATTTTGAAATTTTGGTCAATTTTTAATTATTTATTTCTATTTTAATTAGGAAACAACTAATGCAAGAATAAGGAAGACAAGGCCAAAAAATTAGAGAATATATAATATGTTATAACATTGACTTTTGAATCATTTGGGATAATGATTTTTGATTGGTATAATGACTATTGCCTTTATGATTTTTGTATATCAACTACTATCTTTATGATTTTTATATAACAATTGTTGCCTCCATGCTTAATCTTTTTTATACAGCTACAAAAAAATAAATTGTCCATTTTGGAAGCTAATTCTTTTACCATTCACTTATTTAAAATCTAATAATGTTGAGGTTGTAAAAGTTTCAATCTTTGAGTAAATTTATAGGCATTCACTTGCTTTTGTGATGAGTGACATGACTTCAAAATATATGCCTCATGGCTGGGCAACATTCTGTTATTTTGAGAAATGAAATGAAACCTGAAATGTCTTTCAACTTAAAAGAAGAAAATGACTTGAATCCATTATTAGTATATACGGAAAAAATGAAAATTTAAAAATGAGTCATGCAATTTAAGGAAAATAAACTTTAGAAACAAAACATGATCACCAAAACTATTTCATTAAGGATCTAAATACATTTAAGGAAAAGAAAGAAGCATGCTTTCTTCTTTTTCTATTAGGAAAGATAACATTGTCTTGCTAAGAAATTTGTCACCTTTTTAATCCCTTTTATACATGCATTTTTAGTTCGATACCAACAGAAAACGTATGATAAACTAATAAAGTAACTACCTTTAAAGAAAAAGCACTAAATAAGGCAAAGTTATAGAAATAAACATCAATTACTGCGCAACATATAATGGATAAACCAAATAGAGGGATTCCAAAAATGAAATCAACATCAACATAAATCATTATACAACTCGAAGAGTTTATGTAAGTAAGGTCTCCAAAATCCATAATTAGCAACATTAATATTCAGTGAAATACAAACCAATCTTTCCACTATATCTGCTCATATCAATTTTAATGACAATCACAAAAAAATATAATACACATAATTTCTTTTTTCAACTTCAACATTTCTTTATGTTGTTTTAGCTTGTTTATTTTCTTTAGCATACCAAGAATAATGCTCAAGGCTCTTTCACACATTGACCATTAAAAAAACCTACAACCTCTACACTGAAATTGAGCATATAATGGAAAAACTTAACAAAATTATCATGATGATGATGCCAAAAAAATTGACAAAGCCAATTTATTAATATATAAATCACTCCACGTTTCAAGATTTTTTTCTATCCCTGAAGTCTACTTAACACTCATTAACCCATAAAAATAAAAAAAAATTCTTAGTCCAAAGTGGTTGTCAAACTTACATTATTTTTTTGTCATGCAACAACCATAAATGTTGTAAATAAGTAATATGAATAAATAGATTTAATAACTTATTTGAGATCATTCTTTTGAAATTTAGTGCTTTCTTATATTAAATTAAATCTACAATTTTGCTTTGTAAGAGGAGATATCTCTTCGAGTTGTAGAATTGTTGTTGACTATTACCTACTATTTCCTTAACTTACCAGGGTGACATATTTTCTCAAATCCCACCCTACAACCCTCATTACCCATTCATTACAGTCATCACCAAATGTTTATACTAAGTTCATTAAGAAGTACACTTGTGATCAGTCATTATACCAAATAAAATTCTTGCATGCATATATGAATCTAATTCTTGAATCTTAAATAAATAAGTAAAAATTATAATTAACTAATCAAGTAGGAAATAAATGCATTCCATTAAAGATAAAGGATAACATAACTTATCATTTTTATCTGCGATTTACCACTATTATTGCAGAACCAAGGAAACTCTCAAGGAAATAAATAGACATTTACAAACGTCTCTACTTTCCAGAAATGAAGATTTTAGGCTTACTTGAAATAACCATCATTACAGAAACATTGATACTTACTTGAACTTATTAGATAAGTGCTTTAAAGGCAAACACCTTTAGCACTTATTGTACAAATCATTTTGTGATTAATAAAGGCCTTTTTCATTATTTCGATGTCCATATGTTTATGGATTTGATGTTGATCTTAGATTGATTTAATGGCCCTTGATACAAGATATAGCGTGGAGGAAATCATGATGAGATCATGATAATGAGATTCCTCTCATGTGTAATTATGTTAGTATCTAAACTTTCCCTAGTCATAGGATTAATGAGTTGGGATATCATTAATCTAGATAGACTAACACATGTTATACTCCTTGATTAGATCAAACAGTAGATCTCATAAGCTATAGACATGAGTTGTTTAAAGTTAACATGAGGATGCTTACTAAGGGTAGTAAGTACATTGGATTGAGCTACTATGAGACAATCATATGGATATTCTATTTCAACGTCAATGATGGTCTCATCATAGCAATGGTGCAAGTATCCTTTGACTTGAGGTGCTCAAAGATATCTCAGATACTGATCATGTGTTTTGGCACCATTCATCGATGCCTTTCAGGGGGTTATTCATAGGGTGGTGATTGGGTACAGCTTGAGGTATTTGGAAGTAATTTACTAGCCAATAAACACCACTCTTGATAGAAGGAGATGATACCCACAACCTCTTGTTTGGGTCATTACTTAGGAGTCTCTGGCCAAAGAAAATATGTGTCATGAAGAGAGTCTTTAATGATACATAGAGTAATAAGATCCTAAGGATAAGATCTAATGACACTTGAATTAGATGAGACGTAGTTAGTCTAGTGAGAGTTGACACTTTGCCCATACTTTGAACCAAGAGGGGTATAGATGGTGAGAGGACAAATTACATGGAAACATTGCATATGGAAGGGTTCATAGTCAAACCACTGACTTTTTGGTCAGTTGGGAGTCATGAAATGTTGCCAGATACCGTACTTGACTTACTTGAATTAAGTGTTAATTCAAGTGGCCAACATAATCGAAAACCTAAGGGATCACACCCATAGGAGATCCGAAGGATCAGTAAAATGGTCTTGAATGGTGATTCAAGATATGAGAGAGTGTTTCAGGATTGTTTCATGATTGTGTCGTAATGTGATAATGGTAGAAAATGTTACATGGAATATATTAGAAACAAGTTTTGTTGGCTTCCATTAATGCATGCTATTCATGATCGTTAACTTCCCATAACTTCCATTAATGCATGCTATTCATAACCATTAACTGTCCATAGCTTTTCATTAGTGATGGGGGGTTTTGGAAGGCCAAATGGTGTAGAAAATTGAGATTTTTGGTGCATCTTGTGTAAGACAAATGAAAAGGAAAGGTTCTTTTTCTTTCATATACACTTTTTCTCTCTAACTCTCTCAAGTGTTCTTGTATTTGCTAGCATAAAGAAAAAATTCTAGCCTTCTCCTAGTGAGGCTTCATCTTTCTATCTTCATGTGGACTTTCATTAGAGATGGTCTGCATTGATCATTGTGGTTTATGACACCCAAACGTGGAGAAGATTAAAGAACGAAGGAAATTGTCAGAAAGGTATGTAAACATCTTACATTTCATGTTTTTGTTTTTCTATAACTATATGCACGAGTAGATTTGGTTTTTAAGGTTTTGTTTTAAATCTACTGTGTATAATTGATATATACATTATGTATGAGATGCATGATTGAAGCCTAATAGTGGTATCAAAGTCATCTTGTGCCTTGTTAGATGTAGAATACATGATATGTGAAAACTATTTTCATGGTTGTAAAAACTTAGGGTTGTGCAATGTTTTGTTCAAACTTAATTATAGAAAAATGTTTTTCACGATTTTCTTTCATAAATCTGTTCATAAGATGTATGTGAAAGATTCAGTGTGATTGAAAATATTTTTAATGTGATGAAAATATTTAATTTCGACTTTACAAGAACATGCATGAAATCTAACTTTCTGTTGGGCATGTGATGTCGATTGGCTAAACTGATGAGGTTACACATGATTTTCATGGAATTTGATTATGGGAGGGAAAATCATGTGAATATATTTGGGATGTTTTTATGCCTCTGTAGCTTTTTTAGAATTATTAAAAAAATTTAAATAATTTTGTCAAACAATTTTCCAGATCTGGACCATTTTCCAAAAATTGTTGAATCTGTTTTATTTGATGTTTTTGTATGTTCATATTTTGTTTCCAAAACCTTAAAAATAATTTAATATGATAAAATGTTTTAATTTGATTTTTGATGCATCCCTAAATGATTTTACTCGAAAATTGATTTCCAGAAAATTTTAGAAGTCATATTTGTAGTTTTTAGTGTCTTATTGGTATTTTGGTGATCATGATAATTTTTGGGTGATTCCTACATTATTTTGATCATCATGAAACGACCTAGAGATGCTTGGAATGATGATTTTATGTTATGAAAATTGTATGAAATTATAGAAATTAATTTTTAATTAATTTTAGTAGAGTAATGATTTTTTAGTAAAACTAGAAAAATTGGCATGTATGACAAAATTGAAGTTTAATTTTGGACATCAAATAATTAAGGTAAATTAATTATGAATTAATTTATGGAATTAGTAATTCATGTTAATTAGATTAATATTAATTCCAATTGAAATAATATACATTAGTATTTTTAGCCAAGTTAGTAAAAGGAAGATAGTAAATCTAAGTGTTGGATTAGGTTTCCATGTTAGGATCTATAAGATGTTATAACCAAAATGGTTTGTTTACATATATGCAATAGAGAATGCAAGGTTAGGAGAATTTGTGGGCTTGCAGGATGGATGGTTATGGGCTTAGGCCCAATTTGATTAGGTAGTCCATATCATGCCGTGAAGTTATAGTAACTATATGTTTATATTATATATATATATATATATAGTTACTATAACTATATGAGTTATATGTATAAAACCATCTAAGTTAGATGAGACCTTAGTCAAACCCTTCACTTAGATTATCAAAACTAACACCTTCCTTTAATGTGGTGAGAACCAGAGTCCTTTTAAAGTTAGGGTTATTGGGCAAACCCAAGTCTACTCTACACGGATATATTCAAATTATGGAAATAGGATTTTTAGATTAATGGGTCGGTTTTAACTAGAAGCATTAGTTTGTGGGCAAATCCAAGATCAACGTGGACAAAGATGAAGTTGGGTAGTGTACATTAAATGTACATGTGCTAAAAGTTGATAGCCCAATAAGTGTGCACCCATCAACAGTTGATAGCACTAGACTCAATAGTTGCAATAGAGATGTAATTGGTATAAATAATTCCTACCGGTTAAACTAAGGTGGCTTGTTGCACAAAAGGTCATTCTTAGGGATATTGGATATAAACCTATTGGGAGAGTTTCTTTACGAGTTCTCTCGGATTTATATTGAGGGTTATGAATTTGTGAAAATAGTGGGAGTCATAATTCGTGCTATTAAAGTTTTTATAGGCATGCATTTAAGTACATTCTAATTTTTTTCTATTTGATGATAGGTTGCTATTGCCTGAGCCAACACCATGAGTATTAGTGTGAATCTAAGATCATTGATGGAAGCTAACAAGTTGACTGGACCAAACTTCCTTGTCTGGCTTAGGAACTTGAGAATATTTCTTAAGTCTGAGAAGCTTGGTTATATCTTGGAAGAACCACATCCTGATCCCCCTACTGTTGATGCTTCTAATGATGATCGGAGAGAATAGAGGAAGCATCTCGATGATAGCGAGATAGCTAGTTGTATTATGTTAGTCACTATGTCACGGGAGCTCCAAAAGCAGCACGGGGCTATGGATGCTCATACCATAGTCTATCATCATAGGGCGCTCTTTGATGAGAAAGCAAGGTTCGAGAGTTTATGATTGCTCTTCCGCTCCAAAATGTTTGAGGGGACAACTCTAGCGCAGTACGCACTGAAAATGAATGGCTACATCTAGTGGTTGGCCTCCTTAAGTTTTCTTTTGGATCATGAATTAAGTAACTTAATTCTGACATGTTTAACCAATAGTTACTCATAATTTGTGCTTAATTATCGTATAAACAATATATCAAGCACAATTCCTGAGCTGGTCAACACGCTCAAGGCAGTTGAGCCATCTGTCTGTAAGGACAAGGTTTTGATGCTGGTGGACTCTTTTGGTTCGGAGAAAAAGAACCAAAAGAAGAAGAAGTCCATAGGGCCTAAGGGAGGTGTCAAGAAAGCAAAGAAGACAACCTCGAAGGGAACTTGCTTCCACTGTGGCAAGGATGGCCACTGAAAGAAAAACTGCAAGGCCTGTCTGGAGTCCTGAAGCAAAAGATGGCATCTAATGCCCCATCTATTTCAGGTATTTATGTTATTAATATTTATACTATTTCTGATAGCAACATATGGGTATTAGATATCAATTGTGGCTCACACATTTGTATTGACATGAAGGGCCTTAGGAACAATAGACAACTCAACAAGGGAAAGTCAAACTTGCGAGTGGGCAATGGAGTAAGAGTTGCTGCATTAGTTATAGGCACATATGTATTGACGCTCCCTAGTAGGCTTGTACTAGAATTAGATAATTGTTTTTATATACCAACTTTCACTAAAAATGTAATGTCTGTTTCTTGTTTTAATAAAAATGGATTCTATTTAAATTTCAGTAACAATGGTTGTTCAATTTATTTAAATGGAATGTTATATGCTTTAGGTACATTATGCAATGTTATATACATATTGGATATGTCTAATCTGATTCTAAATATCAATAATAATAAAAGAATAAAATGAGATAATATAAAATCTTCTTACTTATGGCATTGTCTCCTTGACCATATAAGTGAGAGACGCATGTCTAAACTACACAAGTATGGTAGTTTAAAGTCATTTGATTATGAATCATATGACAGATGCGAATCTTGCTTATTAGGCAAGATGGCTAAGTTACCCTTTAAAGGAAAGGGTGAACGAATTGTGGACTTTTAGACCTAATACATACTAATGTATGTGGTCCAATGTCCATACATGCCAAAGGTGGTTTCATATACTTCATTACTTTTACCGATGATAATTCTCGATATGGGTATGTGTATCTTATAAGATACAAGTCTAAAACCTTTGAAAGGTTCAAGGAATTCAGAAATGAAGTTAAGAATCAACTTAGGAGAAGTATTAAATCACTTTGATCGGATCGAGGTGGTGAATACTTAAGTCAAAAGTTTTTGGATTATCTCTGGGATAATAGAATATTGTCCCAGTGGACTCCACCTTATATACCACATCATAACGGTGTAGTTGAGAAGAGAAATTGAACCTTGTTAGACATGGTGAGATCTATGATGTGTTTAGAAAATTTACTAAAATCCTTTTGGAGTTATGCACTCGAAACTTCTGTTTATGTATTAAATAGAATCCCATCCAAGTTATTTGGTGTTGCTCCATATGAGATATGGACTAACAATAAACCCTATCTTTCTGATATGAAAGTTTAGGGTTGTCCTACTTATGTGAAGTGAATTCAATCAGATAAGTTTGAAGCTAAATCTAATAAGTGTCTGTTTGTAGGATACCCTAAGAAAACTATAGGATATCAATTCTACCATTTTTCAGAAAAAAAGGTGTTTGTTTCAAAAAATATTGTCTATTTAGAGAAAGATTTTCTTCTAGGAGAAGATTAGGGGAGTAAAATTGAACTTGTAGAAGTTCAAGATGCTCAAATAAGCACAAATCAACTGTCTGGACCCAAAACTATTATTCATAAAGATGAAACAATAGTTTAACCTTTTGATACACAAGAAGTTTGTAGTTAGGTAGGATACATCATGTTCTCGAGAGATACGAATTTCTCATAAGTGAACTTAACAACATATTGCTTATAGAATTTGATAAGCCTACTACTTACAAAGAGGTTTTGAAGAGTTCAAACTCTAATAAATGACTTCAAGCTATGAAATTTGAAATGGATTTCATGTATGAAAACCAAGTATGGAATTCGGTTGACCCACCTGAAGGAATAAAAACCATAGGGTGCAAATGGGTTTTCAAGAAGAAAATTGACATGGAGGTTAATGTACTTACCCTTAAAGCTAGGCTTGTAGCTAAAGGTTATGGTCAAAGGCAAGGTGTTAACTATGACTAAATGTTTGGCCCAGTAGCTATTCTTAAATCCATTAGGATACTCCTACCCATCGCTGCTCATTATGATTATAAGATATGGCAAATGTATGTGGAGACAACTTTTCTTAATGGAAACCTAAGTGAGGGTGTTTATATGACACAACCTGATGGTTTCATATCCATGAATGAAGAAAAGGTATGCAAGCTTCAGAAATTCATTTATGGATTGAAGCAAATGTCCAAGAGTTGGAATATCCAATTTGATGAGACAATCAAAGAGTTTGGTTTCTCATAAAATCTAGATGAGTAGTATGTGGATAATAAGTTTAGTGGGAGTGCAATCGTGTTCCTTCTATTGTATGTAGATGGCATATTACTAATAGGAAACGATGTCTTAACTTTGCAATCAGTAAAAATTTGGTTAGCTAAGAACTTCTCTATGAAAGACCTTGGAGAAGTAATTTATATTTTAGGGATAAGGATCTATAGAGATAAACCTAAGAAGTTGCTTGGTCTTTCTCATTCTGCATACATAGACAAGATACCAAAGAGTTATAGCATGGAGCAGTCCAAAAGATGTTATCTTCCCATGGTACATTGGATTACACTTTCTAAATTTATGTGTCCAAAGACACAAGATGAGAGGACTCGCATGAGTTTGATTCCTTATATTTCAACTATAGGATCAATCATGTACACTACATTATGTACTAGACCTGATGTATCATATTCTCTAAGTGTTAGCAGATATCAATTAGATCGTGGTGAGTGTCATTAGGTGGCTATCAAGAATATCCTTAAGTACTTGAGAAGAACTAAAGACATATTCTTGGTATATAGAGAAGGTGATCTTGTGATAAATGGGTATATTGATGCCACCTTCCAATCTGATGGGGATGACTCCATATCCCAGTCTAGATTTGTATTCACACTAAATGATGGTGTAGTCAGTTGCAAAAGTTCCAAACAAAAGATGACTATCGATTCGATGGCAGAGGCAGAGTATATAATACCTTTAGAAGCGATTTGGATCAAGAAATTCATCATGGAACTTGGTGTGGTTCCAAGCATCGTTGACCCAATGTAGTTGTATTGTCCCAACAATGGGGCTATAACACAAGTGAAGGAACCGATGTCTTATCAGAAGTCCAAACATGTAATCAGGTGCTACCATTTTATTAGAGGGATCATTTGTATAAATGATGTCAAGATAAAGAGAGTTCCCACCAATCAGAATATAGTTGATCCATTGACTAAGCCTATTTGAAAATAAAGTTTTCTGTCATATGTAAACGCCCATGGTATTAGTTATCAAGGCGATTGACTTTACTGTAAGTGAGAGTTTGTTTGAGCAGTGCTCTAAAGGCAATCACCTTTAGCACTTATTTTACAAATCATTTTATGATTAATGAAGGCAATCTTAATTATTTCTATGTTCATACATTTATGGATTTGATGTTGATCTTAAATTGATTTAATTAAGTCCTTTATACAAAACATAGCATGGAGGAAATCATGATGAGATCATGATAATGAGATTCCTATCATGTATAATTATGTTAGTATCTAAACTTTCCCTAGTTATAGGATTAACGAGATGGGATATCATTAATCCGGATAGACTAGTACATGTTATACTCCTTGATTGGCAGTGGATCTCATAACCTACAAAAATGAGTTATTTAGAGTTAACATGTGGATGTTTACTAAAGGTAGTAAGTACATTGGATTGACCAATTATGAGACAATTATATAGATATTTTATTCCAATGTTAATGATAGTTTCATCATAGCAATGGTGCAAGTATCCTTTAACTTGAGGTGCTCAAGGATATCTTGGATGCTGATCTTGTATTTTGACATCATTCATTGATGCCTTTCAGGAGTTACTCATTGAGTGGTGATTGGGTATAACTAGAGGTATTCAGAGGTAATTGAATAACCGGGGATTCAACACTCCTAATAGAAGGAGATGATACCCACGACCTTTTATCGGAGTCATTACTCGGTATTCTCTGGCTAGAGCAGATACATGTTATGAAGAGAGTCTTCAATGATACATAGAGTAAAAAGATCCTCAAGATAAGGTCTAATAACACTTGGACTAGATGTGACGTAGTCAATCTAGTAGGAGTTGACACTTTGACTATACTCTGAACCAAGTGGGATATAGATAGTGAAAAGACAAATTGCATGGAAACATTGCGTAGGTTCTTAGTCAAACCACTGACTTTTTGGTCAATTGGGAGTCATGACGTGTTGCTAGATACTGCTCTTGACTTACTTGGATTAAGTGTTAATTCAAGTTAACCGAGATCCTAATGGGTCACACACATAGGAGATCTGAAGGATGAGTAAAATGGTCTTGGTGATTCAAGATATGAGAGAGTGTTTCGAGATTGTGTCGCAATGTGATCATGGTAGAAAAAGTTACATGGAAGGGATTAGAAACAAGTGTTGTTGGCTTCCATTAATCCATGCTATTCATATTCATTAACTTCCCATAACTTCCATTAATGCATGCTATTATGACCATTAACTCCCCATAACTTTCCATTAGTGATGGGGGGTTTTGGAAGGCTAAATGATGCAAAAAATTGAGATTTTTTTCGTGCATCTTGTGCAAGACACAAATGAAAAGGAAAGGTTCTTTTTCTTACACACATACACACTTTTTCTCTCTAACTCTCTCAAGAGCTCTTGTCTTTGCTAGTATAAAGAAAGAATTATAGCCATCTTCTAGTGAGGTTTCATCCTTCTATCTTCTTGTGGACTTTTATTAGAGACGGTCTGCATTGATCATTGCGGTTTACGACAAACCCATTTGGAGAAGACTAAAGAACGAAGGAGATTGTCAGAAAGGTATATAAACATCTTACATTTCATGTTTTTGTTTTTCTATATCTATATGCATAAGTAGATCTGGTTATGAGGTTATGTTTTATTTCTACTGTATATATTTGATATATATTATATATGACATGCATGATCGGAACATAATAGAAATAATTATGTGGTCTATCTAGGCAAACTATTGTATGAGTTTTTCATTGATTTTGAAAACCTAGAGAGCGAAAGGTCCCATTATACTTGATTTGATAGAGTATCTCATTATTCTTGGTAGCTACCAAAACCTAAAAAATGATATGACAAAAAATGAAACTTGTACCTAGCCAATGAAACTCATAAATAGATAAAGAAACAATTGAGCCTTTGAAGGTGTTCTTTTAGACAATAATGGATCTAAGCGACAATAGTGGTTTGTTTTTCAGACAACGACAATGGGTCTTTTGTTTTAAAAATGAAAGGTGAAAATTAGGGTTAGAAGGTGTGGGTTATTTCAGAATAAATTTGGTGGGTTATATGTCATGGGTTATAGGTTATGGGTTATAGATTATAGGTTGTAAGTTATGGGTCAACCACATAGATATCATATGTCTATAAATTTTCCATGTGAAAATTAGTTTGGTTAGCCACATCAATAATAAACTGTGTTGTAAATGTTTTGAAAAGTTAGTAACCTTTGAAAATTTTAAAACCTTTGGTGCTAAAGTGAAAAAATCCCAAAAGATTTAATACTAATTAAGTTGTTATCCCTAGTAATAACTTGTAATAGATTTATAGTATTAGTGGAAGTAGAAGTATCTAAATGTTAATTGTAATAATAAACACTATTGAACTTCGATTTGATATTACGATTAGGTTTTAATATGGACATATTATATTCTCTATCATCTTCCTTGAATTGATAATAACTCAATTTTAAAGCAAGATCAAATATATAAGTCCAACCACAAAAAAAAATGAAGTTCTTTTTCTTTATTCTAATTATCATTAGAATTAGAATAACCATTTTATGTTTTTTTTTAAGTCACAAATTCATCCTCAAAGATGATCTCAGCTACTTCCTTAGGATGCTACAATAAAGGTAATCAATGTGGACCTTTATTAGTTCCTCTTATAAAAATACTAAAAGACAAAGTAGAAGGCTTAAATGTGTTATTTTAAAGTATCAAATCATCTACATTAAAAACATGCTAATATTAATGTTATTAAGCAAATCTAGAAGGCATATATTAGATCTAAGTTTGTGAATAATAATGTAAGGACTTGTGAATTTAGAAAAGTATATGAAAATTTTAAAGTGGTATAAAACAATCTATAAAACGTCTTCTAAAAATATTTAATAAATTTAACATCTTTATCATATACAATAGTGGAGATAAACCATATAATTTATCAAATCCTTTGGAAATAATTTAGCAATATATGAAGCATAATTAATTTTGTTGTAAGAAATAAAATGTGATGTTTTTTAAAAATTTTCAATTGTAACTAAAATAAAATTTTTTCCTCTAGTAATCCTAAGAAAATCAGGAATAAAATCCATACCAATATCCTCCCAAAATTTATAAGGAACATGCAATACAAGTATACGAACCAATGTTATAAGCCTTAGCTAATTGACATATTTTATATTATGTAACAATTCTAGCAACATGCTTTTACAAATAAGGCCAATAAAATGTATTTTCAACCAATGTAATAGTTTTATCCCTCCCAAAACATTCAACTAAACCACTTATATAAAAATCTGAAATCAATATATCTATAAGTGATGTTAGTGGTATATATAACTTACGCATTTTAAATAAATAACCATCTTTAATAAAAAAAGAAGATAATGGTTATTTAATACAAGCCCAACCTTATGCACCTATTTTAGAAGGAAATCAAGGGAAACACATAAGTAGTGCATGGCAATTGAACAAGTCATCTTATGTTAGTTTATGGGTGTTACTCATTTTTGAGTCATGGTCCACTTCTTAGCATAATTCAAAGGCACCTTCTAACAAATAGGGTGCTTTTGCACTTCTAAGCACCATCTAGTCACTTTGTTATTTGTATTCCTACGTTTTAGGAGTTTGTTATTATCATTCAGTTTAAATACTTGTTGTTGGTGGCTTTCCTTTTTGCGCGGTAGTTATTTGTTTCATTGTACTAAAGTCTTATCCTCTCTGTACAGACATATTTGTTAAGTGCTTAAGATTCTTACTCTTAATTTGCAAATAAAACTTCCTTTTCATTAATTTTCTATCTGTAGCTCCTAACATTATCATTTCTAGCCTTATCTTAAATATTAGCAAAACTAAGATAAACACGATACTGATCTTTCAATCCATCAAAACTGATAACACGAATACTCATAGTATTAAGCGTAACAACTAGGTAACAAAGTGCTTAATAACTTTATTTTCACACCAATATGATGTTTAATCACAAAAGGATACAAATTTAAAAATTAATGCCAAATGGCTTATCTAGCATTTCTACGAATGATGCATCATAATTAACTTGAAAAAACCTTAGTGAAATCAAGTAGACATGTTTCAATAATATTTTATATGATTTAAATAAATTCCTTTATGACAGTATTGGACCATCATAAATTATAATTTTTCAAGAAATTCAATGGTAAGAGTTATAATGGTACTAAATCCCCTAATAAACCACATATAAATAAAAGCTAAATTATGGAAACTAAGAGCCTCAATAACATAATTAGGTTTAGACTATCCTTTAATAAGTCTCACTTTCTCAGTACCAGCTACTATACCATGTTAAAAAATAATAGAACATAAAGAAAGCATATGTAGTTATATGAAAGAACATTTTTTAAAGTTAGCATAAATATTAGCTTTTTGAAGAATGACAAAAACTTGCTTAATATGAACTAGATTGTAATATACCACTTTCATAGAGCATATCCCCGAACATCCAAAAGATATTTGAGAACATACATATGAGAATGACACATTAGAATAGTTATATTAACTTATTACGGCATCGCATATAACTAAAGTATTCAAAATGATCAAATTTCCTCAAAATAGTAGTACTAGGATTCTACTTGGTTGCCTTAGAAGTTAGAACTCTCTTGTACCTGAAAATCAACGTTGTAATTTTGATGAGTTTGCAAATTCAGTGAGTGAACCATTGTCGATGTGCTCACTCCAATTAGAACACAAAGTCAAGTATATAACCAATTTCAAAAAGTTTAAAACATCATCCAGTATCAAATCCCATATCACATTTTGTCATATTTCAACAAGTATAAGTACAACACGTATATAAATATTTCATAACACTATTTCAGAACAATCCATTAATTCATCTCAATCATTCATACGATACATGTAAAGTTATATATATGCAAATGCACATGTGACTCAATTTTCATTTTACTTTGTTGTGAACTAGCGTTTATTTACTGTCTCGTATCTATTGTAGATACCGGACTCATTTCATTTACTGTATCATATTTGTTGTGGATACCAGGCTCATTATTGACTGAGTCTGTGGCTCTTTATGCACAATTCCTAAGCTTAAAGCTCTTTTTCATATTGGTCACTCCGGTCACAACTTCTTTATCTGACCATGCATATCAATGTAATGGGATGCATCAATTCACATAGCATGCTATCAATAATTTTCATTCAATATGCCTATACCTGAGTTCGATATCCAAAATTTAGTTGAGTACACATTCCATATTACACATACAATTTGAAAACACTTCCATATACATTCCCAAGTATCAAACTCCTTGTACCAACAATGTCCAGAATCATAGCAATCATATAAGTAATAGTTCAATAACTGAAAGTTAACCAAAAACAATTCAATAATAGTGAGAAACATCTAGGTTAACTTACAATACGATTGAGAAAAGCTATTGCCTTGATGATCTGACAATGTTTAGATGTTGGTGATCAACTTATGTGTTTATAGTCATACAATACATATATAGTTCACAAATTCACTAACTTGTTTAATCATATGAATATTCAGTCATACACATGTATAAGTTTCATGTTCAATGCATGCTCCATTGACTTTCCAGATATGTATTCTTCTGCAAAGATCTTGACTATTCAATTTGTGCTTATACACCCTAAGACCATTCAAATATTATATTTTACGTACTACCATTTTGCAATCAAGTTTGTACCTTTAAGTTAGCTTGATTCACTCTAAATTCATTAACCATACTTTACACTTACCCTTGAACACTTTCATGATCAAAAGACTCTTATAACACACACATAATTGTTACTTTAAATCTAGAATTTCAGCAAGCTAGATCTATACATTCACCAATTTTTTTCCAACAATATATATTCATACATTTACCTAATTTTCATTCATAATTACCCTATGTTCTTCAATGTTCATTCATCCATACCATATACACATTACTCATGTCCTTAAAATCATGTTTGCATTAAAAGAACTCATTTATTCCTTTAACAAATCATAATTTCCATATTTGAACTCAACCACGTCAAAATAGTCCATTCTTTAGGTTATTACATCAATTAACTACATAAACTTATCAAGCTATTAACAAATTAATCAAGAAACAATCTAGGCATATTCCTAGCCTTAATCAAGTCCAAATATCCCAATTTAGAGTGAAATTTCTCAGCCGGTTAGAGCTGAAATTAAAATTCCAGAATTTATCATCAACATCATTAATGTGTGTAACTTTACTACCTTTAATACTTCACGAATTTTATAAGCTTACAGACATCACTAACACCTGAAAATTTCCAGATTTCATGTCCTTTAAGGTTGCTTCATTTCATGTTAATTTAACTTCCATATTGATTACACTAAGGCTTACCGAATTTTGCTCACTTATGTCATTAATAGTCACTTTTTACAAACACACCTACCGCTTTAATTTTCCAGATTCAAGAACACTTCAATAATACCTGTTTTGACCATGAATCCACCTTCATTTATACTTCAAATCTCAAACTAAATCGTCCATTTAACAATCTATAACCTACTGTTTTCATGCATCAATAACAAAAAAAAAACAATTCATCCATAACATTCCAGCATAACATCATCTTCAACGTTATATGCATTCCATCCCAATTCAGTCATCATAAAATTTCTATTTGAACATGCCACAAAGATCAGAATTTCACTTACTTATTTAGCTCAAGTTCCACCTCAATGATCAAGCTAACTTAGCTCTCCATGCATGCAAAATCATCCAAGTACAAGATGGAAGTAAAATGATTTCAGCAAAGGCAAAATGATGATAGCAGATTATTGCTATCTTTGAGCAGATTTTTGTATGGATCCTAAAGTGACTATGAACGAAATTCAAGCAAAATTCAGAAGTTGTGTGGGTGTGTAAGTGTTTCGGTGGTGAGAGTAAAGGAAAAAGAAGAATGAACACAACAGAGACTATCCCTGTAGTAGCTTAACTCATTAGGTGCTAGGTATTATTACTATACAATGGCATTTGTCACCTAACATGTAAGTCACTTTGCTCTCCATAAGTTGCCATTTATCACAACTAGGCTAGGCCATTTGTCACTCAATCACTGCTAGCATTTGTTACTTAATTTCCTATGCCATTTTTCACTTAATTTTTCATGCCAAATGTCACTCATTTTATAAGCTTAGTCATCCTAAATTCTCTTATGTCAACTTATCTTGCCACTTGACATTTTTCCTAGACTAAATGTGTATTTCAATTCATCAATTTTCCAATTACAACAATTAATTCCAAATTTACCACTTGTTATCCATCAAACCAAAATTCAAGAGATAAGCAATACACAATCAAATCATAATCATTTTAAACCTTTCATAGTCCGACATATTTTAATTGAGTGCAATTTTTCTAAATCAACATTTATGTGTATATATATGCTCATGTTACGCATGTGAATGAAATCATATCCCAAATGTATCAATTCTTTCTAATATACTGCAATTCAGGTGACTATCACTTTAATCCCTCAATAAGTTAGAAAACCGACTATTACATAGATGCTCATTTTTAGACTTGCCATAAAATTACCAAGGAACGATTATAGAATATAGGCTATGAATCTCATAAAGGTAATTAGAACGTCAAACAAACCAAAAGGCATGAGTAGCCATTCAAACAAACTTGTTTAGTCTTCAATGCAATTTTTCATTCATATGTTGCCTTAATGCAAAATTGGTGATAACTACAATAGATTTATGTTTGAAAACAAAGCAAAACCAATTAAAAATATAACATGTCCTTAAAGATTTATCTTTGAAAATTGAGTAGAACCAATTAAAAGATATAACATGTCCTTAAGGAGAGAAATAAGAGACTTATACTTGACTATGATCTTATTGATGAGCCTACTATACCTTCATTCTCCATAACCCATCTTTCTTAGACGTTAATAAAGTAGGTATCACATAGTTTCTCTAAACCTCTCTCTAAAAGTCCCTCTTCTTGTCAACTTAACTCCTCTCTCTTTTGGGGTCATCCTATAATATGAAATATTAGGCAATTATGAGCCTAGACTAAACAAATTGCATGTTGTACATCCTTTATAGCTGGCAATTAACTAGGAAATCATTAGGTAACATCAATAAAATCAACAAGAAAAATTTTTGCCTAAAAAGGAACATCAACAAGCAAATAATTAAGGGACACCTCTCTTGCTATTAATGTCAAACATATACTTGTTTCAATTTCCTCTCTCTCAAACTCTGTATTTTTTTAAAATATGTAAATTGTTTTGAGAAATTTGAGATATGTCAAATTTACCTTTACTCTTTTTAGGCATGGCAATTCTAAAAATATTGTTCTTTCCCTTCTGCTTAGATGAATAAATGGTATCTATATTAAAGTTAATGAAATTAAGGTCATAAAGTCAAGGGAAACCTAAGAGTATTAGTAACATCTATGTGCAAAACAACGCAATATAAGTAATCTTTATAATCCTTATTTGAATATAAACTAGACATCTTCATGAGATAGGTATAGTGATCTTATAAAGCCCATGCTACTCCTAAATGAACCTCAACATGGTTCTATTTTCAATTTTAACAAATTAACATCACTTTTATAGACCATATTAAGTGAGCTACTTAAATTTATCAATTGCTTATGTTTATTATTCCCACTTGTTAATGATAGTGTGAATAATATTCTCACTTGTTAATGATAGTGTGAATAATAAGTGATTTTCTATTGTAGATATGAATATACTAATACAATTACCCTTATTAAGACATGAACTAAGGTCATCTTTATCACCAGAATAGTCTAACGAGTTAACAATTTTCTCTTTCTTAATATTTAAACAAACTCATTTTATTTCTAACTCTAGTTTAGATCTAATATAACCTTTTTAGTGACACTTATGACAAATGATTAATGCATTACTCGTTCTAAACTCAATGACAAAAACCTCCAGTTTAGACTTATTAATATTACACTCCTCACCAATCACAGGTTTGAATTTAGGAGTCGTGACCCCTTTGCGATGGTCTAACTTGTCAATTCTACTTCCTGCCACTACTCCCTCTGCTCCTAATTCCAATTTTCATAAAAAGCTCGATATCTATATATTACCATTAGTTCGAAGATGGTATTCTATATGAAGGTTAATATTCTTAGTATAGTACCTCTCATATCTATTAAATGGAAAAGGCACCTGATACATGCATGGATCCCGGTGGTAGATCTATTAGTTGTTTTACACACTCAATTAAAAGTTAGATTTTCCTTTAAGCTATAAATGAGGTCCTCATACTTATTTCGACTCACTACATAACTAGAATTCCCTCATGTGTTGGTCTGGTTTATTTCTTGGCAGATTAATCAACAAGTTCCCTAATTTTAAGTTTAATTAGATAAGTCAAAATCAACTCCATATTTTTATTTAATGAATTAAAATTTAACTCGAACTGATGTTCTAAAGTAGAGTGTAATTAAGTACACATGTAATATAGGTTATTTATAAACGCAAATAAGGGTGTAATTTGAGCTTATTGATGTCATCAAAACCAGTTATGTACGATAGACTTTCATCGACATCTTAAGAAAATGTCTGTAACTTTAGATTAAAATTATCAAATCTATCCACAGGGTCTACTGAGATAGACTTATAATAAACTTATACGGTAATGCAACAAGCATAAATCCACAAGATTCAATATGATTATATGTCAAATAAAAATGCGAGAAAAATAGAAACAAATTTTTAAAAATATCTTTATGCTTTATCAAATAAAAAAGAATATAAAGCTATCAAACAAAATTCACCTAAATTAATAGATGTTAAACAATGTTTTAAAGTAAAAGAAAGTTTTCCTAGGTCTTAGGAAAACTTCAACTGATTAAAGCAAAAATTACTAGAACCCTCATTTAATTACAAGATTAGAGGGCCGAGAGTGCTAATGACAAACAAAGGGCAGAGGCAGCTCGTGACGAAGGCAATAGCAAAAGACATATAACATAAGGCGGTTACTGGCAAGTGATTGATGTGGCCCACTAGTGATAGGTTAGGTGACAAGTGACGAGCTAGGTGATAAAATAGACGACGAACTTAGGACAGCAACGCATAATTTGACGAATATTTTATTGAAAAATTGGTCAAGAGCTGGCAAGCAATGACAAAAAGTGACATGCCACTCAAACCGATGATTGCGCAATTGAGTAGCAAAAGCAGCGATTTTTTGAAAAATTAAATTTATTGAAAATAATATGAAATATAAACATATAAGTTCAGGAAGCCTCTCCTACATCCAAGATGAGCTAAACGTTACAAAAATCACGAAAGAACCAAACGACACCGTGATGATCACTGGTACAAGCAAATACCTAAAACGACAGTGTAGTAAGGGCAGAAATAGACAAAAGCATTAACCATCATGTGTTATGTTTTTTGTTCCTTATCGGTCAGTACTGGGTGGTACGTACCGTACCAGTTGGAGAACTATACGAGACAGAGGGGTTTCTGTAACGGGAATAAATATTGGTCTGTACCGACTTTTTTCACTTAGTATCGACTGATATCATCGGTTAAGTTTTACGTAGTTAGAGGACTAAGTTGTAAAAAACAAATTTTAAACATCACCCCCTCACCTGACGGTCTTCTTCTTTCTCTCCCACATTTTTGTTTTTCACATCTCACTCACTCTCTCTCATTCAAGCACCACCGACAACCCTTCCTCTCTTCTCTAGCGACAACACTACCCCACCACCAGCAACATCTCTCCCTCTGCTCTATCTTTCTCCCACTTTTTAATTCTCTCTCACACATCTTACTCTCTCTCTCAATCACCATACCTACAGCCTGCCACCACCGGCGCCTCACCAGCCCACCCACCACTGACAGAGTCTCGGATCTCTTGCTCCACGTTAGATCTGAAATAGATCCATATCTATTTCTGACTCGACCCAACTCGTTAAAATTGTTGTTGAATTCTAAAATAATTGACTATACGTTTTGTGTATTGTGAATGGAATTGTTGGTGTATTTTATGAATTGTGAATGGAATTTGTGGGTTTATTATTACGTTGCTTGTTGTGTGGATTGTGGAATGGAACTGGGAAAAGGAAATTGATTCATTGAAATTGTTTGCTTTCTTTGATGAAAAGAGCACCGGTTTAATTCAGTCAGCGTTAATTTTTTTTGGAAATTTTTTATCATATAATATGCTGTTGTGGGACAAACATAAGGTTAGTAATTTAGAGTTGAGTCAGTTGACATAATATTTTTTAAATTGGCATGTTAAATAATGTTACATATTCAAATTTATATCTTATCTAATGTTAATAAGATAATTACATCTTTATTTATGCAAGATTAAAATATTTAATATAATATATATTTACAATTAAGTTGTAAAGTTTAAGCCATTTAAAATAATAGACTTAAACTTAATAAAAAAATTCAAAATCTAAAAAAAATATGATTAGCATCTACTTGGTTTGTTGCCTAATAAAATTATAAGTTAACAAAAAAGTATACGTTATATGCATTGAGTAACACATACATTTTAATTATGATTAAACAATGATTTTAATAACTCTTTCTTATACTTTAGAGTTATTGGTAGGAAGGCGAAGATGTGTGAGTTTGCCAAGATTAGACAAATTGAATCTATAATTTGATTCTTAATTATTAGCTTGTCAAATAATTTAAATTACATAATTAATTGACTGCAAGTTTATTAAAAGTATTGACTGCAAATTTCGAAATTGTTGAAAATGAAAATTGTTCATGCATGTTTTGTAATTGTTGAATTGAAATTGTTGAAAATGAAAATTATTTATGTATATTTTGAGATTGTTGGAAATGGAAATTGTTTATCTGTATTTTGTAATGTTTGAAACTTTGAATTGAAATTGTTGGAAAATTTTGAAAGTAAAAATTGTTTATATACATTTTGTGATTGTTGGAAATGGTTTATGTGTGTTTTGTGATATTTGAAACTTTGAATCAATAGTTGGAAATCGTTGGAAGTGGAAATTATTTATGTACGTTTTGTAATGGTTAAATTGAAATTGTTGGAAAATATTAGAAATGAAATTGTTAGAAATTGGAAATAGAAATTATTTATGTACGTTTTGTTTATTATTGGAAATGGAAATTGCTTATGTGTGTTTTGTGATGTTTGAAACTTTGAATTGAAATTGTTGGAAATTTTTTAGAGTGAAAATTATTTATGTATCTTTTGTGATTGTTAGAAATGGAAATTGTTTATGCATGTTTTGTGGAAATTGTTTATGCATGTGTTTGTGATGTTTGAATTGAAATTGTTCGAAATTATTGCAAATAGAATTATTGGAAATTGTTGTAAGGGGAATTTGTTTATCTATGTTTTGCGATTGTTTGAAACGGAAATTTTTTATGTGTATTTTGTGATGTTTGAAACTTTGACTTGAAATTATTTGAAATCGTTGGAAATTATTGGAAGTAAAAATTATTAGAAATGGAAATTGTTTATGTATGTTTTATGAAGTTTGAATTGAAATTATTCAAAATGAATTGTTGGAAGTGGAAATTGTTTATGTATGTTTTATGATTGTTAGAAATGGAAATTGTTTATTGTGTTTTGTGATGTTTGAAACTTTGAATTGAAATTGTTCGAAATTGTTGAAAATTAAAATTGTTTACATATGTTTTGTAATGTTTAATTGAAATTGTTCGAAATTTTTGGAAGCAGAAATTATTTATGTATGTTTTGTGATTGATAGAAATGGAAATTGTTTACATGTGTTTTGTGATTGATAGAAATGGAAATTGTTTATGCATTATTTTAATTATGTATGTTAAATAATTGAATTTTTAGTTCTTGAATTATGGTAAATTGTGTTTAATGAAATTATTTGTTCTTTATTTTGATATATGCATTCATTTATTTTTATAGATAAATGAAAGAAAGTTCAAGTACTCATAATCAAACCACTTTAGAAAGATAGAATGATTCATCTTGGGCTTATGCTGCATTAGTTCCCGCTATGAGGAACCATATTACTTGCTTATTTTGTAACAAGCATTTGAAAGGTGGAGGAATCATTCGATTAAAGAATCATTTAGTTGGGGTTAAAAGAGATGTGGAACCCTGTGAAGTGGCAAATTAAAATTTTGCTTGAAGAATACAAGCACGAGAAAGATAAAGGGAGAGTCTGAATTATCAAATTAGTAGTGAAAGTTCGTTTGCTAGTTTTCGTGATGATTTTGGATATGTTAAAGGTGGTGGTAGTAGTATTTCATCTCAGGCCCAAAAAGAAGTTAATATCACACCTGGACTTAATGTAAGGAAAAGAAAAAGGCAAGTGACTAGTTTTTTTGCATCACAAACAACTCCTGGAGTCCAACCTTCAATTTGTAGTGTCGTGCAATTAAGAGATACAACTCACAATGTAGATATGGCACTAGCTAGATGGTGGTATGATATATGTTCACATTCAAAGCTTCCTAGTCTTACTATTATCAGCCTACGGTGGATGCAACAACCTCTTACGATCCAGGATACAAAGCTCCTTCGATTGATGACTTAAGAGGTAAACTTTTAAGTTGCTCAGCTTCTGAAATTAAAAGTTATTTGGTAAAAAGAAGAGTAAATTCAGCTACTTTTGGGTGTTCAATCATGTGTGACGATTGGACAAATAGAAGACAAGAGCCTATTATTAATTTTTTTAGTTCATTTTACAAATGACTCAATGTTTTTTAAGTCTATTGATGGATTTGGCCTTTTTAGAAATACTGATGCTTTATTTGAGATATCTGATGAAGTTATGAATGAAGTGGTACTAGAAAACATGGTTCAGTTCATTACTGACAGTGATTTCGCTTCTAAAGCGTCAGGAAAAAAGTTATAAAATAGGTATATTTCTTTTTTTTTTTGGACTACTTATGTTGCACATTGCATTGAATTAATGCTGGAGAATATATGATATCCCAGATGTTTTCCTATTATTGGATGAGACCATGAAGAAAGCTAAAAGGTGACCAAGTTCATCTATAATCGTGCATGAGTGATGAATTTAATGAGAAAGGAATTTACCAATTGTAATAATTTATGTCGTCCTAGTGTGACAAGATTTGTAATGAATTTCTTATTACTTCAGTCTTTTTTTATGATGAAGAAAGAATATAAACAAATGTTTACACGTGATAAGTGGGTTGTATCTCAGCATGATAGGTTTAATGCCAGATTAGAGGTTTCTAGCATTATACTAGAAGATAAAGAATTTTGTTCTTAATGTCAATTTGTTATCCGAGTTTGTGAGCCTTTGGTGAGAATGCTTCACTTGGCTTACAGTGAAGAAAAACCAACAATGGGTTTTTTTGATGCCATGGAGAGGGTGAAGAAAGCAATCAAGGCCAATCTGAAACATATACCTTCTTTGCACGCACCGTATCTTGCAATCATCAATGGGAGATAAGAAAGACAACTTTATTCTCTATTGTTTACAGGTGCGGAATTTTTTAATCCTAGTGTATATTTCGGACCGAATTTTACAAAGAAATCTAAAGTTAGTAGAGGAATGATCTTCACTATTACAATAATTGTTGTCCATGAAATGATGCAAGATCTCTTGAGCTCACAAGTGGAGCTTTATAAGCTGTCTTCTGGGGATTTTGGATTGCCGATTGTCAATTGCTATTCGACAAAGAACAAAACTTTATCTAATTATTAGTTGTTTCCTTTTTCTTATTTGTTGAAAATTAATTATTGCTTTATTTTATTTATAACACTACTTTTGTTATCCTACAACTTACAGGTTTTTTATGGGATCAATTCGGAAGTGGTATTCTAGAATTGCAAAGGTTTTCAATTTAGATTTTAAGTCACTGTGTGAGTGTAACAAGTTGTGAATGAAACTAAAACACATTTGAATGCATCCATTCTAAGAAAAGGAATAGATTGGAGTACAAGAGATTGAATGACTTTGTATTCATTCATTACAATTTAAAGCTTTAGGAAATGTATGTTATTATCATTATTAATTTCGATATAATTTTTTATAATTTTCTAAAATTTAAATTTTATTGTTTACTAAGGTTCTTAATAGCACATGTATTTCAACAAATCTAATTTTCATTGATAATATCGATCTTTTGATAGATTGAGTTTTTTAAGATACCAGGTTTAGTAAATATGGATGACTTGGAAGATAATGTTAGATGAGAAAGCATTAAGATGTCAATTGGTGCACTAAATTTGAATGATGATGATGATTGGGATCAGTGCAGTTATAGCAAGTATCCTTTCGTAGACGATTGAATGAAGTTCTTCTCGTAGATGGTCGAATGAAGTTCTAAGTTTTTGTTTTTCCTCTTCTTTTAATTTGACTTATGTTTGGTGTATATGCTAAATTCTATATATGTTATGTAATTGTAAATGTTTTTGTTTCAGGTTTTACATTTATTTGGTTGTTTCCTTATCACAAATTTTTGTCATAAATTGTAATAGTTTGAGAATCAAGGATAATATTTGTTCTTTTTTTTATATGTTTTGATGTAATTATTATTTATTATATAATGGCATTGTAATATTTTTAATACTTCATATTGTTCTTAATTTTATATTCGTATGATGATGATTGTCTTTTTTTATATTAATTGTGGTTATTATGTATATGTGAAATATCTGAAAATTATTTTTATTTCATACTAATTGTGGTTATTATTTATTATTATAATTTTTGAAGACATAATTGATGTAAACTTGTAAATTATACATTACAACTGTACAATCTAACAATGTATTATTTTCCAATTTTACAGAAACTCAGGGACTATTTCATAAATTTAAAAATTACCCGAAATGGTACCCGATATTGATCAGTACCGATACAATACCGTACCAAAATCTAACCCAGTACTAGGATCGGTGTGGTATTCGCAACACTGGTTTTGCCTGTAGAGGGTAAAGAAATCCCTCTGATCTAAAGGGGACTTTAAAAGCTTCCGAATTAGGGTAAAGCCATTAAGTGTCCTCTTTATCGTCATTCTGGTGATTTCGACTAAAGTCTTGAATCATAGTTCTTCTTCTTCTTTTTGATCACTGATCTTCCTATTTAGGGTAGAAACATTAAGAGATTCCTTCTACCCCTCACTAGTGGAACTGCCCTGGTATGGAATCTCTGTCTAAAGGCATGCATCTTCTTCTTTTTCATGATCATTATGTTAAGCAAACATGTTGTTATCTGCATCTTTGCTATTTGTTTGACTTTCACCTCTCCTATCTCTTTTGTACAGCCTTCTTTTCCCAATCGATGAGACGATGCTTCTAGTCTTCTAATGAAACAACTTAAACACAATAGCTTTGGGAGTACAACTTCCTTCAGTTAATTGCTTAATCCATTTTTGTCTTTTGATTTGGTACTGCTTGTTTTAAGGTTTTGTATTTAACCCAAATTCCTTGCTCTAACAACATGCTCACTACAATTAGGTAGTTCCTTTGAAAAATTTCAAATTCCTCTCTTTCCATATCTCCTCAATACTAGAAGCAAGTTGGAAGGAGATAAGTTGCAAAAGGAGGTGGGTGATGAATTGTTAGAGAAAATGATTGTTTTCCTCTTCTTATTCTAGTTTTAAACTATTCTTTTTCTTTGTATACAAAATTTAGAAGTTAGGAAATAAAATTTCAACCCTCAACGATGGATATACAATAAAATTTAATTCAAAACCTAAATACTAATGGCATCAAAATTTAGCTCTAATACCAAAATGCAAGATAAAATTGTAACTCACTACATGTACTAAGAATTAAACAAAAAACCAAACTTTAAGAGTATTTCAATTACTAATAATTTAAGATATCTCTAATAGCTTCATAAAAAGCACTATTTGTAAATACAAATAAGAAACTAAGTACAAATATAAAATTCTAACTAATAAAATTTCTAATTTATAAGAAAAATAGAACTTTAATATTAATAGGTCATAAGATTTTTAATAGTAATTTGTAATATCTGACATCAGGAGAAGATTTAGTAAATAAATAATAATAATATTATTATTAATTACATTGGACATTTTGTGGTTTGAAACTTTTTTCATTTTAGTCCCTAATTTCTAAAAACATCATTGACTTTTTTAATATTATATTTTTTATCAGTTATAATTTTTGACATCATTCTTCCTTAGAAAATGACAAAATGGTGTCTAAGTATTAAGTGACGCATTATATGTCTTGTTTATGTTACATAACATAAGCAACATGGAATTGCTTCACAACTCTTTATTAAATTTTCTAACAAACAATAAGGTTAGGAGATATGGGAAATAAAAATTTATAACTTTGGGAAGATAAATAATAGTTTTAAATATAAAACACTAAAATAAAAATAAACTATAAAAAACCAATATAATTTTCCTATAAAAATAATAGACACTATTGAATTTGAACTTAATATTATACTTAATTTTTCGATTTGAGTCTACTCCTTTTTTCATCTTTTATGAATCCCATCATTTCCTTTATTTGAGAGTCACATATCATTATATCTTAGAATTATTTTGTTAATTCTATCTTAAAATTGTAAACAATCCAATTTACTAAAAATATTGAAGATAAAGCTCAAAATAGAAAAGGCCTAGCCTAAAGTAGAAATCATTGAATTTCTTTCCTAAAAAGGAAATATGATGAGTACTTTTTAGATTGGATATTGGTGAAAGCTAATAACCATTAACAAATCAACCACATATATGATTTATAAACACAATTGTTGGTTTTAAACATATTAAAATTTCTTTTTCCAACAAGGTGATGTCATCTCAAGACATGGAAAATAGAGGTTCAAGTAAACAAAAATTGGACATATGAAATGATGGATCCACTCATATAGGAACAAGAATGAATAATTAAAAGTAACTTTAATAAAAATATATAGAAATGTTATAACTCCTTTATGGATTTTCATATTTTAAAAGTATTAAACATATAATTAATGACATTATGACATTAAATATATCATAATTTAAAAATATAATTTAATCAACCATTTAACCTTTTGATAGTTTAAAAGGAATTAAGCTCATTTGGCCTAAAAGTGAAAATGTCAAATACTAGAAGTCTTAGAAGTTATTTGGTCAGAGAATTTGTGGACGTGGAAATCAACTAAGAAGTCCATGATTTAAGAAATTTAGACAATTGATACATAATTGACATATGCTTTAAAAACAACAGTATATGGAGGTAGTTAGTCAGAATGTGGCCAAAGTGGAAGTGAGTTGAAAGTTGAACAATTACAGGAGAGTTGTTTGAGGTTGTTGAAGTTGGGAGAATAATATGTGGTAGGCAATTAGCTAGATTATGGGAAGTGGACTAAAAGTTAAGCAATTACATAAAACTACTTAAGGTTGTTAAAGTTGAGAGAATAACGATAGTTAGTTAGAATGTGAGAAGTGGGTTTAGAAGTTCAGTAGTTATAGGAAAACTATTTGAAACAATTAAAAAGAGGATTTTATAAATTTACCAGGCTTACAATAGAAGAGATAGCATACAGCAACCTCCAAACATATAACACACTAAAAGAAAAAAATCATACTACTCCCAAAAACACATCGCTCTTATTTTCCATCTTTCTTTACATTATGTATTCATACTTATTATCTCAAGTTTCCTTTTTAGCTTGAACTTTCTTTTTTTCCTAAATCAAATGGTCTCTTTAGTATCTTGCTAGCTTAGAATTTTGCTTTTTTTGAAACTCACTTATATCACTAAAAAGAAGTCAGGTGCAAATTCTGGGAGAATTTCTACTTAACATGCTCAAATTCCAAGTTGACTATATAAGAGACCAAAAATTTGGTATGCCCAGTGGGACACAATGTCGAATATAAGGAATGGAAAAGAAATCCCTACACCTTTAGCCTTGTAGGAAGAAGTCCCAATGACAGTGGGAAATGAAGGTTTTGTGTCTAAAATGATTGAGAACTTGAGAAAGCAACCTCGCCTTCAGTTAACTCTCTAACTGGGGAGAATCCAAAATTGTCGCAACCATCAATACGAAGTGATGTTATTTGTACCAATGAAAATCTAAAATTAAAATCCAACTGAGATTTTATGGTGGGACAATCAAAATACTGATAGAGAAGGTTAACAAACTTTATGTCATTTTGGTATAGATAGTTGGGTAGAATTCTACTGTTTTATCAAAATATATCTCTAAAGGACTCAAAGGGTATTCTGCTTCAAATGCGATAGAAGTTGGCAAATGCAGTCACCTTTTAGCTACTTCTTTGGTAGAGAAAGATAAGTTCCTCCTTATAAGAGGGAGGATGTTCATATGACACCTCTTCACATTAATCCCAAAAATGGTTGACTTGTAGTCAAGCCACAAACTTTTGGCATGCAAGGAATTGGTGTTGAAGCTGAAGCTAATGGACACAATAAGGATTAAGGGATAACATTATAGTTATAAATATAATCTTATTATTATCCCTCTATAAATGAGACTATAGGTTGATGTTGAAACTGTTAGAGAAACTGTTTAGGAATTGTACAAGCCTAGTTTAATACAACTTAACCGCTCAAATTTCCATAAGCCTTATTCAGAGTACATTGAATACGAGAATTCTTACCCATAGTTACAGAATTCTTGAATTTAATTTGTTTTATGGTGAAGATGGCCAATTAGTCATTTAACACATTGCTAAATTTACCATTTATTGTAGAGAATTGGCCAATTATGATATTTTCAATAATTTTAAGCTTAGTTTGTTCCCAAACTCCTTAATAGGCACAACTTTCTCTTAATAAACTTTATTACCTAGCAATTATGTCTTTTCTTGAGCTAAAATAAAGACATTGTTTTATACTCAAATTTTGTGGACTGAACCAAAAGTTAGTATAGTTGAGATGTTTAGAGCTGCTAAAAAAAATAGTGAGAATGCTAACATTTTCATCACCCAATTCAAGAAGATGAGAAGTTGATGTCGGATTATACTCTTAGAAACTAAACATATGAAGTTAGCTTCTCGATATTGAATTGCAAAACAAATTCTAAGGTATGGAATTTATGATTTCTTTGAATTGGTGGCAAATATGTTTGAATACGAATAACTTCTTAAGGAAGAAAGACACTACAAAAAGAATTCGGTAGGTACATATATTACACATTCAAATCTATATGATTCAGTTGTAGTTGAAATTAACATCCCTGAAACTTGAGTTTACTTCTCTCTATAACATAAATTTCTTAAAGTTAAAAGGAAAATGTAAGCTCCATTTACTCAGATTCAATACACCTTCAATACCTCTGCATCAAAAGAAATCCATGATATTTTGTTACAAGAAAATTTTATTATTTTAACGTCAGAGCATAGAATTCCTATAAAGGAAAAAATCAGAGGGACAAACTACTGTAAATGCTATAATACATGGACGTAGATTAAATACACTTTTGACACCTCCAAAAATAGAACAAAAAATCCTTGATTTTTCGTTATAATAAAGTATTACCTTATTATCAAAGGAGTGAATTCTCATAAAGAAAGAAATTGGAGTTAGAGACTACTACAAATGCTATAATACATGGAGTCACCCAATGAATACTTATTGGGGGTTTAAAAATGTTATCCAAGATTGAATCAACAAAGGAATTTTATTATTTGCTAAAGTTGACAAATTCATATTGATAGATGAATATTCATTCCCACCGATTGAAACTATCAATGCTACTGAGTTTGATTTACAAATTTTATTGGATGTTAAGAGGAACTTGATGAATAGACTCTTACAAAGAGAAGTTGCGATAACTGCATAAGTCAAATTATAAATGCAAAATATTATGGAGAATTCTAAAGAGCTAAAAAGGTGTGAGAATGTCAAGCTGGTTTTTAAGGAGGAATAATTCCTAATAGAAGATTAAGGTCAATTTAAAGATTTGAAACCTACTCCTACAAAGACTGATAACTTTGGAAGTTTAAAAGGTCTTCAATACCATGTGTTTGGTTTGTTTATCCAAACATATGCGAGGGGAAATTGTTGATAACTTAAAAGAAATTCAGCTTATTTTGACCCACAAGTAAAAAGGCCAAAATAGTAGAAGTCCTAGAAGTCATTTGGCCAGAGAATTTGTGGACATGAGAATCAACTGAGAAGTCCAAGATTTAAGAAGTCTAGACAATTAATATATAATTGACATCTGCTTTAAAGTACATGTAGAGAGTTATCCATGACATGGTCAAAGTGGGAAATGGGCTGGAAGTCAAACAACTGTAAGAAAACTACTTGAGTTTGTTGAAGTTAGGAGAATAATGTGTGGTGGGCAGTTAGCTAGAATGTAAGAAGTGGGCTGGAAGTTGAGCAATTACAAGAAACTGCTTGAAGCTGTTCAAGTTAAGAGAATAATGGTAGGCAATTTAGCTAGAACGTGAAAAATGGGTTAGAAGTTGAGCATTTGCAGAAAAAAAAGTTTAAGGTAATTGAAATTAAGAGGATTCTATAAATTCACTGTCATCACAACATAAGAGACATCGCACGATAACCCCTAGACATCCAAAGATAGACAGGAAAATAATTATACTACTCTAAAACATTTTATTATTATTTTCTAACTTTTTTTACATTGTGTATTCATCTTTATTGTCTCAAAATTTCTTTGAAACTTGTACTTTCCTTTTACCTAAATAAAATCGTGTCAGCAATACCTTGGTAGCTTATGATTTTGCTTTCTAGGTTTTTCCAAAGCCACCTATATCATCAATAAAAAAGGTACAAATTCTGGGAGAATTTCTCTTGACACGCTCGAATTTCAGGTTGATCACCTAAGTGAGTAACATAACTACTTATTATTTTATTATATAGCTAGTTTTTAATTATTTTGCAATAAAATGTGTTCTTTTCAAAATTACCATTATAATATATAAAATTTATAAAAATAAACTTGATAATTTGAAACTCAATATCATTCAGCTTTTGTTAATTTTTTTCTATTTATCATGTTTCACTAATTGAAATTGATTATTTTTAATTATATTACAACACTCACAAAAACCATGGAGAACATTTATTATATTAATAATTTAAATTTTTTACACTAAAATTAAGATTTTATCGAAATTTTTAATACATTAAAATTAAAATATATACAAACTCTTTTACTCTGAAGATCTAAAATCTCATAAGAAGGAAGATCCTTCTAATTTTCCGATCATCGAGTTACACCCTGATGCTTGGTATCTCTTTATTTTGTATTAATTATTACTTAAGAATTTATGCCCTTTTTTCTAGCCGTATGGTTTGTAAACAAAAAGGTTCTTCGAAAGATTCTTGCATCGATTTAATAATTTATTTAATACTCTCTTTGCCATTTAAAACTCAAAAAGAATTATTTTTTTACATTTTGATTGTTTATCTACTTATGCTTAATTATATTTGTTTCCTATTTTTACAATTTATATTCTAAACTAATAATAAAAAATTGAAATTTAATATGTAAATAGAATATGTTTCATGTGAAGATCATCTTTTAATCTTGCGAACATGGTATCAATTTTAGTATTGATATTGTATACTATTGATATCAATTAATGTCAAGTTCATTCAGATAATTTTTTAAAATTATAAAATAGTTTTTACATTTTATTAAACTAAAACTTATAATCTCACTTATTAAAATTAATATAGAAATATATTTAGACATAATAGTTATTTTAAAAATATTTTGTGCTTATAAGTTAAAAAAGTTTTAAATTATTAAATTAAAAATATTTTGTGCTTAATTTAAGCACAAAATATTTTTAATTTAATAATTTAAAACTTTTTTAACTTATAAATTTTACTCAGTATTTCTCAAAACTTCGTTTTGAGGTCTTAACAAATGCTGACCAATACAATAAGTATAATTTTAAAAAAATTTCAGTACAATTCAATATGATAAAAATGTTATTTTGAGATCGTACTGACCGATGGAGTAAGAAACTCAGCTTTGGTTGCTTCCCTTACGGTAAGCGTCAATGAATGAACTCACTCAATTATTGGGCTAGGATTGATTTCTTGCTAGAAAATTTAGAATCATACTGTATAGGGCCAGACCTAAGCCGAGGGACAAGGTTGGGTTTATGGAACTAGGCTCAACCCAAAAGGAGGAGTGCAGCTTTCGGCTATGTACTTCGTTGTTGTCATGTTGATTTCGCAACCTAAACTGGTCTGTCATTATTGGCCCTTACGTACAGCGTTGAACTGAACACGGATGTATTGTAAATAGCTTTCATAGGCTCACGTGTTGATGTAACCTTCCCTATCCAACTAAACATGCCTATCATTTGGATTAAAACAATGAATAATAATTTTTTTCTTATACGTGATACATCGATGCTTAATATATGTGCTTCGATTTAAATGTTATCAGAATACTTACGCCGGTCGCCGAAAGTCTATTTAAAAAGAAGATGATAAATATACACTATGCTTGCCTAAGAGAGGGTCAATAAATCTTTACTTACTAGTCTATGTGACTTCATCACTTTTTCCAAAATGCCTTAGATGGTGAATTTGGATTAAGGCTATGGTATGATAAGCAGTCACTAATGAATTTGGAGTAAGAATATAATTTAATAGGCAGTCCCCAGATATTTGGTATTTCTTAATTTACTATTTTTAGTTTATACAATGAATTGATCGGATTTATAAGATATCTAAAACTGCTGCATTTATCAAGCTATATCAAACAATAGATTGAGTTATTCTATATTAGTAGCATAAAGATTTTCATTAGATGATTCAGCACGACAAAACCGGGGATGGGAGTTGGGAGTCGGGTCCATGTTCCTGAAGAACTTATCCAAAATAATGCAAACCATCTCTAAGTATATCGTGTCAATTTCTATCGCGAACATTCTATATCAAATCCTTATTTCCATTCATATCAGATGTGACATCGAACCTGTGTAAGATTTTATATTTTACCTAACCTCTTCACCGGTATATTACGGTCTATTTAATGCATTTACCCTCTTCACGCACACATCATATTACAATCTATTTAATGCATTTACCCTCTTTCACGTACACATTATCGCCAATACTTTTGAGCTTTTTCTTTTGTGATGGGTAGAGGTATAGAGACATTATATAAACATTATTTTTGGGTCCCTGTTCTCACCAAGTATCAATGTACACCATCAATCTGTTGAGAAATCAGGTCGGGATCTAATCCGAACCGTAGCGCAATAATTACGAAACTTTTTCGTGACTTTTGATTTCCCGAAAACCAAGATCTATTTAATTATATAAAATGATTAACACGAATTATATTAAAGCGGAAATTTAATTCGTACTTTATTCTGAAGCTTGATCTTTATTTTGATGCATCTCTCAAACCGTTTCTGAAGCGATTCGCCTCAACCACCGAGCCACACAAATGTCCAGCCTCTAATGGCATCCACAGAATAGGTTGAGAGAACTCTGTAACTCTTACAGAGAGGGTTAAGCATGAAGTGCTAGCTACATAGAACTTAAGCCTATTTATAATAAGTTTAGGACATTTTAGTAATTTAATTGAAATTAAATATTAATTTCAATTAAACTTTAATTAGAATTACAAATAATCTAATTAAATATCAATTATGCCCATATAAGAATCAACATTGCATATTGATCTTTATTTATTAAATATCTCATATTTAATCATAAAGTTTCTCAAATTTTACAAACAAATCCAAGTTGGTTATTTGCTCTCTCCAACCTATTCTATATGTCTGACCTATTAGGTTCCCAAATATGTTGGAAATTATTATAAATTATAATTTTAATTCATAATTAGAATTAGATAAATTAAAACTCCTTTTAATTTATCTTTAATTCTCTAATTAAACAATTTATAATCATAGATTAAGATTGACGTCTAGCAACGCATCATGACCACCCAAATATTTAGGAATGTCAAAGTGATTTTGACTAACCTTTCCGTGCATAATTTTTCCGTATAATTCAATCATTTTATCAACCAATGTTTCAATTAAACATAGAGCATAGAATTAATGTCTATTCTATTTTGAGTCCAATCATATTAGTCCTCTGTCATTAGTTATTGATTCAATTAATGATATTTGTAAACTATTTACGAAATATCATTCCATCTTGGCCAAGGATTTCCCGAATCAATGTTAATCGAGAACAATGGAACATTATCCCTAATTACTTTAGGGTGATAAATCCTATCTTGATCACTCAACTACTTCCATATAGTTTATGCTACATCCAATGACTACTAATTGAACAACCCATGATTAAATAGGTCATAGATAGTATCAAAACATAACAATCCCTATACAAGATAACTTTGGTGATCTTAAGTCAAAGGATCACTTATACAATGATCACAATGAGAATTCCATAGACATACAAGCAATGTTCCACATGGATTTCTCATATCGGGTCTGTTCAGTGAACTTGTTCTCTAACAAGCACCCATACGTTGGTTTAAGTATCTCTATACTTTAGCCTATGAGATCAATTATTTCCTTCACAAGGAAAAACACAACGTATGCTAGTCTTTTTATGTTCGATTAATGTCCAATTTTAATAGAACAATGACTAAGAACATTTAGGAATAATACATAAATGCAATATGAATCTCATAATTATAACATTATAATTTCATTTGCAATGTACAATTATTTCATGGACTTTATCATATACATCTAAACATGTACAAGATAAATAA